>JAGFMF010011980.1:85363-96594 GCA_019455555.1 Galemys pyrenaicus
CCCTCCCTGGCCGGCAGCAGGGATCGAACTCGTGCTGCAGTGGCTGCGGTTTGCTTCATCGTGTGCTGCTTATCCCACTGCGCCACCAGGGAGGCCCGTAAACCGGTGTTTAATACATACTAATTGTTTAATAAAATTTATCAAATGACTCTAGTTTATTAAATCCTGAAGACTTTAAGAGTATCTAGTCCTGACTGCATTTTGAATGACTGAAGAGGAGCAAAAATCAAAAGTTAGTACAAGTTATTTTTAAAATATCAGTTCAAAACACTACAATCACCTGTGAAAACAAAATGAATATTGCAATTGTTACTTATTTATGCTCAACTAATGTTCAGAGATACATATAATTTATTCTAGGTAATTGAAGAGACTTTAAAGTGATTTCTTCTTGGTTATCTCTGTTATTTATTGTAGAGAAAGACAAATACTGTGCCACTTAACATTTGAATTTTAGGAAATTATTTTGAGGAGTATCTTTCTATACCTTTAAAAAGTGAGATAATTGAGGTTATCTCTGTACTACTTCATGTTATCTGTATAAAATAAATAAGCCATTGGGCCCACCCTGGTGGCGCAGTGGGTTAAGCAGTGCACTATGAAGCAAACCACAGCCACTGCAGCACAAGTTCAATCCCTGTCGCTGGCCAGGGAGGAGACCCACATGGCGTAGCAGACCTCTCCTGCCTCGCCCGCTGCTCCCCTCAGCAGTGTGTTTGTCAATCTGCCTGTTCTGCATCCTGCTCTGTTTGGTGGATTCTCTCACCACCCCCACACCCCTGGCCTGTTCCCCAGTGCTTGTATGCATAAATAAATAAATATTTTATAAAATAAACCACAAATGGTCTAAATTAATTATAGTGAAGTATCTTGATCTCTAGGATCAAGTTTTCAATTTTTCTGCATTTTAAACTTGGATATACTTATGTAGCTTGGTTACTGTTGACAGGAAGCAGAAAATAGTTTGTTACTGTTGTGATGAAGCAGAAAACACATCACATGTCTTTTTCTTATCATTTGAGAGAGAGTGGGTTCAAAGATTCTGAGTGGGATAATAATAGAACCTGAATAGTTTTAACTGGATTTAGATGGCTGACAAGTAGATTTTGGAACAAAGACCAGAAGAACAAAGGAACTATTGCAGCAATCTAGGTAAGAGGTAATATCTGCTTGGACCTTATCTTCAGCCTCTTTGCCTAGAAGTGGTGACAAGTGATTGAATTTGGAATGGATTTTAAAAGTAAAATTTAAAGTCAACAGTATATTTCTAAATGATGGGAGATGTGAGAAGAAAGAGGGGTTAAGCAAAGGGGATGGATGAGAAAATAATCTGGTAATTACAAGATTTGGCCATTACACAACTAGAAAAATTAAGTTAGTATTTCTGGTATATGAAGGGAATCATGTCAAGAGTTTGATATAAGAATGGTTTTATGATTTAAGACTTACAAATGGAATCTTATCAGAAAAGACTATTAAAATACCAAGTGGTATTTTAATACCAAGTGGAATTTAAAATACCAAGTGGTATTTTAATACCAAGTGGAATCTTATCAGAAAAGACTATAAAAATACCAAGTGGTGATGACTGTATAACAGAACAATATATAAGACATGATGACCTGTAGATAAAATATTGGAATCGTCAGTACAGAACTAAAGTCATAAAATTAGATAAGAACACCTGCGAATGTTGAATACAGAGAAAACACTTAAGTTTATGGAAATTTGAGTCACATCAGAATTTAGAGGTAGAATGATGAAAGAGTCCTAAGGAAGAGGGTTAATAAAATAGGAGAACCAATTAGAATTCTAGAGAGAATATATATAGCATATTCTACAGGTAAATCAAGTAAGACTGAAGTATGGCTGTAAAATGTATATAGTCTGTTGATGGCATTGACCAAAGAAGACTAATTAACTTAAAATGCTTTGAAGCCACTCACCTAGGAAATATCTCAAGTTCTTTTCTATTTTTGTGAAATGAAGACATAATAATATACCTATAAACAATTTAGAAATTTGTGTTGTAAAGCGACAACTTAGAAAAACCAATATACTAAAAGTCTATTGCATTCCTATATGCAAATAATGAACTAGAGGACAAAGAAATCAAGAAAATAATTCCAAACAAAGGAAGTTAAAAACTTAATGAAAATGCTAAGACAGTTCTATAAGAAATACAAGATGACCCAAAGAAATGTTAAGATATTTCAACCCATGTTCTTAAAAAGGAAGAAGTCAAATCTTTAAAATGTTCAACTTAGAAAAAGTGATGTATATAGATTCACTGCACTCTGTATTAAATTTCAGTGGAATTTTTCAAACAACAGAATTGCAGAAATTTATAGTCAACCATAAAATATTTCAAATACCCCAAGCAGCCTTGATAAAAATGAAAAGGAATGGAAGTATTATGCTCCCAGGTTAAAATTTTACTGAACAGTATGGTGTTGAAATAAAAAGACAAACCAGTAGAATAGAATTGGGAGTCCGAAATAAACACACATTTACATGGCCAGTTAATCTATGGCAGAGGAGCCAAAAGTATACAATGAAGAAAGCAAAGAGTCATCAACAAATTTTGCTAGGAAAACTCTACAACCATGTGTATAAAAATGACAACAGACCACCCACTCTCTTGCACATAAAATTTAACTAAAAATGAATTAAAAATGTGGATGCAGTACCAGAAACTATAAAACAGGATAAAGCACTCTACAATATTTACTTCAGTGACTTTACTTGGAACCCCAATGGCATAGAAAACAAAGATAAACAAATGGGGGTACAACAAACTAAAAAGGTTCTGCACAAAAAAAGTATCATTAAATGAAAATAGGCCTTACTGAATGCAAGAAAATAATTGCACATCATACATCCAACAAGGGATTACTCTCCAAGAACGACAAAGAACTCAGGTAATTTATTAACAAGTAAACCAATCTAGAAGTGGGCAGAGGAACAACAGACAACTCCAAAGAGTACATACAATACAGATGGCCAGTAGGCACATGTAAAAATTAACATTACTTATAAGGAAAATGCAAATTAACACACTTCACTCCCATGAGAGTGACCTATATCAATAAAACCAAAAACAAATATCAGTGAAGGTATGGAGAAAGAAAGAACAGCATGTCTGTGGTAATGTAGGCAGGTCTAGTGTCTGCAAATCAGCACGAAGTGCCCTCAAAATATTAAAAATAGGTGTACCATCTGATTTAGCAATTGTGTTCCAATATGTCTGCCCAAAGAATGCAAAAACACTTAATTCAAAGGGATGTATACTTAGGTTCACTGCAGTACTATTTATAGTACTCACATTATGGAAACAATGTAAATGCCCAGTGACAGGGGATTGAATTATGAAGATATTGTATAGATTCATAATGGACTATTACTCAAATCTTGTCATTTACAACAACATGAATGGTAGTGAAGGGTTGGTCTTACTAACTAAATGATATGTTATAACTAAATGATATAAGTTATAACTAAATGATATAAGTTAAAGAGAGAAAGAATATCAGATGATTTAACTTATAGTAGAATACAAAGAATAAAACAAAGGGATTGCCAGAACTGAACCAAAACAAACTCCAGGTATGCCTGCAAATTGAGACTACTTAGTATTGTGTTTGGGAGAGGGAGGGTGAGCCTTAAGTTCTATGGTGAAGGACTTCTTGCTTTGGTGATAGGTGTTGTATGTTGACATACATCTGAGTAATTTTGAACTTAATCCCCTAAATCATATACAGTGTTATAAACCAGTGTTAGCTCAATAAAAATAAGATTACATTAAAAATATAAAATTCAAAAAACAAAAGACTTCATTCTTCAGGATGTTCATTCCTAATTTTATAGAAATTAACTGCAGAAATACTGTGGAAATCAGTTTTCAGGAAGCAAAAAATATCCCAGATGGAATTTTTTTTCTGATTTTCTGTAAGCAGCTGAAATAGTTATACAATTCTCATGGAATTATTTTTGCAATTCTCAAAAAGATACATTAAGAAAATGAATGCAGTCATAATGCTATCTCCTAATTTTAAAACCTTTGATTATATAGAAGAGATTTAATTTACATTTATTGCTTTTTTTTTTTTGCTTATAGGATGAAGAATTAAATTTATTCTTATTTTTACCTTATGCTATCAAGTAACTGGAAGAATAGTATTTATGTGTATAAACCTTAAATTATGTTAAATGTGTTTTGACTAAGTTGCTTTCTATAGTTTACAGATAACATCAATCAATGTTTTCATTGAACTTACCACTTTTTTGGAAAGAACTATAAATAAGGGCTTAATTTTAGATTTACCTATTGTTTATATATCCATTGTTTTTAGATTACAAAAAAATCCTCCCAGTTTGTAATTTTTGCTTTTTGTCTTATTTTCTAGAGCTACATTCATGGGAGCAGCCAGGCTCAATTTGTCGCAGAGTCACACATCATTCTGGTACTAAGTATCCTTTAAAATAATGATGGATTGAAAAGGACAAACCAAAGCTGCCTGCTATCAAATTGATTTTTTCTGAACAATGAATATAAAAACTTTCTAAAGACAACACATTTTAAACTTTATTATGTCCCTGATTTTCTAACTCCTAATTCCTATTACAGTATAATTTTATTCTAAATTATTAATACTTTCTCTTTTATTGACTATTGAATTCCGTGGTATGGCTTTTGCTCTGCATTAATTATCTCTGACAAAAGATTGTGTCTATGGTATGTGTGATTTTGTATGATTTCCATCTGTAGACACTTTGTAGGGTCAAAAGTGTCCTGCAATTAAAACAAACAGGATTACAAAAATAATCTTACTACTGGGTCCCTTAAATATCGCGGTAAGAAGTTCGGGGTAGTTAGACATCTCTTATTGGAACATAGCAGATTATGTGCTCATGATTCAGATAATACAGTCCAATTTGTGGTTGTAGGTATGAGGATAAAGTTTGTGGTCTATAGGTATGAGGATAGGAAAGAACTACTGATAGAAAAGAGGTAAGGTTAAAGTAATTAAAAACTTAAAATTTGAATGATTTTGTAACATAATATAGTTACTTTATAGACAAATAACTATTTTGGGAGGATATAGATGATTGAGATTACTGAAAATGTGCAGAGGTTAAGTTTATAGTGTTATTCAAATATATGGAGACACTATCAGGTTAAAGTTATTATTTATAAAATTTGATCACACTGCTGGTTCTGAAGAGTAATATTCAAATGAAGTAATCTATACCAAATTTTCTACTGTTTTATAAAACCATAGCTATTTAAACCTTTAAGGAGTCTTAGAAGTTATTTAAGTCAAAGCTTTGTAGCATAGGTAGGAAAACTAAAACCCACAAATTTAATTGACTTGCTTTATTTAGAAAGAGAAGTAGGATTAGAATGCAGTTTTCTTTTTCTTGGTCTGTTGCCTTTACAAGTATTTAATTTTATTTATAACAGTTTATTATTGTGTGTGATACAGGATTTCATGAAGAAATGTCAACCATCTGGAAGTTTTTATTGTTAGTCTTGTTGGGAAAATAATTTTTCGATACTATTAAATGTTTTGTATTTTTCACTTGTTATGTGATTCAAGTGCAGTTTTTTATTTACCAGTAAATATTCAAGTAGTTTGTTCTTTAAACTTGTCCAAACAATGCATCAGATGCTGGTAAACTGAGACTTGTATTAATAAAGTGGAAGAAGGGAATGGGCAGTGCTTGAAGCACTACTTCCAGTTCTCTAGAACCTCACAGATTATTCCACATTTGTAAAATCAGACATAAGTAAAGAACATATTTTCTGTGAAGGAAATGGAGTAATACATAAAGCATCTAGTATTGACTGAATGCTATAAGGGATCCTTTTATACTTTTGTTCTTTCTCTTTGCAGGTCACATTAACATCTGTTTTAACATTTGACAGACTGATGGGGTGGGGGGAAGGGGAGGGGATAAAAATCAAAGATAGTCCTCTGGTATTTACCAGAATTCTTGAAAGTTACCTGGCAACATAACTGAATGACTCAATTTTTTTTAAGATTTGTTGAACCCATTCAAACACATGTAATTAAAAAGATACAAAAAGAAAACTGTTGGAAGTTTGATGTTGAAAGCAAAGCTTGAGAGGTTATAGCTCTCTTAAACTGTGGAGGGATCTAAACACTGTCTGCAAATGAGCAACACTGACTACCTTTTCTATATCAGTACTCAACATTTTATACCTTCCACCTTGACTGCACGTTACTTGCACATCTGAAATTGTGCTTGTCTTCTCATTCCTTTCTTGCATGTAATTAACCATGTGCATTGCGGTTTCAAAATGAAGCTATTATGATTTTGGTTTTAGTTTTTGTTTTTTGCTATATATTTTTGTCTAATAGATTAGAATTGAAATACCTACATTTGAACAAACACATTTTGTGATCTCAATCAGTAGTTATAAGTTTCTGTTTTCCGGTATCAGTAAGGTAAGAAATTAATACTTTTTATATCTTACAGGAGACTTATGTAAGAATATGAAATATTTGCAAATATGTTTATAGGAATATCTCTTCCTCTTTAGTAAGAAAAATAAGAGTACTTATTTGCTCGTAATTTATCTTTCAATAAAAATGAAGAAAAATACATTTTTGTGAAAGCACGATGGGAAGAAATAAAGTTTATTGCATGTAATCTTTTAGCTCTTATGTATATATTGTTTCTTTTATTTTCCTATTCTATTTCTGTTTCAATTCATGATGTAGCATTTTCGTGGTATATTATATTCAAAGCAGTTAGTATATACCAAACAGGAGTACCTAGCAAAAGGAATGAGATTCTGTGTTGAGACCATCATTCCATTGTAAGGCTGGAATTCTCTGAAGTTTCATTTCATGGCTCATTGACCTCAAGCTGAGATTTAGAATGCAAAGAAATTTCACAAGCAGTGTGAAATCTTCACATAGATTTTTAACAGTAATGCATAAAATAATTGAAAGTCCCTAATCTCTTTATGATACAGTAATTTGTTGCATTTGTTTCTCTTGTTATTTTATGAGTATCTGTGAAAAATAGAGGAGAAATTATCTTTTAAGCATTGGACTCATTAAATTATCGGTAAAAGTTAAAAACATTACATTAATTTGATTTTACTTTCATTTAGCAGTATTTGATATTTTTTAAACATGCAAGTTTTTTGCCTTTTATGCAAAAAAAAGTATATTCCAGGTGGTTAATTTTTGTTTATCTGTAGAAAACATTTCTACCTTTAGTTTTTCTCCTCCAAATTTAGTAAACCCGGATCATTAGATGTAATTCTGAGATACAAAGTTTTGTTGGAAAAAATTAAGGACAGGTTAAATCATTTGATGTCATAGGTTAGATTCATATTTCCTAAGACTTTCTACTTATTAGTAATGTTTTATTTTCTCAATGCCTTATTTAGAAAAGAAAAAAAAAACAATTCTAAGTAGTAGTAGATGAGAGAGAAAAGGTAATAGGAGTATACCATTTTAATATAACTGTATCTGACCGAAGAATAACTTAAGTAATCCTTCATATTTTCCCATTGTAATTTATTTTTGTTTTTCATTCAACTCTATATTAAATATATGCTTAAGAGTTTTGCTGTTTACAAAAAGGTAGACTGATAGATATATACTTAAAAACCAATGTAACAACTGCTATTTGGTCAGTGCTTATAACAAAAAAGGGAACAAACGGGCCTCCTTGGTGGTGCAAGAGGTTAAGTTGCAACGCTGTGAAGCTATCCACAGTCACTGCAGCTTGAGTTAAATCCCAGGCCAGGTCGGTGAGCCACCCACATGGCACAGCAGGCCTCTCCTGTTTTGCCCACTGCTCCCTTCAGCAGTGTATTTCAGTAAGTCTGCCTGTTCTGCTCCCCACTCTATCCAGTCTGTCTTCTAAAACCCCGCAGCTCGGCCTGCACCCCATTTCTTGTATGCATAAACAAATCTTTAAAAAAAAAGGGAAGAAAGAATAACTTGATCCCTAGAGAAACTGAACTGACTTTTTAGCTGGACTTTAAAGTAGAAAAAGCCATTTCTCAGGGACAGTTGTTGTAGTGGAAAATTAAACAGGCACAAAAACAAAATGATAATGTACACAAATTGTGATGGGACCATTGATGAAAGGTTACTATAGTAGGTAACAGTAATTTTTCTACAACTTGCTAAGAAATCTTATTTTACCTGAATTCACCAAAATCTGGTCTTTGTAACTGTCAGTGAATACAGGGTATGTAAGTTTTAGGACTGACTTTACTATTATTATATATATATAAACTCTAACCTGTCTTTTAATCTACACATCCTTAAGTTCTGGGATCTCAGGAAGATGACATGAGTTCCAAATGTACTGCTAATGAAAATGTTTTTACTAACAATAATTTAAAAGTTTTTCAAGATGTGTGTATATATATTCTTGTAAGATCACATTTGCTTTTTCCATAAGAAAAACATTTGTTTTCTATTTATTATGAAAGTATGATTTTCCTGCATTTATTTTCAATCTGTAATAACATGGGTTTTTTTGTAATGTTTTATATCCAAGAAGATACATATTATCGCAGAAAGTTAATGATGGATGCATATTAAGATAATTTTTAGATTTAGATTCCTTGAAGTATTTTACAATGTGCTAAAAAATTTTAATATCTAGTCTCATTTATCTTTAAATTGACAATCCTGACTTTGTTCTTAGGAGAAGCATAAACTTAACATGCACAAGTGAGAATGGTTTATAATGTAATGCAAATGTATTTGTCACTAGTTAAGTAGGAGGTTCAGTGCCTCTGGGCACTGTATATAATTTACACAAATATATGCTTCTATTTTATGTGAGATCATGTCAATATTTTGACTTTTTAAGCAGTAAGAAGGTGAATGACAGGATCAGCAGGGAATCAGCATACTAATTGAAGTGTACATTTCTATATTAGTTATAAGAATGTGCAAAGTATGGCATGAACCAGAGCAGGTGTGTGTATATGTGCACACAAGCAGGTATAAAATTTTGCACAATACAAAGCTGCTACATATTTATTCACTACACACTTTTAGTACCTTTATTCTATTTTAAAACTTGTAACTCTTCTTTAAGGCACAAAAGTGATGATGCCTGCCTGTTTACTGAGGGGAATAAAAAGCATCTATTCCAGGGTTAGACATAGTGTCTCTAAGATTTGTAAGAACTTTTGTTAGTCATTCAGCCTTCCACCCAAGGAAGGAAACCATATGCATCAATTGTCAGATGATCATCTACCTTATTCCTCAGTCTAAAAATTAATCCTGTATATAAAAACTTGTCACCCGTGTAATTTTCCCCTAGACAATATGCATTATGTATGCTCCGTTAGCCAAAACTCTTGTTTTGGTTGATATATTGAAACATGTAAATTTCAACATTTGAAGGCCTTAGTTACAAATGTATCCTTAACTAAAGCACAGGGAAAGTGGGTAAATTTAAAGCCATTTTAGTTTAATTTATGTATGTAATTACAGCCATCAACTTAAAGTGAATTCACAGCTCATTTCTCACTTTAGCAGGAAACATTTGCAGGCAAGATGATGCTTGTTTCCTGACTTTATTGCTTTCTGATAAAATAGTTTAGCTGGGCATTCTAGTCAACTTATATCTTTGAAGTTTATGACTTTGGGATTGTAAGGGTTACTACCGTCTTATATTATAAAGTTCATAGTATGTTGAGCAGTGCCTTATTTCCAATATAGCAGATGATCACAAACTGGTAATAGTGAAGGTCAAATCTAGGCTACTTACTTTTTTTTAGATAAATTTTTTGGGACACAGACACTTACTTTTTTTTAGATAAATTTTTTGGGACACAGACACATTTTAATACTTTATACTATAGCATCAGAGTTTAGTAGCAGAGTTTCACATAGCCAAAAATGTTTAATTTCTGGCTCTTTACAGAAAAAAGATTAAGTATTACTCAGAAGTAATCAATAAAGAAAACAACCCATGTTGGCATTACGCCCACAATAGTTACTGTTAACTTTCGTTTTTACTGTCTTTCCTACATTTCATTACATTGTTTCTTAAAAAATGATATTTATTGTTTATATATGTTTTATTTTCATTTTACATAATTTTTATGCTTAACAGAAAGATTATTAAAAGCAGAGATATTTTGTTCCTTCATTGTGTCACCATCATATTCATTTAACCCTGTGATGTTCTACTTCATACTTTTATGGTATTTTGGTTTGCAGTTGAAGGAAAGTAAAATAAAGAGGTTGGAGGGAACTTTTTGGATAAGATTGTTTGTGAGTAGAGATTGACTTATTGGTTACACAGACATCTGGGGAAAGAGCATTTGAAACTGGGAGAATAGTAAGGAAGTAAGCAAAGATCCAGAAACAGAGAAGTTTCTCTTTCTTGAAAGGATAGATAAGGCATGAATAAGAGCAAGCAAGTACAGTCATATGAAGAGCAGGTCAGGGAATAAATCACGTATGACCCTAAGGTCATTTTGAGGTCTTTAGATTTACTCATAGTGAGATAGAAAGCTGTTAAATCATTCTGAGTAGAAAAATGGCATTACTTTATTTATCTTAACAATATTAGGGAAAAAGCTTTAATTGTTTCTAAAACCTAGGGATAAACATTCACAAGCAAGAAACAATTGCCAAAACTTGTAAAGGAAATGATTCATAATTTTGGTAACAGCAAAAAGAAAATCTCCTATGACAATTTGAAAGACAAAGTAGGGGAACCTATTCCATAAAGAGTTTCTATGATGATGAGGATGATGGTAAAAGATTGAAAGCTCCATTTTCATAGAGAGGTCAGGATAAATATAAATAACTAATTGGAGAAGTTGGACAATAAAAGTGGTCATAAAAGCATACTTAATTACTGTATTAATAATCAGTTATTTAATAATAGGGTGACAAAGAGTGTGGAAATATTTATGCTGCAGAATTTCCTCGGACCTCTTCCACATTTTACATAGTCAGACAATATCCTTTGCATTTTCATTCTGCAGATTAGAACACATATGCATAGTAAATTTACTGATGCTGGTTATACACATAAAGCAATAGAAATACAAAGAAATTCTAAGAAGATTACTTAGGAATTTTTTTTTTTTTTGCAGTTGGGAAATTTTTTTTTCATTTTTTTTATTAAAATATTTTAAAATTTACATATACTTGCCATTAATTGTAATCCCCATGTATTCCCCATCACCATCTCACCAGTAC
>JAGFMF010011980.1:98710-121403 GCA_019455555.1 Galemys pyrenaicus
ATGGTGCACTGGTGAGATGGTGATGGGGAATACATGGGGATTACAATTAATGGCAAGTATATGTAAATTTTAAAATATTTTAATAAAAAAAAAAGAATCTCACAAATTCAAATTTCAAGATTATATATTTTAAAAGGACATATTTAAATAACAAATAATGGTAATCTTATATACAGAAAATGGATTTTATTTATGTCTCTATTTGTAATTTAACCTTTCTAGAACCAGAAGACATTGTTTTTTAGAACTTGAAAAAATAGTAGATTGTTTTGCATCTATTTCTACTGTTTCCTTGACAACTACTATAGATGCTGCTATCACCATGGGGATGGTTCTTCTTAATGAAGCAGCAACATCCAAAGGAGATGTTGGAAAAAGACGGAGTAAGTCTGTACTGCTGTTATTGTAATTTTGTTTCAGTCTTAATCATTTAAATCAGATAGGAAATATATAAACACCCTTTGTAAACAAACTTTGAAAAGGACTGGTTTGAGGAAGATTATTTTTTCACTTTTTTAAAGTTTTCTATTTCTTGGATGTGTGTGTACCAATACTGAAAATGTATATCTTTCATATTGGGCTTGGGTTATAGGCTAAGGATTTGCACATAAAAGAGAGCTGTTTATCCTTGTCAGGGGTTCTCGGACCCATTTCTACTCAAGAGTAATATCTACCCTACAGGAAGAGACAGAATTCTGTGCAGTCTTCAGAGATTTTATCGGCAAGAAATATGTTCCCTATACCACAAGAATCAGGTGTGCATTCAAAATTTACTCATGTAGAGGCATTTTTGGATAGGTATTATTCACTGAAATATTCCAGTTAATTTCAAATCTTCTTTTACGAACATTTAAGAAGAGGTTATTTCTTGATATTATCTTTTCTAGAGATTTCAAGTGATATTCCAAGATTTGCAGCTCCATCAGGTTCCAGCATTATGTTTTTAATCAAATTAACTGTGTCTTATCCATTGATGAAACTATTCCTCAGGGGATGGCAGAAGAAAATTTAAGTTTTTGTAAATTAATACAATTTGACAACAAGATGAAGAATACTTTACACTTCAAAGTATAGATTTAAAAAGGGCAGAAGGCATGGACTCATTATTTCTTGCCACAGACCATTTAAAATATCAGTCCCTTATGTGTTTTTTATGATAATGTACCTGAAACCCTATCTAGAAATCCCATTACAAAGTATGAATTTCAGTTTTAAAATATTAAATGCATTGTCTTTTTTAGACACCCAAGTTTCTCATACATAAATTCTGGGTTCTAAAAACAACTTTAAAAATCTATAATTAAAATCCTCAATATGCTTTGCCTTTTTAGAACCTAGAATTTATGTAGGAGGAAATTTGTGATGGGATTTTTAAATAAGGATACATATACATAAGTGAATCATAGTTTTCTAAATACTTAGGTGCCTAAGTATTGAAACATGTTGAATATTGGTTTAGTTGAGTATTAGTTAAGTATTGCTGAGTGTTATTTTATATATCTTGAATGATGATGTTCTTGGGATCAACATGTATTTCTGAGGATAAAATGATTCTTCTCATATTCTGTCATATTAAAATAATGTTAAGAAATAATGTATTTTTTTTAATATTGCAACATCTGTGATTCTGGCTTTAGAAAATCATTGCTTCTAATTTACCTCAGTAGTTATTTATACCTTCAACAACTATGTAGTTCCAAATTGTTTGTGTATGTATATTCATGTACATGTATATGTGTGAGAGACCTGAGAAGTATTTATCCCTTTTTCACTCTAGTGCTATTTTTATTTTTTATAATGAAACTTACTGCCTATATCAGAATAATTCCATGTTGCTATTGTATTTTCTTGTGACAGGTATATTCTCTTGTGTAGACTGCAGTAGTTTATTGGTAGTAATTACTAACTACTCATTCAGTCCCTCTCATATATACAAGTACCTCATTAGCATTTTGTTCCATTGCACAGAATCAAATGTATTCTGTTTTATTTGAGCATGTTTTGAACCTCATTTCCATTTAACATAACCAGTGAGGCAACTAAGAGCAGCAAAAGGAAGTGAAGTGTTTTTTCAGCTTCTGAAAAATTTAGAAAGAAAGACGAAAGGAAGAAATGTTCAATGAAAGTATCAAATGTGGGCAGGTATAAAGCAAAGTATTGTATATTCTAGATTTAGAAGAGTTCTAAGCAAAGTTGTTAAAAAAAATATGTCTAGTGGTTGAAAATCTGTCAGATAATTCTATTTTTTAAAAACCATGTTTTCATTTTTGTGATATTCAGCAACCTGTTTTTTGCCTGTATTTATTTGAACTTAAACTGCATGATTGTTGCCTGAAATATCAGAGGTAGCAGTTGAATACTATTACTCACTGATAACTGCACAATTTGAACTTAAAATTCACAATGATATTAACTACAGATTTGAGTGAAACTCATTAACAGATTTTTAGACCATATTTTGACAATGCCATACCTTATTTACTCCCTGACTTCCAGGACTGTAATTAAAGCAAGTCTCATATGCCTGGGGCTGAGGGGGGGGACGACGACACAAAACAGAAGCAGGACCTCTGGTGGGAGAGGGGTGGGCAAGGGGTTAAGTCGGAGCAATATGAAGCTATCTGCAGCTACTGCAGCATAAATTCAATCCCCAGCCAGGAATGTGACCCACAGGGCACAGCAGACCTCTCTTGTCTTGCTACTGCTCCCCTCAGTGGTGTACTTCAGTAGATCTGCCTGTGTTGCTTCCCATTCTGTCCCTGGTGAACCCTTGTCACCCCTTTCCCCCACAGCTCTGGCCTGTACCCCAGCTCTTGTATGCATAAATAACATTAAAAAATAGAAGCATATAAAATTATTTGATTTTCCTTCTTTTCTCTTTCTTCACTAAATCTCGTCTTCCCTTTTCTAACCATTTTGAAAAAATTTTAGCATTTTTAAGAATTCCCTGAAACTAATGAAAGAATGCAAGTATTATACAAATGTTTTATTCTTACTGAGAGATACCTAAACACTTCTTAAGTGATAAGTAATTTCTATTTAAAATTCAATTTTTAATATATTTACTTTTATTCTAAAATATTTGAGTTTAATTGGCTCTGATTTTTAAGCATTTTTACAAGCATGTCTAGATTTTACTCAAGCAATTAATCTTATTAAAAATTGGAAATATAGTAGGTACTTTTTACATATATTTTATTGCTTATATTTAGAGTAAAATCTTATAAATTATAGACAGGAAAAGGAAATCATGTAATTTTTCTATTGTCAACTTGTTTGGGACAATACACCACAGTATAGCACATTGTCCTGTAACATGACATTTGTTCTAAATGTTCTTTCTAAAACAAACAACCTGGGTATCCTGACCCTGCTCTTTAGGGGCATTTCCCTGCTCTGTGAAACTCATGAAGTCCTTATTGTCTCACTCTTCTAGCTTTGATTCCTATACTTCTGTATACTAGGATAAACTGTTTTTAAGTAACAGACTTTTACTGAGGCACTAATTCAGCCAATAACCTAAAATTTTATTTGTAAATATTTCATGGCATCTGAAAGAATAGGATTATATTTAGCATTCTAATAATGCAAATGTCTCTGCTAATATAACCAGTGTTTCATAATGCAGGGACTAATAATCTTGTTTGTGGTTTATCACATACTTTGTTTTGCTTTTATCCCGTTGGTGCATTTTAGTACTTTTAGGAATTTTATAAGATAAGAAAACCACCAGAAGACTTAGATCAGTCACTTTTGTTGTTTTCACATCCCAAAAAATATAATTTCATTGACAAGAATGTGGCAAATAATGAATTCATTGTTATTTGGATTATCTGGTTTGCTGTACCTATCTGTGCCATGAACTATTAAATGTAAATAGATTGTAATTTATTGAATGCATTTTAAAAATGAACATTTGGATTTTGTTTTTTCTAGACACTAATGGTATTTTCTGTATTTTTTTTAGTAATTTGCCTAGTGGGATTAGGCCTAGTAGTCTTCTTCTTCAGTTTTCTACTGTCAATATTTCGTTCCAAGTACCATGGCTATCCTTACAGGTAATATCATTATGGTAAATGCTTTTATTTACACTAATAAACAAAATTTGAATGGTTTTTGTATTCAAAGATTAATATAAAGTGGCTGTATCATTTACCATGTGATTTGGCACAGATTATGCAAAGAGATAGAAGGCATAATCCCTTTCTCAAGTATTGTGTCATTTTAGAGATGTATTATATATGCACATGTCTAACAAAATGGTTTTAAATGTCGTAGAATTCATCACAATTTCTTCATTAAGTTTATCCATCATAATTTTGAATTCATTGCAATTTTTAACATATAATCTACTGTTCAGTGTCTAATAAACTTTGCATCATCATTTGAATTCTGCATAGTTTGAAATTTTTCACATAAGCCAATTTGAAATGAAAGCTTAATGATAAACTAATATTTGGTCATTGTAAGTCACCACATCATATGGTTCAACAGTATATTCTCATAAATGAATATGGGACGATGTTGAAATTTCATCCTGAGACCACATTATGACAGCAAATTATAATAGTGCACACTACAATGAATGTAGTTCAGTTCACAGGTTAGGTATAGATTCACTTCTTGAGTATATTCTTCCCTCATTTTCTCTTGAAATATTCCATTTTCTCTTTATGTCATCCTTCTAATAGCGTAATCCATCCTTTTCTCAAATGAAGGAAAGTCAAGATCCTGTATTTCCTGTCTCAGATTTTAAAGTCTTTCTGCCGAAACAGAACCAATGAGGTTGATAGAAAACAAAAGCACATCATAATTTAAATTCCTTCAACATGTAAAAAGTGCAGTTATTTAAGAGAATATTTTTACATAGTTGATGGCAACAATATAATGCTTTACCTGAAGGACAAGATTAATTTCTTCATAGGAAATCTGATTAGGAGTCATAATAGAAGAATAAGACCCTTCCATTCCACCTACAAAGGTACATTTCTAATTCTCTTTCTCCCATGTCCATTCAAAATAAATGTGCTAAAATATTGGGAGGAATGTATCATATCTGAACTCTGAGATCCTCTATCTTGAGTCCTGGCTAGATTGTAAATGTAATTTTAAAATTACTTATGAGGGCAAAAAGAATAAGTGTGATATGGCATTACAGGGAAATAAAAGCAGGAGTCTGAACTCTGTATCATTTGCTTTGCTATTGCATGATTTAGTTTTCCAGTTATTTTGCTTTCCAACATAATTTCTCCAGTTTTACTGTATCTTCCCTTATCACATAAAAGCCTTCCAATTACCCCTTCACCCTTTTAGGAACTTTCATTTTATCTGCTTTTCTACATTCATTCTTTTTCATGAATTGTTATACATCAAGTTTCCATAAATCCTTACAATACTCATAGATATTTCCTCTTTCATCATTAATACTCCTATTCTCATGCTTTGTTAAGTTTATGTATGTAATGTATGTTTCCTTCATTCCATTTACAGCATGCCCTCAATATAACAATATAATGGAGAACATTATGGGAAAAAAATTCCAACATTGTTTTTGAAAATTTTTATTCCCTTTACTAATTTAGCATATGGATTATGTAAGTAATAGTGAATGTTGCTTTGGATTTTTTTCAATCCATTACATGATTTTTCTTCAGATTAAGCTTTCATTTTTTTCCCTCAGAAATTTTGCTAATTCTGTTGTGAATAATGGTAATAGGCTGTAAACATTAAGACCAGCATAGGATCACAAACTATATATCAGAGCTGTATCTCATACTTAATAGAGATAAGTCCTGAGCTACATTCTAAAACCCTGACAATGTAGAGAAAAAATATTAACCTATGTTGCTAGTTCACTGGAGGAAAAGCAAAGGTGATGACAGAAGTAAGAGTAAGAGAATGTAAAGGAAAAGAAATAATTCTGGGAATAGTTGAAAGATAGATGTTGATTAAAAAAAAATAAAACCTGTTCTCATTGAATTATTCTATGAGGAACACTTGGTCAAATATGAACTTTGTTCTTTGCACTCCCAGAAGCAGTTTTCTATGGCACCAATATTATATAATTGTACTAAATTAAAAAGGAAGTCTTTCTCATATCAGATAAAGGCAGTTTATAGGCAAGGAAAGAATGAGATTCAAACCCTATCTACACAGTAAAGGGAAAATCTGCAGAACATATTCAGGAAGTTATGTCCTGGTGTGAGAACTTGTACTGAAAAGACACTCGTGACTATCTTTAGAGTCTGGCACCCCACTATACTGAGTTATACACCCTGGGGAGAAGGCCTGACTCCATCCAGTCACTCTTGACAGATATCAGATAGGCTTGCAAAAAAAAAAAATAGATTAAAATATGTTTTCTTAACCAAGACTATATCCTTGATTTTGAGATGAACCAAAAGGACAAATACACATTTTTCCTCCAAAATGAATAGAACACCTCTCATTTCTACCTACTTTAGATAATCTGTGCTTTGGATAAGACTTTTATACCCTTGGTAAAAATGTTTATTTTGACACTACTAAAAATCACTTTTAGCCAAGGGCTTTAACTCCAGCGCCAAAGTACTTAGTTGGGTGTGATACCTTTTTCTATTGTAGCCATAAATGATAAATGTCTTCTTTTTAAATCTCTGAATTACAGCTTTTGTACCAAAAACTACCACTGATGTACTAATACATAGAAATATGTCAATAATTATCTTTAATTTTTCTATATAAATTTGGATTTTGTTTATAACCTTTAATTTCTTCTAGAGTGATTTCTTTTAAAATTCAATTTAACTTTTAATCTTTCATCTCACAAAACATTGACTATTTACACTCCTGTGATCATATTTTTTCATTACTTCAAACTAACTTCAGAATTTTTTTTTTGGTTGATCTACATACAAAC
This sequence comes from Galemys pyrenaicus, assembly GCA_019455555.1. NCBI lineage: Eukaryota > Metazoa > Chordata > Mammalia > Eulipotyphla > Talpidae > Galemys > Galemys pyrenaicus. The sequence continues at coordinate 105,609 of JAGFMF010011980.1, forward strand.
AGGATAAAAATGTGCTTTAAATTATTAACTTATTTCTTTAAACTTTGCTATATTTTAGTGTTGAGGGTTTATTTTATAATACATGTTTCACATCATAATTCTCCCAGATTGGCTTTAAATTCCAATAATCCAGCCTCCTATTTAAAATTTATGATGTGCTCATTAACTATGACCTAAAACTTTGTCATTTTCTCATTTTTAAATGGAAAAATTGGTACATACTTATTTTGATTATTGTAAGGATTATATGAGAATGCATGTAAATCACAATACATTGCCTAGTACATAGTAAATAACAATTTACTATTTACTAATTAAAATGTATAGTTATTAACAATTCACTATTTACTAAACTAATTAATGATGATTATTATTTTAAGAGAAATATTTTACAGTCATGTATATGTAATCTACTTTTTCTAGCAGAATTCCTCTCTATTTTGAAGAATAAGTAATAGTTATTTTATATTTGTATTGTTCAATTAAGTGAAGAACATATTTTCCTTGGTCTTTTTAGTAAACTATATTGGTGCCTTGAAACTGCCATTGAAATATCAAATTATTAAGGTTTTGATATAATTACATTTGAGCTATAATAATTCAGAAGGAGAAATTTTATTTCAGTAGTAGCACTTAATTTATTTTGTAAAGAGTAGCTTTAGGGTTTAACTCATTTTTAATAGGAGCAAAGTGGTAGTAGCTATAAATGAGGTAGTCTTAATTTTCGGTAATTTTATAGTATTTCCCATTGATACACTTTGACTTAAAAGAATTTTCTATAAAAATATTTATGCTACATCAAGTCTCTACTTTTAGTAGGAAAATATGAAACAACCTTATTCTATCACTTTGCATCCTATAAAAGACTTTTTAGTTATGTTAGGCAGTGTGGTAAAATGTAAAAGCATTTAGAATCAGAGGATGTGAATTCAAGTTCGGTACGTAATAGTGTATATTATAGCTGTCATACAAGTGTGGGTTTAGATACTCTCTTTACAAGCTTTGGAACTTGGTGTCAGTTATCTAACTTCTAAGTCATTTTTTCTCATACCTTAAATCATGGTTTATTCAGTTGGAGATGGGCTCAGTCATTATATTTGTTTTACTCTATATTTTTGCCAAGATATTTAACTTCGTTAAGGTTGTTTCTTCATCTGTAAAGTCGGTATATACTTCTGAATTTTGTAGGGATAAGTAATCAATTTGTAATACCTGAAATACTGTAGATTCTCACTAAATATTCACCTCTCTCATCTGTGCTGCTTATTTTAGCACTAAATTCATTCTACTGCATTACATTTTTCATTAAGCATTTTTTACATAACTTCTGTATGTTAAATGTTTTTCACCCTGAGTATTTTAAGGTCTTTGTTTTGTTTTTGTTTTTGTTTTTGTTTTTTTTGAGAAAGGTTCTAAAAGATATCTTTTGTATGACCAAAGTGCTGTGCACATAATTGGTGCTCATCATATATTTATTAATTGAATGTGTTTTATTCAAAACCATTTCTTATTTATTCCTTATCTAAATGCAACAGGAGCCATTAAGATAGAAAACATAGTGAAGAGAAGAGTACTGGTTTGCCACATTCCACAACTCCAGAAGATGGAATTCACATCAAATGATAACCCATGGAGTTGTCAGGTTGTTCTACACACCTAAAGGAGTGTGTAGTGTGTGGAGACACAATTATTCCAAAAACTTGAGCTAAAAAGATATTTGTTTCCAACTCAAATTGATTCTGAGATGGCTGGCATAAAAAATACACATTAAGCTTATTGTAAAGTAAAAAACTATCTCATTTAAAAAGATAGTTGTCATTCATGTTTGTCTTTGGTTAATTTAAGACATAAATAATATTAAAAAGTATTGGCATTCAGTAAGGGAGAACACACCATAATAGCTTGAAAAGTGAGACATTTATATGAAGTTTGTGAAAAGTTTGGTAATGAGCAAGCAGAGCAAGGCAAAAATCCCAGGATATAGATACCATAGTAGTTTATATTAATTTGTACATCTCAGATGTACATCTTCCATTTGTAGTGAAAATAAATCTTGAGCTGGTATAAGTAGAAATATATAGAATTGATGATCAAACCACAGTACATATCACAGATAGTAATTGCACTGGGATTTACTTTCTCATGCCAACTTCCAGCTTTGAAGAATGACATAAAAGTCTGAAGATTTACAGAAGATGTAGAGCGCTATAAAGGCACCATTGTCTATCTCCGAACTTATCTAGACTAAGAATACAGTGCTAAATCTTGTAGTAATATCATAAAAATGAAATTGAATCTTAAGGACTATTTTTTCCATATTGTATTTCATTGTGGTGTATTGGAAAAGTGATCTGGACTTTGAGTGAGAAGATGTGATTTGGACCATGGCACTTTAGAACTGTAACCTCAGGCAAGTCTTTTAATCTTCTCTGAACCATCAGTCGTCTTTCAAATAAAGGCCATAACATTTATCTTATATGTAACACAAGTTACACTCACAGTACTATTCTATAAACGTATCATAACAGTTAACTGAGATCCCATATTCCAGTCTTCTGCTTTCGTACTTAGGTGCTACAGTGAGTGACAAGTTTGCAGATAAAAAATTTCTCTAGCATTAACTCAACCCATAGAATAAACCATTTGACAAATACTACATTTTTAAAAAATAATAATACACATATATGTGCATATGTCCTCCATTGCAGACAAAATTAATTAAACTTCACTTGTTTATTTCTGTTTTGTTGCTTTAGGTAGGGAAGAAAGCAAAACTAAAACAATTGACAGAAATTAGTACCTTGTCTAGGAAAAGATGAGTCAAATCACTTTTCCTACTTAAAAATCAATATAAACCTTAATATCCAAGATTGAACACAATGTAAGTATTCCAAACATTAAACTTTTTTAAATTAACATTTGACAACTTCAGAAATAGAAACTAGGAACATCTATTATACAACTAGAGTGATTTTTTTTTTTGTAGAAAATCTAGACTGCAGATTGTTTGATTCTGTACAGTTTACCTTAACTCTCTCAAGCTTAAGAACACATAGTTTGAGCAAACATTTACAAAGGTAGCTCTATATAGTTATATCAGTTGTGAACATACAACTTCTTTATTCTGACAGTAACTCCACCAAAAAGCAAGGAAAAAATAGGGAAGCACCTAGCACCTATGTTCTAAGAGTTCGTTACCTGTCCCCCAACCTTCCCCACAGCTGACTTTATATTCTTCCCCACCTACCACCACCTAGTCTTCTTGTTTCTGACCATACCTAATTACTAATAATCATACTCTCACAGTAATTTTATCATACTAAGTGTCCCTTTCTGTGTAAGCTGTGTAGAGAATTCATCCTACTGATAGCCAAACCTGAAAGCTGTAGCTCTGTACCTATGGATATGGAAAAGTTTCAGTTCTCAAAAGTCTCTTTACTCATAAAGACCTTTATTTATTTATATGTAAATAAATAGAATATTTTTTCATGGCCTTTTTTGTAGATTATTTACTTCAGACTTTACTTTTTTGCGTGTTCAGTAATTAATCTGTTACAAAGAAGAGAGCCCATGTCTGGCTAACAATTTACTTCTCTTGTGTATCCCTTCAGAATACTTAGGAATTTAATGTAAAGGTTAAAAATTACTGAAAACAGCAATTCATTGATTTCTACTGATTACAAGGCCACTGTAACAAACACAAAAATTCAACTAGTGACCTCCTTTTGCTCTCAGTAAAAAAGTAAGACTTTTCTCTTCCCTTCAGCATTATTTGGGACACCAGAATTAACTCTGAGCAGCAGCTCCTTAACCATAAAAATAAATGGTTTCTATGAGACCATATCATTTGGTGACTATTAAGTCTTCCTGACTCCAATGTGAGAACAGGAAAAAAGAACAGTACACAAGAAAATTCTGTGCAGCTGCAGATACTTAGTAAAGAATTTAATCATCTCCTAAGTGGACAGGATTCACTTATTCAAGAGAACTGTGTACATTCTGTTTTTTCAAAACAACAGTGACAATAATTAAGGTGCTGAAAACTAAACCTTAACTACAATAACCAACTCCAGAGTTCTTTTCCCCATTCTACAACCCACATAACCTTTCTAGCACTTTATTTAGCCAGCTCCTTTTTAAAGTATTATAACCTGGTCCTATGTCTCTTCATCATACAGAGTATTGTAAATCTATGTTACATCAATTAAAATACATATCATAACCTGGGTTACTTGTGGGAAGAATCCAGCCTGCTGTCTATCTTTGTGTGCTGTATAGGGTAGTTTTTACAGTTAGATTTAGTTAAAAAAAAAAAAAGGAAATATTTTGACATAATTACATAAGATTTAAATTTTAGTGTTTAAATAAAGTGTTAATGGAAAACAGATTTGTTTGTGCGCACTCCTGGTTTAGATAATAGTTAATTATTTTCATGCTTTGGTGCCTTTTTTCATTGAATTTCTTTAGCTATCCCTTCTCTTATACATGTCTCAAACTGAGTTTTGCTTGTTGGCTTGTTTTTAAAACCCTGGAATAGTTTGACTGTATCCACGTCTTTCTCTCCTCTAGAATAGAAACCTAATGGTCATGACTTTCAAACATTCCATTTTCTGCAATGCCCTTCTATGTTCAGTATTCTTCTTGAGCACAATAGATAAGCATTAGATCTTCATTGAATACTAATTTTAACTGACTTTTGGCCAGAAGTTGAGAAAATAGCTACTACCTCTTTAATGTTTCTCTAGAAAAACTTAACTTTGAATTTCAAACTTTCTGCTTAATGAACTTTTGGAACATAACTCTACAGCAAGTCAAGGACAGCCTTTTTATCTAAATTCTCACTAAGGTAGCATATGAGGGAACAATTATGAGACTTAAAGAGAAGTGTTTTTTGAGATATTCATCCCATTCCTCCTTTGTCTCTTGTGACCACAATGTTCCTATGCATCCCTGATGTGTTTTAAGCAGTAAAGAGATGCAGATAAGAGATAATTTTATCCTTAGGAATATAAGAGGAAGCAACTGGGGCATATTTGTACTGGTTCTGGTCTACTAGCTAATCTCCCTCTATACAGTCATGGCTGCCAAATAGCTTTCATCTTACCTTGCTACCTGAGTTCATGTTGACCAGGCATATATTCACTTCAGAATAAACCATTCACTACAGTGTTATGAATGTACAGGTTACCATGAACTAGAAAGAGATTCATTCATGACAGGGTGGAGAGGTCCAGATAGAAGTTGATGGTGGCAACCAAAGGAACTTCACACTCAGAAGAAAAAGACTGCAGCCTTGAAAAGTACATTCTCAAGAATTGGTGTTTGACAGTTACAAGTATGATGCAGAAACATTTTATACATTTTTATAAGCATCATTATTAAAAGATAATATCCAAGCACTATTAGAAACTTAAGTCTATGAGAATTGCTAGATTTTTAATCAAAACTATTGGAAAGGTAAATATAAAGGAGGAAAAAATGTCAGACCCTGATAGAAATAAGGTGTTAATCACTTGCATGATGAAATAATATTAAGTATTCCAACATCAAATATTGGAACACTTTGAAAATAAAAAACCAAACATGAATTATTAAATGATTACATAGAGAATAGTAGTTCATCCTTTTCCAGGCAACATTTTTTAAGTAACAGATGTTGACACTTTGGTACTTCAAGTCTAAAAAAAATACTTTCGTAAAATTTGTAACTTTATTAAATTATTTTGAATATAAAATAAAGTACTGCTACATTTTTATTGTAACATTGTCAAGATCAGTTCAAGATAAGTGTGTATTTTTCATTTCATAAAAGATTTTTGTAACAGCTTTTGAAAATATTTGCATTTCAATTTGTAAAATCTCTAGCCAGCATGAATATTATGGCAACTTGGCATTCTAATTTAATATTAAGAAATGCAAAGATCCTATGTATCTTTTACTCTGTAGCAGCATCTAAAAAGGATAGAACCTTTATAAACCTTTCTATCTCCAAAAAGTTATTATGGAATAATCATAAAAGTTCATGTAACTATTTTAGTTTTTTATTTTTTTTCTTAAAATGTTTGCTTTTCTAGGTGTAGTCCCCATAGAATTTCCACCACCAGTTCACCTGTACATCATCACCATAGTCCTTATGCTCTTCCCCTCCCTGCTTTGATCCCAGTCCCTCTCTCTTCCCTGCAGAGTGTCTCTGTTTTATAGTTGTCTGTTTATTTTTGTTTTGTTGTGGGGTTTTTTGTTGTTGTTGATGTTATTATTTTCTCCTTTCATCTCCCCTATGTTCCTCCTATAAGTGAGATCATCCGGTATTTTTCTTTTTATGGTGGTAATACCAGAAGCAATGATAAACAGTAACCTTAATGTTCTAGTACTTGAGATTTTTCAGATCAATCCTTAAAATCTACAAATCCTGTTTATGCCCCAGTTTTTCCAAATAATTACAGTTTAGAATATTCCATGATTGTTTTGTTTTCATTAACCCTCACTCATGTATTAGGTTTATCTTAAGAGCTATCTTATAAAGATAGAAATAAGTCAATGAGTTCATCTATAAATGACACATATCTTTGTTGCCATCAGCAGTGCTAAGGATTATGTGGGTTGAACAGCAACTATAGCTTAATCCTCCGACCAAGTTTACTATTGACATTCTCTCTGGAGGTGGTTACTCTTAAATACTCAACTTATGAAAAATAGAAACTATGTCTTGTATTTAGGTATCAGCATATGACTTTTTTTAAGTTAGTAACTTCTCAGAGATAGATACACAGAATAATTACTTTAGGTAGTATTGTATATTTTTACCATTTACATTTTATAATATATGGCATTAAATGTATATTATGCATAACTTGTTTTATAATAAATATATATTAAAAATGCATTTACTTTTAGCACAAAGGATCAGTAGGATTACAGAATACTAGCATTAAAAAGAACTTGGGAGAGTGTACAAAGCAAATCATCTGTTCATTAATGAGGAAACCAAGGTTCAGAAAGACAAAGCAGTAATGCCTAGGACATTATAGTTCAAACATCCAAACATTAAATAAAGTATTTTGAACAATTCTATAACTGCATGACTTTTTAACTATAGACATCTTTAATTTCATTTATGTTTTAATTTTTAGCTAAAAATTGGTTTACCTGATTGTGCTACATGGTTATGTTGTCAAGACTTGAAAAAATGCCACATTAGTCAAACAAAACCTTAGCAAATGTTTTCTACATTAACTTAATATTTTACTAACTTAAATGTGTTCATAGGTTTTAAAATTTTGAATAAAGAAGTTAAACTTTGTAAAAAAATAGAAGTTACCTTTTACATTTATTTCTATATATACAAGCATGTACTTGTGGTTATTTGCCAGAATCTGGTCACATTTTTATAACAATTTACATATATATTATTTTTGTTTGGTATAAAAATAATTTTATTTTAAAAGATCAGTTGTGCAAATGAATTATAGATTGAACAATAAGAAATATTTCCTCAGAACTTTTAAGTAATCTACTTATATTTGTTCCAACCTATTAACTTCATTTCCCCTACCTTGCCCATTTAAATTCTGATTTAAAGTTGGTCTAGCCAGAGTCATAGAAAACAGTATTTTACTCAAACTTAAAGGGTACAAGTTCAGGTTCTCATCAGTATTTTCTCCCCACTAGCCCAGGTTCATTCCCCTGGCAGGAAGTAGTCAAAGAAGTTGCCCTGCTACAAAATTAGAATGAGTTAAATTAATATAATTATGACATATTTGTTTATTTGTGCTAATTTAAAATGGAATGAAAAGCATATTGTGTGTTCCTTATTTTCAGCACATTTTCTTTCTTTTTCAGCTTTTTAATTAAATGAAACCAAGTGGGATTTACATAAAGTGAATGTTTACCATGAAGATAAAGTGTTCCTGTCATACTAATTTGAATTCTTTATTTCATTTTCTTGTTCACTGTGATAATCTAGTTTATGCTTGTATGATTTTTTAAATATGAGTTTTTCTAGTAATTTATAGAAGTGGATGATTAAATTTAAATATTAGCACTGAAGAACAAAGGAAACATTAAAGTGTTTCAAACAAATTATATTCTGTGTATGTGCTACAGGATTGAAAGAAATGACGATGTGATTATGAATTCATAATATTTTAGAATTATCCACTCATTAATAAAGAAACTATAATGTAAGAGAAAACTATGAAATGTTAAAGAATTCTTAGGGTTGTACAGAGATAAGGCATATGCATGAAAATGTGTCGTGTACTGAATAATTAGTTATTGCAGTTTTGGTTATAAAAGATGTGTGTGGCTACAAAATAGTGTTTTGGTCTCATTAACTATAGCTAGATATGGGTATAAATGACAGGGAGCTGAAAGAATAGACCTTACAACTTAGACACCTCACCTGGGAAATGGAAGTTCTTGCCAGGATATGAATCTAAAGCATATTTGACTAGATCAACATGTGTCAATGAGCACAATACCCCAGAACTAAAAATTAATTTCTCTTCAACTTTACAAGTCACCCAGTATCCAGACTATAAACTCAAAACTTAACCCACCACAGCAAAGTTTCCCTTTTTTTTTTCACCCTGGGATGAGTAACATCAAAATCGTATTCCCTGAGGTTAGTTTTTCTAATCTGAGTGAATCATTGATACTTTCTTGAGAACCAAAAGTATAGTAGTCCAACTTAATATGTGTGTATCATAATTTATTATATTAAGCACTTTCACATATACATTTGTCCTTCACAACCACTCTGTATATTAGACAGGAAGTGAAAATTTTGCCTGACTTGTACTAAAAGCTGAGACCCAAGAAAAGAAAAAGAGAGCTTGTAAACTAGACTTTGACTCTCAAACCTGCATTTTTATTTTCTGTGGTGCAACACAAAGAATTTAATAAGTTTTTAATTTGATAAACTTTTTCTTTTTATAGGCTTTGTTATTTTCTATTAAAATTTGAATAATAGGCCATGTAGAACTTTGTTAGTTAAGAATGAGAGCTATATGATCTCAAACAAGAACTAGATGTACATCTACAGAATTTACTTACTCTGTACCTGTGAAATAAAATTCCTCCTTTAACATCACTGTTTATTTCATTTAAAGTTCTAAAACTGTTAGAACACAAACACAATTATAACAAAGCAAGTCTTCAAATTGTGTCATATTTATCAAATGCTGAGATCACTTTTTTCCCCTCACACAGTGTTAATAATGTGAAGAATATCTACATGAAGTATTAAATACCATCAAGCAAAACAACTTAACATTATGGGACTTACAAAGGGGAAAAGGATAAAAAGTTCATTTAAAGAAATAATGACTAAAATCCCCAAGTTGAAGAGAGAGAGGGATATTTGAGTCATGAAATTCCTCAGTCCCGGTAGTTAACATAAAGAAGTCTTCAACAAGACACCCTGAATAATGGTCAAAACCAAGAGAAAAATTTAAAGCAATAAGATACAAAACCCATAAAAGTGAATCACCCACAAGAATTTAAGTGTATTTCTCACTAGGAACCCTGCAAAAAGGAATGGGAGGTATAACATACCTGAAAGAAAAATACTGCTGAAAGAAAAATACTGCCAATCAGAATAAAATACCTAGCAAAATGCCCTTCAGAAATGAAAGACATACTTTCATTTTTTTCTCAATTTTTTAATTTTTATACGTTTGACATCAATTGTAATCCCCATATTCCCCATCACCATATCACTAGTACACTATCACCTCAGTCCACTGTGCTCCCGTCTGCCTTCAACCCTCCCATTCCCCCCTGCCCACCAAGTGTTCCCAATTTGTCCTTGTCTTTTCATTTTTGGTTTTTGTGTCTTTATTGTTATTATTATTGTATCATATTTTCATTTTTTTAAGATTTATTTATTTATGCATACAAGCACTGGGGTACAGGCCAGAGGTGTGGGGGGTGAGAGGATTCACCACAGACAGAGCAGGGAGCAGAACAGGCAGATCAACGGAAGTGCACTGCTGAGGGGAGCAGCAGGCACAGCAGGAGAGGTCTGCAGCGCCATGTGGGTCCCCTCCTTGGCCGGCAGCAGGGATGGAACTTGTGCTGCAGTGGCTGCGGTTTGCTTCATAGTGCGTTGCCTAACCCACTGCACCACCAGGGAGGCCCCCATACTTTCATTTTAATAGATAAAACTTAAAATATCCTTTTATAATTCTCTACGAACTAATTATAAAACCAATGTACCTCAGATAAAATGGCTATATATAACAAACCAATTGATAGACTCAGAATTGTTTTATATCAAGAATGAAATGTCCATTCACCACTTCTAATAAATTTAGTACTGGAATTCCCAGCCAGAACAACTTGACAAGAATATAATTTATAAAGGTATCTAAATTATAAAGGAAGTAGTAAAAATGACTTTAAATGATATTCTTATATAAATCCTAAAAACTCTAGCAAAACTAATCCTATTAAAAATAACAAAGTAATAAATGAATTTAGTTGCAGGATAAAAATATCAGTTGCATTTTTAAAAGAGAATCAGTTGCATTTCATCTAAAAGAGAAATTAAGAAAACAATTCCCTTTGGAATGACATCACTTAAGTACTTGTAGATAAACTAAGGAGGTGAAAAGCCTGAACACAAAAATTTAAGACTAATGAAAAATTGATGAAGACATAAATGGAATTATTATATCCCAGATTCAAATAGTAGGACTATTTGTTCTTAAACGGTCCATGTCACTCAAAGCAAAGTAACTGACATTATTAATGCAATACCTATCAAAATTCCATTAACGTATCACAGATATGGCAAAAGAAATTATTAAAATTCATATGGAATTTTGGAAGACCCCAGCTAGACAAAAGCAATTTTTTTTAAGATTTATTTATTTATGCATACAAGCACTGGTGTACAGGCCAGAGGTGTGAGTGGTTACTGACTTCATTCTTTGTTACAAGGCTATGCTAACAAAGCAGTTATGCTAACAAAACAGACATATAGAAGAGAGAATCCAGAAGTAAACCCATGCATGTAGAGTAAACTCATCTTTCATGAGAGCATTGAAAACATTTAATGAGGAAAGTTCTTTTGAATGAATGGGTCCTGGAAAACCACATGAAGAAAAATCATTCCTATGTTACACAACTCACAAATGGACCATTTGAAGTGGATTAAATACATACATGTAAAATCTAAAACCATAGAACTTCTAGAACAGTATAAGCTTCTTTCATCTTGGCAATGACTTTTTGTGTTGTGCAGTCAACAAAAGCAAATATAGAAAAGATTCTACATAAAACTCAATAGCATATAAAGTGATTTTCTCCTTAATGAACATGCCAAGGATAGCCCTGTTCACCACTTCTGACCCAACTTCTAAAAGAAGCTATAATACCTTATTAACTGATGACTTCTTTTTTTATGTGTTTAAACCTAAATAATTTTAAAAATCTGTACTTTCATCCAAGTTGTAGGAGACGTGAACAACAGTGAAAATCAGTTATATTTCGATAACAATGAACAATGTGAAAAGGAAATAAAACAATTCCATTTATAACAGAATGAAAAAGGTAAGATACTTCTGGAAAAAAATTAAGGTAGAATTACATACCAAGTAAATTACAAATCCACTATTGATACCTACTAATATACAAGCAAACTAAATCTGAAGGAGGAAGACAAATATTGTATGATTTCACTCGTACATGGAATATAGAGGAACAAAACAATCCAAACCAACATTAGAAATATAGGATGAAAACTGAGCCTCCCTGTTGGCGCAGTGGGTTAAGCAACCCACTATGAAGCAAACCGCAACCTTTGCAGCACTAGATCGACCCCTGCCCCCCACCAGGGAGGGGCCCCACATGGTGCAGCGGGCCTCTCCTGCTTCACCCGCTGCTCCCCTCAGCAGTGTATTTCAGTGCATCTGCCTGTTCTGATCCCTGCTCTGTCTCTGGTCATCCTTTCACTGCCGCCACCTCTGGCCTGTATCCACGCTCTTGTGTGCATAAATAAATCAATCTTTAAAAAAATATATGTGTATATATATATGTATATATAGGATGAAAACTATGAGATTAGGAGAGTGAGGGTGAGGAGCAGAGTTTGCAGGGACCCCTATGAACGATCATGCAGCATTTGGGTGCCTTGGTGGTGAGTGTGGTGTGTGGTAACTCATCTGAAGAGGTGTCGAGCTGTAACTGAAAATCATACACAACATTGTGTACCAACACTTCAACAGAAGATAATGCAATTAAAAAATAAAAATACTAAGACAGTAATTAATACTCAGTGGTCTTGTCAAAAAAAGCAATTCTAAAACTCATGAAATTGCAAGGGTCCCTGAATAGTCAGAATATTGAAGAAGAGGAGCAGATGACTATTCAATTTTTAAACCTATTACAATGCTGTAATGCAAATGTTGGCACCAACTAGTGCAAGGTACCACAAATAGGTCCTTAGCATAAGAACATATAAATTAATGAAATAGAAATGGGAGCCAAAAGTTTTACCCATAATTATCTCTGTTATTTTCATGTTGACAAGGGGGCTGAAAGCATTCATTGGGAGAAATGTTGTCTTCAACAAATGATACTGAGACAACAGGATTTTAACATAGAAGAAGTTGGATACAGTAGGGTAAAGATATATACATATACAAACACAAAAGATGGTCTGTATCATTAGCTATTAGAAAAATGCTAATCAAAATCACAAACACCTACCAGTAAATAGCAAGCATTGGCAAAAATGTTGAAAAATGGCAGCCTTTATAATTGTCAATGAAAGTGTCAAATGAAAACACTGCTGTGGAAACTGCTTAATGTTTTCATGGAATTAAACATAGAATCACAATATAACACAGCAATGACACCCAGAAAAACTGAAAGCAGATGTTCAAACAAAAATGTCTATGAATGTATTCATAATTTCCAACAGATCAACAGCACAAATGGTCATCAGCTGATGAGGAAACAAAGTGGGTATATCCATACATTTTTAACCATAAAAAGGAATTCCTCATGTCTATTGAATGAATTTTGAAAATATACTAAGTGAAAGAAGTTAAGACACAATAATCACATTGTATCATTATCATTCTATTTGTACTAAGTGCTCAGAATTGTAAAATTAAATGAGATAAAAAGAATAGGAAGTGCCCTAGGATGGCAGAAAAAGGGGAGTAACTACTTAAATGGTTTAGGGTTTTCTGAGGTGACAAAATATTCTGGAACTAGATTGTTATGCAACATTGTGAATATACTTAATACTACTGAATTACATTCATTTAAATGGCTAAAATGTTTTACAACACCAGAAAAAGAAATTATGCATGTAACTATTTTAAATTATATTTTGGCAACAGAATTTCATCTGGACTTTTGAATCTAAGTTTGGTATATATATCATATTGATGGTGAAAAAGCAACACTAAATTTTAATAATAAAGATGGAACCTTGAATGTGCCTTTTCCCCCCTATTGTATTGAATGTTTCTACAGTATTATAGAGGTTATTAAAGATAAACCAATGTAAAACAAGGAAGTCAAGTTAACTGATGAAGGATAAGGTTAATAAATGGTTTGTCAATTCTTATTTACTGTGTAGACTTTGCTTATAGAAAAGATATGCTTATCTAGTTCACTCCTTTTCAAGTAAATTGTTTCTACATGGTAAAACACTATTTGCTTATCACTAAGGAAAAAGAAAGTAACCTTATAGAACATTTTAACTGGTGTTTGCTTTATTAGACTTTCAGCTAATTATGAAACAATGTTTACCCTAATTTTAAAACTTTTTTTTAAAAGCCTCATCATTTTCCCTTTGATCACATAATTGTACATTTTTTTAAACCCCCTCCTTCAGGAAGAAAGAATTTTCTAGTTTACATATATGTGTTGCATTTGTGAAAGGATGAATAACCTAGAGGTAATGAGCACATGACCTACCACCCCTCTATAAAAGAAGGCTGTTGGTTGATTTTAATGAGTGCTATTTTTGAAGCATCTACATAAGATGTGTCAACATGTTTTCAAAGTTCAGCCCTGTCAGTCCTATCATATTTCAAAATGCATAACTTGGAGTTCTAATTCACCCATGTATAGCTCTACATATTCTTAAATTTCAAAAGTTAACTTTTAACCTCTTATTATCATTCAGTATTTAGAAGTATTAAAATCTAGTATCACTTGCTTCATATATTTTTTACATTTTGTGGATTTCAGAAAATATTTTTCTTTCCTGTAATTTGTACTATGTAAGTATGTCTTCATCAATGGTTTTATTTGCTACAATTACAAAACATTATTTTAAAACCTTAAGAGGAGCTAGAAGGGATTATGCTCAGCAAAATAAATCAGAAGGCAAAAGAAAAATACCGTATGGTTTCACTTCTAGGAGGAATAGAAGGGAACCAAACCAAGGGAAAAAATAATGACAAAGAAAAAAAAAAAAAAAAGACAAGGACAAATCAGAAACACTTTGTGTATGGGGGGGGGGGGAATGGGATGAGGGCAAAAAAAGTACAAGGGACTGAGGTGATGGTGCACTGGTGAAATGGTGGTGGGAAATCTATGGGGACCACAGTTGATGTCAAATAAATATAAAGAAAAAAAATGATGAATAAACATACAAGTAGAGGCTCAAAAAAAATATTGTCATCATTTTAAATGGCATCTCCCAAAGAGAGTCTTTAAACATATATGTATGGCGCTAAACCTTTTGCTTATATGTGGGGGGAAAAATAGCATAATGAAAACCATTGAAATAGGTTTTTGTTAAGTGTAACATTGTTATACTTTTATGTTCATTTAAAAAATCATTTAGTTTCTAGGTGTTGCTATCTGTGCCTATAAAATAAAGCAGTGGCCCTATACCTATTGCCAACAGGTTGTGATGTTTAGAAGATATTTTATATATTTGCCATTTTTTTAGAATTCAGATTTCCCCAGCTAAATACTTTGAGCAATGGAAGGCACAAAAGGAAGATGACTCTATGGCTTTATTTATACTACCTGAAGCTGTCTACAGAGTCAATACAATCCTTACCAAAACCAAAAGGAATTTTTCACAGAAATAGTAAAACAATACTGAAATATATGGAACCACACACACACACACACACACAAACCACAAATAGCCAGTGCAATCCTA
Organism: Galemys pyrenaicus; assembly: GCA_019455555.1. NCBI lineage: Eukaryota > Metazoa > Chordata > Mammalia > Eulipotyphla > Talpidae > Galemys > Galemys pyrenaicus. The sequence goes on from JAGFMF010011980.1 coordinate 120,751, forward strand.
ACAAAGAACAAAGCCAGACATACCATGTTTCCAGATTTGAAACTGTAGTTCAAAACTATTATGTTTTTAAAAACATGGTACTGACATAAAAATAAACAAGAGAATTTGGCCCCTGCATACACAGAAGTCAAACAATAATACAATCATGCATTGCATAATAATGCAGATATGTTCCGAAGAATGCACCATTAAGTGACCTCATTATTGTGTAATGTCAGAGTATGGTATTGAAGAATCTACTTACACAGATATGGATGGCATAGTCACTACATGCCTAGGCTATCCAGGGGCCACTGTGGTATATGACTATTTGAGTAGGGAGCAAAGAACACCCAAAATAGAAAGGATGATGTTGGGAAAATATATGAATATATGTAGGAAATTAAATCAATTCTTTATCTCCTATCACTCACAGAAATTATTTTTTTAACTTTATTTATATATATTTGACATCAACTGTAATCTCCATGTATTCCCCATCACCATATCACCAGTGCACCATCACCTCAGTCCCCCATGCTCCCATCTGCCCTCAAGCTTCCCCCTCTTCCCTGCCCACCAAGTGTCCCCAATTTGTCCTTGTCTTTTCATTTTTGGTTTTTGTGCCTTTATTGTTATTATTATTATTGTTCTTATTCCTTTCCTTGATCCTT
>JAGFMF010011980.1:122014-154950 GCA_019455555.1 Galemys pyrenaicus
GCTCTCTGTGGTGAATCCTCTCACCCCCCACACCTCTGGCCTGTACCCCAGTGCTTGTATGCATAAATAAATAAATCTTTAAAAAAAAAAAAGAATAGAAAGCCAAGAAACAAACCCACAAGCTTGTCAACAACTAATCTTTGACAAAGGAGCAAAGAACATGCAATGGAATAAAGACAGCTTGTGCAATAAGTGGTACTGGTCAAACTGGACTGCCACATGCAAAAGAATGAAACTAGAATACTGCCTTTCACCATGCACAAAAGTCAACTCAAAATGGATTAAGGACTTAGACATAAGAACTGAAACCATAAAATATCTAGAAGAAAAGTAGGCAAAACCCTACATGACATACATATCAATGACATCTTTAGAGATACAATACCTAAAGCAAAGATAGTGAAGGAGAAGATAAATAGCTGGGGCTATATCAAACTTAAAAGCGTCTGTATGGCAAAGGACACACTAACCAAAACAAAGCGACAACCCACAATCTGGGAGAAAATCTTTGCACACAACATTACTGACAAAGGACTTATCACACAGATCCACAAAGAACTAACCAGACTAAACAAAAACAAAGTGAACAATCCAGTCAAAAAATGGGCAAAGAGCTAAGGCAATTCTCCAAAGAGGAAACAAAAATTAATTTAAAATGAACTTAAATATAAAACCTGACACACATAGCTCCTAGAAGACAATGAGAAGTTCATCAAAATTGAACTTGGTGATGAATTACACAAACAGCAAAAGCAAATGTCAACAAGATTACAAAATTAAAAGCTGCAATACAGCAAAAGAAATGTAAAGCCAATACCAAGAATGTGAACAAAAATTTACAAATCATATATGAGTCCTGGATACATACATACACTTTTCATATGTACTCACACAGTAGAAAGTTTTTCAGCTATGTGAAAAAATTCAGTTCTGCCATTTGTAATAATGTTGGTGGACTTTGGTTTTATGCTAAATGATATTATTCAGTCAGACAAAAGACACACACTATATGATATCACATATGTAGAAACTGAAAAAATGGAACTGTAAGAACTAAGGGAAATGGTGGTTACAGGAGCTGGGGGTTGACATAAGGCAAACTTGAAACTAGTAGACAAAAATGTCCTGGAAATTAATTCACAGTGGAGTGAATTTAGATGACATTGTATTATCACACTTGCTAAAAGACTAGATTTAATAACTCCCACTACAAAGTTATGTTATTAAAAAAAATGTTATTGCTACAATGGCAATCACATTACTGCATATAAGTATACCAAATCAACATGTTTTGCACCACCTTAAATTTATACAATGTCATTATGTCAAATATATTTTAATAATAAAAACACAGGCAGTGTGGTATGATTGATCACAAACATTTGAGGAGGTGTGAACCTATTCCCCAAAATCATATACAGTGTTGTCAGCCATTTGTTAACTCAAAAAAAGAAAACCAACATGTAATTAATGTTATGAATGAAACTGTCATTATAGATTTGTGCCCTATAATTTTACAATTGTGTGCTTTAAAATACAAATTATAATCAATAAAAACATACTCTTTAAGCATATTCAGTTTTAAAATGGAATAAATCAACTAATTCAAATTAAGAAATTTGAACTAAAGAATATATAAAGAAAATACTAAAATTAAGCATAGAGACCTAAATAACTGAATATCATCTTTGGAGGATATAACAATAGCAAAACCATAAGCATTGTGAAACTATCAGTAGTAGGGGGATGTTATTAAAATTATAAATGTATGAATGCAAATTTTAAAAATGCACGTGCAAAATAATTCAGAGAGGTTTATTAATAGTGTGCCTGTAATATATGATGATGAGAATTTAACCCTAACCTAGGTTTTTGTTTTAGAAAAGGCATGATAAGGCAGCCCTCATTCTAGATTTTTTTACAAATTGCTTTCATAATTATCTAACTTTCTTTTGAAAATTTCCTATCATGAATAATACCTATCATTAATAATTCCTATCATTAATTGAAAGCATGGATATATGCAGAGAGTACATGAGATGATTAAAACATCCTAAAATCAAATGAACTTGGAATAACTACAGAGATTTATGTGTCGTATGCTATTCTAAATCAAGGGAACTTTGTCCCTTTTTACTGATAACCATGGTAATGATGAAAAGAGATTTCATTTACAAAATAAAGAACAATAATAGTTAGAATAGACCCTAAGCAGAATTATGTGGGCTCTCTATAAATAGAATCTGTGGAAGAATAAATGCAGATACCTTTTTTATAAGCAGGAAGATTGGTAATTTAGAAGTCAATTATTTCTAATTGCAATTTATTGATCAACAAAGTAGTAACTCCTCCATTTTAAGGTGCTTCAATAGACTGCAGATACTAGTTCTAACAGGAACCTAAATCATTAACTTTGAAATTAGTGCACGGCAATAGTGTATTGTAAAAATTAGAAGTTATTTCCCTGGATTAACAGAAAAGTAAAAATCCTGACATGGTTTAGAATGATACTCTCCTAAATGAAAGGATATGTATTACTATGAATACTACTTATGTATATATTTACAAAAAATATGTATATAAAACTGTGATACATGTTGAAATATTTAAATAGGCACACATTAATCTGTGAACCCCTTTGATTATCTCACACTAAATATCACTGATTTTTTAGGCTTATAAGCAAAATGGTCACCCAGTTCCTGATAACTTATCAATATATACCGCTGTCCATCACTATTGCATCATTTCGGGCCCTCAGTGTGACTTTGTAGAACAATTACAAGAGCTTTCTAATAATCCCCACTCCCCTCAGAGTCCTTTATGCTCAAAACATCCTTCACTCTAGGTTTGTTACCATGTACAATTTTTATTCTTGTTATTTCCCCTGCTTGAAAATACTTTGTAGACATCCTTGGTTTCTGGGATAAACACATCTTTCATAGTCTGTGCCCCAGTAAACCGAAGTGATATTCCTCATCTGAATACATCTTGCTTGTTCACACTTCACATATCACATTTATTTTTAATTGCTATTAAAATAAATGCTCATTAAAGGGAACAATTCATAACATAAATATGAAATATGTTAATGAAACTGTTAGGTGAAAGGATTAAAATTAAAAGATTATATGTTCATTATTATTTCAACCAAGTAAACAGCATAACAAAATCCTATGCAAGCAAGAACTTAAGGTATATGCTAAACACTGGTTTGAAATGATAATAAAAACTAACAAACAACCTTCTTCAACTTAGATCTAGACTGGAAGTTAAAATTCTGTAACCATAATTCTGCCATAGTATGAAAAAAAATCATATAATTTGTGAAGTCATTGTCCTAACCTGCACAAAGTACTTCAATAGATGATGGCTAAGGTCACTTTTATCTCTAAAGTTGCTTTACAAGATTCAAAATGAATTCCAATATATTTTAATGCATTACTAAATGGGATCAGACAACATATGGCCTATTCCTATGCCAGACTCCTGAAACGCTTTTGGGAAAATGATACCATTTTAAAACTTAATAGTATTGTCCCTACCACACTGGTAACTTCCAAGTTACTCTCACAGTATATCTAACATCTTGCTTCAGTCTTGAAGTGAAATGTATCTGTATCTTGATACATCTGATATGTTTCTCCATGCATGTCATCTATCTTTGATTTAGATTTTAGAAAACTTGGAGTTAGGCCCTGATAAAAGTAAACCACCTTAGCAAAGAAAACACTCATCTGACTTAAAGTACTACACAAGTAAATATTACCTCCTCAACCCTCACAAATGTGTGCAAATTGAATAAATTTACCTAAATGGCATATTCCTATACAGGTCATTTTTAGGGTGAAATACTTGAATGTAGAAGTTACAAAAGAACAGAGAAAAGATTTTAAGGGCTCAATGTTGCTGATACATTCTTGAAAACTGCAACTTTAAGCTAACTAATCCTTAAATAATATTCATTCAATTTTAGTCAGAAATGTTATTATTTTCATTGTGTTATAATGAAACAACGCTGAACAAAACAATGTTATTCAATAATCCATGTATTCAGTTATTTTATGTATTCACAAAGACAGTAGGAAAATTGGTGATTCTTGTTTCATTATAAGGATTCAAACCACTCTTGTCAATCTAAAACTTATCAGAGACTGAACAGAAAAAAAAAATGCATGATGCATTTTTAATTTGCTTAGTTTTCACAAATATATGTCCACATACACAAATGCATGTACACACATTTAAACATAGAAGCCAGTTAGACATAAAACTAGGGAAGAATGAATGATATAGGATTCGGATAAGGTGACAAGGGAATCATGAAACTTACAATCTTTTGGTCTGTGTTAATAACTGTATTACTCTATTATCTTGTAATTCATTCATTTCACTACACTGTATTTCAATATTCAGAATTTGACTTTCTTCAGATATCTCATTTATGCACATATATCTTTATCTTTTGTATGAGTTAATTTATAATATTCCTGTGGCTAAAATTAGCTATTATGTCTTTTAGGAAAATAAATTATCTTAGAAAAAATAAAATAACATTTTATAAAATTAATGATAAATCCTGAAGATTTTTTTTCAACAAGCTTTTGAAACTCAAACAATTTTCTTTTTATCAGCATAATATGCACTATTTATAGAATGAAAATAGCAATTTGATGGTTAACAATGGATAAAAATCAATCCTTGACAATCAAAGTAGCCAAGACATATGAAAGACAATGGGCATAGTAGAGGTGATTTTGTCTTATGACATACTGCCAACAATATTTACCACTGATTATTCTAAGTACTTGGGCACAGTGTTGTAAAAGCTGTCAAGAAAATACAGTATTTGAAAGGAATTTATATTACCAATGAAAGTGTTTCTTAGAATAATGAAACCAGTGTCAGTGACTGCTGCATATTTTATTACAATTACTACTTTCTCAAATGATACATATTTCCAAGAGATTAGAATTATTGTTTTTACCTCCTAAGAGCTCTTTACTGTATTGAGTCTTAATACACAGAACAATCAACCTGCCCACAAGATGCCTATCACAAAACAGATCATTCCCTGATATTCTACATTTAGGCATCTTTGAAAATAAAACCTACTTCCCAGGTTATTATTTAATTATTGTTTATTTAATTCCTTCTCATGTTGAACTTCCATCATAAGCCTTGATATTTGTCAGTTACCAAATGGAGAAATGGAGTTACATAGTGTGGTGGCGGGAAGGGGCACAGAACAAGTTCTTGATTCTGGGTCAGATGGGTCAAGGAGGAGTCCTGGATCCCTCAGTGGCTTTTATTATCAGAAGCAACCAGGTACATGGCAGGCAGAGGTGCTGGGGCCAGGAGGCTGGGAGGCCTCCTAGCCCCTGGCTCATTTCACTCTCTTGAATGCTTTGCTGCTTCTCTTGTTCTCGTCTTGTTTCTCATCTACTGGCGTCTTCATGACACTGCCCTTATAGGCCCATGTCTAAGCCCAGGTGCACCCACTTGCGCATGCCCTCTTAGGCACGAGTGCAGAACCGCAGGTGTCCATTATTACAGCAATGGAGGGAGGGCGGAAAAGCCTGGTAACTTTTCTCTGACCCTATATGTAGTCATAGCAAGATAAATATTACTGTTCTTCAAATGTTCCTTTTCTCTATTATAAGCAATAATTGACATGTATATATAACTTTCAGGGGAATCTTTCTAGACTCCCCTGAATGTCTGACCTGAGCCCCTCTAGAGCATCCGAGCACTCTAGAATATTCACCATCACAGGGGATCAGGGCTGTGACACCATGACTGTGGTGAATGTTGAAAACCAGGTAATATTTGGGGAACATTCTAATTTTAATGACTTGATCTAAATTGACTATATTATATCTAATTTAAACTAGACACTAGCTCAACTAAATCATACTTTTTACATTAGAATACAGGCATTTTCCATTCTTGTGGCGGAAGGCAAAAACTTGCTAATACTTAATTTTAAAGCCAGATTTAAAGAAAATTCAGGCTATGTTACCGGGCGGCAGCCGGCAGAAGGAGTGGTCTCTGGCTCCCCTGCAAGTTAGTGTGGCAGTCCTTCCTCAGAAACCTCAGGTGCAGACAAAATGGACCAATCAGGTGCAGCAAAATGGACCAATCAGACTGTTGGGGTGGGGGGCACCTGAAGAAGTGAATATAAGGCCGGGTCGAAGTGAGACAGGGATTCATTCGTTGGGAGACATTTTGGAGAAAGAGCTGACGGGGATTCGGAGCGTCCTGGAGGAGCAGACGGAGAAGCAGCAGCAGCAGAGGAAGAAGAGCTCCTGCAGAAGATGGACCAACCGACCGACAGAACCGAGAGAACCAACAGGCCGGACAGCAGCAGCAGTGGCAGCAGAGGACGAGGAGAAGCCGGTTCCAGCCTTCGAAGAAAGGAGGGAAGCCTCCAGCCGCCGCCCTCCGATGAGAGAGAGAGACTGGGACTCGGTCCTGGCTGTGACACTGACCGGAAGGAGCACCAAAGGCCCTGGGCCTGGTGTCTCAAAGAGCTGTCTGTTGGTGGCATAGAACTGGTGACTGGTGACTGCCAACGCTGACGCTGTCTGGATGAAGCAGCCAGCCTCTTATGGATACATAAGTGCTCTCGTTTCCCCTTGTTTGTAAATAAACCCCATGACACTTGTTCCTGTAGCCTGAGGTCCCTTGCAATTGTGTGCGTGTGTGAGAACCCATAGTCAGTGACCTGACTGGGCACTGTCCTCTGATAGGCTATAGACTCTGGTTTGTGGCCTTTTGGCCTTTAGGAGCTTTGGGGGGCCTCTGACCTCTGTCTCAGTCAGAGCGGCCTCCTCCCCTGCCCCTATTTCAGCTACACCCAGGCTGCCCTTCTGGAAACATTGAACAGCACTATTAGGTGAAAGGTTTATTTTTCTCAGATGTCTGTTATTTAATCAGTTTATGTGAGTGTTCCAAGAAAGCTGTAGGTGATTAGGAAACAAAATTTAATGGCAGTGATGATGTAGCTAAGATATTAATATATTCATCATTTTAGAGTAGTTAGGTCACAAAGTCACTCACCTTCTAACCAGAATGAGGAGCTTGAAAATGTTATTTGGTGTTTCTACAATTCTCAGCCACTTTGGGAAGCAAATGAGTCTCACTGGCAGGTGTTAGATTATTAGGAAAATTAAGCAGATGGCATTGGCAAACTATTCCTCGCCTTTTCCTCAGCTGCCAGGAATTCTTACCCTTAGGCTCAGCTTCACATATGCTTGTTTAATAAAGCTCCTGCCATTTCAAGGAAATGGCCTCAGTGTCATCATTCATGCATGCCCGGAACTATGAAAAAAATAGCACTCTCCACATTTTCTTTTTTTTTTTAAAAGATTTATTTATTTATGCATACAAGCACTGAGGTACAGGCCAGAGGTGTGGGGTGGGGGTGAGAGGATTCACCACAGACAGAGCAGGGAGCAGAACAGGAAGATCAACGGAAGTACACTGCTGAGGGGAGCAGCGGGCACAGCAGGAGAGATCTGCTGTGCCATGTGGGTCCCCTCCCTGGCCGGCAGCAGGGATGAAACTCATGCTGCAGTGACTGCGGTTTGCTTCATAGTGCGTTGCTTAACCCACTGCACCACCAGGGAGGCCCAGCAGCCTCCACATTTTCCCTGTGTAAGGTAAAACCTTTTTCTGTGTGTGTGTCATTCTTACCTGCCATGTGACTTTCAAGTTGGCAGTTCTTGTCACTGTTCAGAGGAAGAGAGTGAGGTGCCTCGATTGGTGGCCATTTACAGGTTCAAGATACTGTAAAATAGATTATAGCCTGTGTCAGCACATGTACAAGAAACACCAAACCTCAAATTGCTTCACAATGGAATAACTGAAAAAAAAAAAAAAAAAAAAAAAACAACAGAAACAAAAAAACACACATTTCCAAGAAGCCTGTTTTCTATTGTCTAAACCCAGTCCATTTTGGTAACATATTTGCCTTTTAATTATTTAATTATTTAAATAGACTCATTTTTGATTTATCAGCAGTCCGAAGAGATAGTGCAAAGGTTTTTTGACTGGATCTCATACAGATGCCCAGCTAAAGCCACTAACATAATAAAGTCATGAATTTTAAGAATGAAAATTCAAATCCTAAAAAATTCAAAATAAGGATTGCCTATATGTAAACTATGTATTGTATGTACAGACATATAAAGTACAATCAATTTGATCAAAAATTGATCAAAATGATCACAATTTACCCCCATTTTAGCACTATGACATGCATCAGGGCTATAGTAAGAAATAAGACAGATACAGACCCCGATGTCTATGAGGCTATAAATGACAAAGAAAAAGAAAAGCATATGACAATGAAAAAAAAGAAAGCATAAGCTGATATAACTGGAAGGGATATACAACCTCCAGAAGGACAGAAATACTGGAAAATGCCTATGACCCTGGAGGACAGCAGGACACTGCCAGGCAAAGCACACAAATTCCTGGCAGAAACCTGAACTTGAGGAGAATCAAGGTGTATTTAAGGATAGTTATACATGACTGAGATGTCATGAGAAGTGGCAGGGACAGAGATGTGACTGGAGGCCACTGTAGGGTTCCTATGTGAAGGAGCCTGAAAACTTTCTGACTTGTGAGTCTTTCCCAAAAGTCACTGGAGATTTTAAGAGGGGAGCAGTACTGTTAGATTTGCATTTTTAGAAACAGCACTTTGACTACCATTTGTGGAATGCATTGGATCAGGGCAAGCATGTAACGTGCTGCAACACTTGGGGTAAAAAATTACTAAAACCAGGGTGATGAAAGTGGCAATGGAAAGAGCAGACATTTTATTTTAGGGAAAAACCTAACAATTTCCCTAACCAAATATTGTCTTATAATCACCAGCTTTGCTTTCAAGTTTGTCCTTTTCTTTAGCTCTTGCTAGTATAGATGCCAGTGTGAAAATACAAAATTAAACATGTAAACAAGATAACCAGCCCCAATATAATCTATGGTATGATTATACAAAAACAGTTTATATTTAAATAATGTTTATGTGCATGGTATTGTAGTAGTTCAATCACTTATGAGCAAAACAGAATATACCTTAGTTGTTTTTAATTAAATGCACAGATACATCCACCTGGATGCCTGGCATAGATTTAATATAAGCTGGTGTAGAGTTTTGTTCTGGCTCCCATATGGGTGACTGGAATGGGGAACCTACTATTTTGATAAATATGGCTCCATTATCATCAAGTATGTTCAAATTTTCCCCTTACATTAAGCCTAATTTTCTTTCAATAAATTTCACAGCATTGCTGATACTAAAATGCAGTTCTGTCATTAATATTTTTAAAATTTTCTTAGCTTGACATTTTATGAAAGATCATGAATCTTGTTATGCATCTTAATCTAATCTGCATGTGTGCATATGTGACCACCAGTCTCATTTTTAAACTGTGCTTATATAAACCCTGTCCTATAACTTCATCACCTCCTATGGTTAAACCTCATATATGGAAGAAAACATTAAATACTGAATTGTGCCTCTAAGACTTTTGTTTTCCTTTCTAGAACATAAAAATACTGATATTTTCATTAATATGAGTGATCCTATTTGGAGTAGGAGAGTGTTGTGACTTATGGGTGAATATCTTCTTTCTAGTTTGAATTTTCATTCAGAAAACAAGTCATGGCTAATATACAATATTAGCCAATTTGTAGTATACACTATATGTGTATACTTTCAAATATTCAATATATACTTACTCAATATCCATTGAACACAGAATATATGTCAAGTAATTTTCCAAATCTTAGCAGTGAATGAGGTAGGAAACATGCTGTTTTTACATTTCCACATGTGGAAATAATGATGTATAATGACAGATTTTTAAATCCATGATCATTTAATTCTAGGGGAGCCTTGGCACTGCTGAAAAGCACATTACAATTTTCAAGTTCATTTCATAACTACTATGTCTTCAAACCTCTTTGGACATTAGAGAACAGAGACATTGATGCCAAGTCCTGACCTACTCACTACTGGTAATTACTAGGGGAATTAGGTATCACTGGTGAACTGCTACAACTCCATGTTTGAGAGCATATTATGTAAATAAGAACTAATCTGGATGGTCTGGTGCCAGTGGGATGGTAAAATAGGTGTCACTAATGTCCAGCCAGATCACACTAATAGATATCTGTGCTCTGGAATCAATTGCCATGGCTAAGGCTAGAGGAGGAACGGCTGAATTCAGTTGTGATAATCTGCTGCCTACCTCTAGTTTCTGTGAGCTTTTCCTGCTGTTTAGGGTGGTTTGGGTCATTCCATATTACCACCACTCATACTTTTATGTCCTTAAGCAAGCTGTACTTTCTCTTTGAGAAACACAACATTCTTTTGTTAGATCACAATAGAAATGCAAGGTGGCAGCAATTTTCATATCTCATAGCTACTGTTCTCTAATGCTCTTAGCATTGGGATAAGGAAGTATAAATGAGATAGAACGGATCCTAGGTCAGGACAAGACTCAAGGAAAAACTTGACAGTAAGTTTGCCATTCAGTGTTACTATTCTAACAGGTAGGCAAATAAGAGGTCCAAAGCCTGAAAACTTTAGGCCTGAACACCTGGTGCATAAAATTCCTTGGCAATTTTTTGTTGTTTGGTTTATTCACTAATTTCTCCTAATTTGGGTATTCCTGAGTTGCCTTTCCACAGCTTATCAAGTTGGCTTGATATGTGGAAAAAAAAAAAAACACAGAAGAAAAGGGGAGTTATAGATCTTGAGACCAGACCTGTTGAACCTGGTACTGAGGGCACACAGCCACTGGAGATGTTCACCTTGAAGATGCTCATGAGCCCTGCATGACCATCCAACTACAGTTGACTGGTATCCACAATTAGCAACAATAATTGACTCAATCACATCCACTGCCCCTGCTTTCTCAGCCAAAAATGGTCAGTTTATTTGTCCTTACCCCATTCCTAAAACCCATATTATAGACCTCTATCCCCACACCTCCCTGTCTCTTTTTATACCCAGAGAGATCTCCCCAAAGTGCTTTTTCCTTGCTCATTGTAGCAGCAGGAAAGAGGCAAAGGAGCAAGGGGTCTAGGAAGGGGTCTGGGCAAACGGGTCAAGGAAGGAGAGAAGGAGAGTCTTGGAGCCCTTGGTGGCTTTTCATGCTTTTATTAGTAGAGGTGGCCAGGTACATGGCAGGCATGGGTATGGCAGGCAGCTCCCAGCACATCTCATGCTCTCGGCTGCTTCCTACTGCTGCTGCTGCTCGTCAGTCAGTACTCTCGGTTCTGTTGGTTCTGGCATCCTCATGATGACGCCCATTTAAGCACGTGTCCAACTCAGGTGCGCCCACTTGCGCATGCCCACCCTGGAATGCTTGCAGCACCGCAGGTGTCCATCATCAGTGGTGGGTGGTTGGAAAGACCTGATTTCTCTAACCCTACACTCATTCACCAGTCAATACATGCTGACTCCTTCCGTGCCCTCACCAGTGTTTGTGAGGGCAATCTAGACCAGAGGGTCTCAAGAGCCCTTTCCTAGCCTCAGAGACGGACCCCCGGTCCATCTCTGACTCCTGGCAGGTAGAGCAGTGAACAGTAGCTGGTGTGCTGCCATCTTACATGTCTGCTATGAGGCAGATTGGATGGAGCTGAGAAGCTGTGGGTCTTCTCCCCTATCCAGCGAAAAATACAGATGTAAATCATCAAAAACAACACAGAAGGGGCTCACAAGATCACATCAGTGTCCTTTCACTACTGTAAACTCTTTATAAACCCCTGAATCTCAGCACATTTTCCTTCCATGGTTGTCTTGCAACCCTCCCAGACTGGGTAGGTTCATCATCATTTCAAGCAGTCTCCTTGTTGTCTTAGCTGCCTTCATATTATCTACCGTACTCTGCCAATCTCCACTGCGCTTTGCCATACTCCACTGCCACACTTCGGCTTCTTCTTCTGCTCTTTCTGCTCTTTTCATTCTGCTGGTATCCTCATGATACGTCCTTATATGCCCTGTGTCTCAACCCAGGTGCACTCACTTGCGCATGCCCACTTAGGTGTATCTGCAGGACCTCAGGTGTCTATCACAATTGCAGGAGGGGAGAAAAACCTGATAACTTTTCCATTTACCCTACCTACAATGGGTTTCTGTAGAACAGTGCCTCTAGCACTAATATCCCAAAATCTGTAACAGTTTTCATTCTGTTACTTACAAAATAGTTGAGTGGCTGTAGTATTTGCGTCCCTGTAGTGGTAGGAAGGACACAGGAGCACGTTCTGGATGATTCTAGCAGACAGGGGTAAAGGAAAAAGTCCTGGAGCCCTCAGTGGCTTATATGCTTTTATTTACAGAGGTGACCAGTTACATGGCAGGCATGGGTGCTGGGGGACTAGGAGACTGGCAGGCCTCCCAGCCCCCGGCACATCTTACTCTCTCAGATACTTTGCTGCTTCTGCTTCTCTCTCCCATTCTGCTAGTGTCCTGTTCCACTGCTGCTGCTGGTCTCACTGCTGCTTTCATTCTGCTACTGGGGTCCTCATGATGCCACCCTTACACGCCCATGTCCAAACCCAGGTGCACCCACTTGTGCATGCCCACCTAGGCATGTGCTCAGCACCGCTGGTGTCCATCTTTATACCAATGACGGGAGGGTGGAAAAACCTGATAATTTACTCTGACCCAACAGTCCCCCTTGGGGAAAAGGAGACCTCAGCCCTCTAATGTTCTTTTGCCTTAAAGTAATTTTGGTTCTCATAGGAGATATCTGAACAAGAGAGAGTGAGCAAAGAGAGAGTGAGCAAAGGAGAGGGGGTAAGAAAAGGGAAGGGGTGCTCTGGGCCATTAAACAAGGCTTCACATTTAAGTTTTCAGCAATGTGGCCACAGCTCTGTTTTAAGAAAACAAACTTTCTGTGTGTAGGGTAAAGGTTGATCAGGTATTTCCACCCTCCCACGACTGACTTTGGACACCTGAGGTGCTGCAAGCATTCCAGGGTGGGCATGCACAAGTGGGTGCACCTGAGTTGGGACACGGGCATAAATGGGCGGCGTCATGAGGACACCAGAACTGCGAGGACTGACAGAATCAACAGAACCGACAGTACTGATGAGCACCAGCGAGCAGGAGCAGGAGGAAGCAGCCGAGAGCGTGAGATGCGCTGGGGGCTGGGAGGCCTACCAGCCTCCCGGTCTCCCGGCCCCCAAGCCTGCCATGTACCTGGCCACCTCTACTAAATAAAGCATGAAAAGCCACGGAGGGCTCCAAGACTCTCTTTCCCTGACCCGTCTGCCCAGAACCATCCTGAACCTTGCTCCTGTGCCGCCCCCATCCTGCCGCTACACTGTGTTTCCTATTTCTAGGGTCAGTATGGGGCATGTCCACTATTAATTCCATTAGATGTATACGGGAGAGTCAGAGAGTCATTGGTGAGGTTTTCAGGCTTTAATGCCCTCTCAGAAACCAGGTACACAGGCACACTGGGCAGGAGGCTGACATGCAAGGAGGCATTATGGTGCCTGCAAGACAGTAAGCAGGTTTTCCATGATTCCAGCACATGGATCATGTAGGAGTCTTGGAGCTCTCAGTAGCTTTTTTAGGATTTTATTGCTCTTTATATCAGACGTGACCAGGTACATAACAAGCAGGTGTGCTAGGGCACCAGGAGGTGGCAGGCCAACTAGCTGCAGGCAAATATTCACTCTCTGGGCTCTCTAGCCTCTGTTCCCTCTCTCCCAGCACCCTCGTGATGCTGCTCTTATATATCCCAAGTCTCAGTTCAGGTGTGCCCACTTGTGCATACCCACACCCTGCTTGGGGAGTGCCCACCATTAGGCATGCATGTAAGTCCACAGGTGTCCATCATCAACACCAATGGTGGGAGGGCGGAAAAGCCTGGGAATTTTCTCTGACCCTACAGGCAGGCACAGACCTGACAGGCAAGCATTGGAGCCTCCCAGCCACCCATGAATCTTTAAGGTCTTTTTCTGGGCACTCTCTGGTGTGCTCTCACACCTGTGAACACGTTATCTCGTGGTCCAGTCTCTTATGCAGTCAGACCCCACATCCTCTCACTGCTGCCACTTTTACCCCTGCCTGTAGGCTCAGGTGTGTACACCCATGCTCCAGATGTCCACAGTCAGACACATGTGCCTGGAGTCCACGCACCTAAGTGCCTCTGCGTTAACAAGATCAAGATCAAGATCAAGGCCACAAAGGCTAGTGGTGTAAACAGCCTGATTAATTTCATTTACCTTCTACTACCGCTGTATATTAGATCCTGTTTGGACCCTGGGATCTCCCTGACTGGGTAGCACAGCGAGACCACAAGGCTTACACCCTCTGGTTGATTCATGCTTAGTTGCATGAATCAACCAGAGTTGATTAGTTGCATCAGCGATTTTTCAAAGGAATCCACTTTTATATGAGATACCCGTGGCCTTATTTCCATGCTGGTATTTCTGAAGCTCTTGCCTTGTTTCAAAGCTGACCAGAGGATTTGTCTATATTTCATTGTGTCTGTTTCTCTTCAGCACTAAATAGCCACTCCTTTGTAGTAAGATCCAGCATACTAATCTCTTCTAGTTTTCTAGACATACCTGTTTTAGTACCAGCAAGGCACAGGGCAGGTTCTCAACAATTCCAAGCAGACGGGTCAAGGAGGAGTCTGGAGCCCTCGGTGGCTTTTTAAAGCTTTTATTAAATCATTATATCAGAGGTTACCAGGTACTTGGCAGACAAGGGTGCCAGGGGGCCAGGAGGCTGGCAGGCCTCCTAGCCCCTGGTGCACCTTTACTCTCCGGGCTGCTTCTGCTACTTCTGCCTTTCTCTCTCTCCTCTGCCTCTTCTGTTCTCTCTTTCTCTGGGCTCTGATATTTTCCCCTCTGCTCTCTCTGCTTCACCTCTTCTGCTGGCATCCTTGTGAAGCCACCCTTACATGTACATGTCTAAGCCCAGGTGCCCCTACTTGTTCCTGCCCACTTAGGCATGTGTGCGGAACTGCAAGGTGTCCATTATTACACCAATGGTGGGAGGGCAGACAAGCCTGATAATGTTTCCACTTACACTACACCTGTACAATGTCTCTTTTTTTGCTTTCCCAGGCATTTTAGCTGTCTCAGAGAAATCTTCTTCAAAGGGCTAACACTAACTTACTTCAGCCAGTAGTCACTAGGAACAAAACAAAGAGAAGAACAAAACTAAATAAACCCAAGGTCTCCTAACACTTTGAGTTGGCGTGATGGGCTGCAAGGAGGACTGGGCAGTCAGATGTTCTAGTTGTTACCACTTTCCCTAACAAGCTTCACTCCCTTGCTCCTAAACGAACTAGTCAACATTCTAACAACTAGCTTAGTTTCCCCTAATTCTGCTCCTGAATTTCCTGTTTGACATTCAGTATAACCACCCACCCCTGTAGCTGTAGCCTGGAAGGCTACTTGAGAAATCTTAGCTTAGTGGTTCCATTGAAGGACCTGCCTCTGAGGAAGTTACTCTGCTTCCAAGAAAGTTAACAGGAGCATACAATTTAAGTAGTTGTTTTTGAATCTCCTTGCTGATAATCTCAGCCTGTAATCATCTATCTTTGTAATGGATATGGTGAAGGGCTGTTTATTGTCTGGTTGATCATACAATTTATGCAACATGTTCACTGTTGATTCTCATGAACTTCCACAACTCATTAACCAAACCACAAGGTCCCCATTCTTCATCTTCTACAACAGTGTGTCTTTCTCAGCATCCAAACCCTATTGCCAACGCTGTCAAGGATGTGAAGGCTCTGAAGTTTTACCCAATAACAAAATAACAAGTTGAAAGACAATGGCTATTAAGTGACCACATTTTTATGCAGTTTCCTGAGCTCCACTTTCTATGCAACACAAAGAGGACTGGATGACACCCAGATTTTTTATATTGGACAGTAAGCATGTGTGCCCTCTGCTCTAGGAAGCCATCTTCCTCTATCTTCCAAACTGGTTGTTTACTGTAGGTAGATACTGCATTTATCTCCAAGGCTACTGAAAGCCCAAAACAAAGAGCAATCAGTGTCTTGCTTATAAGATATAACAGAAACACAGGTGACTCATGACAAATTAGCTCTTTGTAGCTTTTCTCTTGGAATATGCACAGCTAGTACTTTCTCTTGGACTTTAATCTACCTTAAAAGAACTGGAGATTTTATGACTGCTTCTCCCCAACCTGTACTACCAACTAACTGCATCACCTGCTCAAGAGAATTCAGGAATTTGAGAGGTGCATTCTCAATAGTCATGCACATTTAGATGTTCAGAGTATAGCTGTGGTAATAACATTCTTTCGAAATGCAAGGAATGTGTAAAATTTAATTATTAATGGTTTTTATTGGTCTCCATTTACACTGTAGGATTCCTGCATGCCTACTTTAAAAACTCCACGCAATATGGTTAGTGATTGCCATATTATGAATATGAAATTATGTTAATAAAAATATATGTAGGGTAAATGGAAAAGGTTATCAGGCTTTCTGCCCTCCTGCCATTGGTGTCGATGATGGACAACTGCAGTCCTGCACGCATGCCTAAATGGGCATGCACAAATGGGCACACCTGGGCTGAGACACAGGGCATTTAAGGGCAGCGTCACGAGGCCACCAGCAGAGGAGAGAAAGAGCAGAGAAAGAGAGAGAGGCAGAAGCAGCAACAGTAGTAGCAGAGACACAAGAGGCTAGAGAGCCCAGGGAGTGAAGATGCTAGGAGGCCTGCCAGCCTGTACCCCTGCCTGCCATGTACCTGGTTGCCTCTG
This sequence comes from Galemys pyrenaicus, assembly GCA_019455555.1. Lineage (NCBI taxonomy): Eukaryota > Metazoa > Chordata > Mammalia > Eulipotyphla > Talpidae > Galemys > Galemys pyrenaicus. The sequence goes on from JAGFMF010011980.1 coordinate 138,795, forward strand.
ATATAATAATGTAATAAAAACCTGGAAAAGCCACCACAGGCTCCATGGACTCCTCCTTGACCCATCTGCTCAGAGCATAGATAACCTGCCCTGTGCCCTTCCTGCACCACATATATAAAAAGATATAGTATAATGAAATATAATAAAATATCACTCCAGTCATGTAATCATACATAAGATATTTGATTCCTACTCTATATCTATCAATATGCCTTGAAGACAAACTAATAACCTGCAAAATTCTTATCCCCACGTATCATACATTCTATAGAGGAAAGATCAAATTGAAAAAATAACTAGGGCTAATGAAATGGAGACAAAGCAAATCATGAGGGTAGGGTATATGAAGTTAGCAGGTTTTCCCTGGCTCCTGCCATTAGTGTCAATGATAGACACCTGCAGTCCTACATGCATGCCTGATGAAATAGAGTGTGAGCATGTGCAAGTGGGTACACCTGGGCTGAGACACTGGGCATATAAAGACAGTGTCATGGGGATGCCATGAGCAACAACAGGCAGCAGCAGCAGCAGCAGGGAACAGCCCAGAGAGTGAAGATTCACTGAGGACTAGGAGGCCTGCCAGCCTCCTGGCCCCCTGACCTCCCCAGTGGCCATGTACCTGGTCACCTCTGATGCAGAGAGATAAATAGAAGCCTGAAAAAGCCATCAAGGGCTCCAGGACTCCTTCTTTAACCATCTGCCTGAATGACAAAGAACCTGCCCTGTGCCATCCTGCCCCCACAATGGGGCATCAATGGTTGTATATTATACAAGATGGTCAGGGAAGTGGTCTATGGCCAGGTACTATGTATGTACAGAGTTAAAATGAACCAGAATGATCCTCATCATCAGCTCTCTCAGCAGAGGGAGCAGCACCTGAAAAGCTTTGAGAACTTGAGTTTGTTTGCTTTAATTATTTCATTTATTTTTGCATGGAAGAACTGGGGTGTAGGTCAGAGGTACAGGAGGTAAAAAGATTCACCAGAGACAGAGGGGGGAGCAAAACAGGCAGATCTAGTGAAATATCCTGCTGACTGAAGCAGCAGGTGAGATGGGAGAGGTCTGTAGTACCATATATGGGTCACCTCCATGGCCAGGGATTGAACTCAGGCCATCATGGTGGAAGCACTGAGACTTAACCCCTAGGCCACCACAGAGGCCCACTAGGAACTGAGTTTGTATTGGATCCCAGATAAGGCCTTCTTAAGATGTGCTGAAGTGGCATATTGATCATCTTTGAATTAAAGAAGCAGTTAGTGAACCCTCCCTCCCTCTGGCATTCTCTCTCCAACTAATTGTAGTCAAGATTTTGCCCAAACCATGTTACTGAGCCTGCTCTTGTCAAGGTGAACTGGAAGCCTCCCGCTGACAATTCCGATGAGAAGCCATAAACCTCCTCTTACCTGTACTTTTTCCTAAAAGCAGGAATTTTCTCTCACCTTCATCTTCTCTGTGCCTTCTGAAAGCAGGAAATGAATATTCATGTGAAAGTACCCTCCCTGTGGACAGAGACAGAGCGGTTATCAGAGATGGGCACAGGAAAATCCAGAAATAATCTCTACTCAGTTCAACACATTGGTTGTCCAAACCCAAACTTTCAAGAATTTTCTTGTCTTTTTTTCACATATGTGTTGCTTCCTTGTATTAAAGCTATATAAACTGTTTTGATCATTCCTTAGGACCCATATTCATAAAGCACCTCCATACACATGAAATTCTTTTCTCCAGTTAGTTTGTCTTATGTCCACTTAATTATTTCCAAGACTTAAGGACCTAGAAAATAGAGGAAGATTAGCTTCTTCCCAAACGTTGGTGTGTTAGAACCACAGTGGACAAACTAGCATGACTGGAACAGACTGAAGACTGGGATAAGTGGTGTGGGAAACACAATCCCAGAAATACTAAGACATGGAAGAGGACATTATCTTAACCATTGTCAAAAGTTTGGATTTTATCATATATGTAAAGAAAAGTCAATAGAGAATTTCAAGTATGCCATGTTTATAGTAAGGAGATAAACTAATATGGTCAAGAGAGAAATGTAGAAGGAGCAAATCCAGCGAGGAGTCATTTTGTTTGTGGTTGAGTGAGGAAGACAGAGTAGGTAGAGCGGTTTTACTGATGGGTTGGATATGAGAATAAAAGAGATCTTGGAAGGCTATAGGTTTGTTGTTGGTATTTTTTACCGTGGGCACCCACATGAAAAGAATTTTCATATATGGAATTGGAGATGAGTGCAGGAATTGAGCTGGGTTACAGTGGGATGAAGGAGGCATCAAGGGTTTGGTTTTAGGCTAATTGTAATATAATCATGTGGGGATGCCCATTAGTCAAAGGGTATGTGAATCTGGCAATCACGAGAAGACCAAGTAGGAGATATATTTGGGAGCTGTTAGTTCACATACATTTTGAAAGTCATGGAAATGGAAGAGATCACTTAAGAAAGTTATATGTAGGTATTTTCAGAAAGGACAGCCAGCCTTCAGGAGGCAAGGGAGACATCTGTTAGGATGGGAATTCTAGGGTGGGAATAGACATAGAAGTAGGAGACTAAGGAATAGTGTTCTGGAAGTCAACTGAAGGAAATATTTTGAAAAGGAGGCAAGGTTTGCTGACAGGCAAGGTAAGAGGAGGAGTAAATCTTCTCATTGAACTTGTCAGTAGGAGGCTTCCAGGTCACCTTGCACACTCAGAAACATGGCTTAGGAAAAACCTTGACTGCAATTAGTTCCAGATACTGCCAGACTGTTTGTAAGCAGTGAAGTTAAACAACTCTTTGATTTTTTTTTTCTGTTAAGAGATACAAAGAAATAGGTGATATATACCTGGATTACATGAGGTCAAGAGAAATTTTTTAAATGATGTAGCCTTTACTACTGAAGTGACATTGAATTGTAACATAATAGTTTCAGATGTACATCATAAAAAATCATTTGATCTCCTTACATTAACTTCCCCACTTAAAGTCTAAATCCTTTCTTTACCCTACGGACAGCCACGGACAGCCAATGAGAAATTCTCAGCTATAAACCAAGACTCGAAATCAAAATGAATTTTCAGCAGGGGAAGGCTGGTGAAAGTGCCATCAAAAGCAACTCCGTCTTTCACTTTCCCAGTCCAAACTTTTATTAAAGACATGAACAAAGGGACAAGAAAATAGTGCACAATTGTATTTATGCATACACAAATTAGTAAATTACTGCTGAGACAAGTTTTCTAGTTATTAGGGATCATGTGCACAAAGAGCAGGAGTCAGTTCTGGGAAGAAATTCTTTTTGCAGGACTTCTAACATCCCAGAATGCCTTGTGCAGAGTAAATAGGAACTCAAAAAACTCTGGCTCCCTTGGGACTGTTGGCTAATACTACAATTGTTACTTTTCATCTGAATTAGCCATCCTCCTTTTCTAGTAATTACTAATTACTTTTGTAATCTAAAAGTTTGTGTTTGATTTAGTTCATTTGTTTGTACAGCACATTTTCATGTTAAGAAATGACACAAGAGATGTTCTACAATAATGCAGGAATAGGTAAAATTGCTGAAACAGTGTTCTGGGTAAGGAGAAGGGGTGGGATCCAGAGCTGAAGGGGAACGTTCAGCCTGAAGGAAGAGCAAGCAGAAGCAGCTGGTCATCTCATGAAGGAAGGAAGTGAAAAAAGGACTTGTGCTGCAGACTCTGGAGTTTCTCTTCTGATTAATTTGATTTTCTCCATGAAATAGAAAACAAGATTATTTGAGAATGGGGGAACCAGTGTTAGTTAGAGGTCTGAGGTAAACAGAAGAGCTGAAAGAGATAGAGGAGCAGAAGTATAATGGGATTAGAAATATATTTTGTGATGGCTAGGAAGCACCAAGCATGCGTGCCAGTGTATAAGTGCAGAGTTTAAAATTATGTCAATCAGAATGACATGGCATATGTGTCCTTACTGAACCTCAGCTGTCTGGGTGCATGCGGAGTAAAGGATTTCTAACTGGGGGTTTTGAATTGGTGTATTTTAGGGTATGTTTTCACAGAAGCAGGGAGTCTACAATGTTAGAAGAGAAGGAAGGGCCTAAAGGTGCCTTCACAATAGAGCTTTGGGCTACAATTAGAAAAGGCACACAACACTGCAAACTTCAATTTATTAATTCCCTTTCATGCTAGGAAGCAAATGGTTCCCACTTCATTACCTCTACTGTCATGTTAATGATCCTTTCAAGACTTAATTTAACCTCTCTTGAAGTTGTGTGCTCACCCTATTGCCTTCTCCTTGGCCATTGAGAATATTCCTTGTGTGAACTTGTGGTAAGTACTTATCACCTTCAATTCCCACAAAGGTCAAAAAAGACAGACATGTTTATTCCAGTTTCTATTAAAAGATAAGCAGCAAAAAAGTGAGATCAAAAAAGATGAAATAACTCACCTAATGGCACATGTGCTGCAGCACAAGATTTGAACCTTGTCTGATTTAAAAATTTGTGGACACAATCACTCTACTTTTTTAATTCAAATGAGTGAATTTTTAAGACCTTACTATTAATAATTTTATGCAACCAATCTAGCAGATAGGGACTCTGAAGAGCAATACAAGGCACAGAAAAACTTGAGTATATGCCAGAGGTGTGGGAGGTGAAAGATTCACCTGCCAGAGTGGGGAGACTGACTGAAATATACTGCTGAGGGGAGCAACAAGCAAGACAGGAGAGGTCTGCTGCTGTGCCATGTGTGAATTAGTTAACCTGGCTTGGGATGGAACTCAGGCCTTAGGGGTGATAATGCTGACATTTAACAACAAAGCCACCAGGGATGCCCAGAAGAATGTTTCTATCCTCCCAAGTTTTTTTCCCCCATGAGGGGGAACAAAAAGTTAAATAAATGTTAGACCAGTGTAACTATTTACACTGAAAGCTATGACTCAAAAAGTTGTGCTAGATCTAACTGGTAAGGTCCTGAAAGCAGAAAGGAATTTCAAGCATTTCATTTAAGTAAAGCTTAGCAGACCAGTGAGTACTCAATGAACAAGGGCAATGGTACACTGTGAGCTCATTTCCTAAATTAAGATACAGAAAAGTCCACAGCGAAGTTGCCTGAAAATGAAGACGGGAGGAAATAGAACTACTATCCCCCAGCTACTAGTAAAATTTTAACTACAATTATTCCAGATGGGTCACAAATCAGTCATAGACTTCAGATTAGTGCAAAGAGGCATTTAGAGTGGTTAGCAAATCAATCTGTCCATTGAACCCTACAGCAAATCTAAAGCTTGTTGTATCTCTGAAACTCTCTGGGATAAAATTTTATTGTGACCTAAATCCTAAGAAAATTTTGAAAGACTTGTGGGATGGACTGAGGGGGAGTGAGGGAAAGTTTACAGAATGTAGTAACACTTGTGGTTGCCGAGAGCATGTTTATTGGAGAAATCCTATTTGTGTGATAATCATCTGCACCAATTATTTTGGCAGAATCACTGAGCTCTGTTAATATTTCTTGTTAAATCTTTCAAACTAGCATTCATAAGAAGATAAACCAAAAGACCCATCCACTTCTGTATCTTGTGTTTTTAGTAAATATGAAAGCTCAGGGTCTGTAATGGTCAGGTAAATTGGAGGCAGACTTGAAAACAATCTCAAAGAAAAGCAAGCACTTAAAACCACAATGGGGTTGTGAGGCTGTGGAAGGCTGGGTGTGGTGTTCTATCAGGAGTGGAGTCTGACTGTACCACAGAAGATTCAAGAGCTACAAGAGAACTTCTAGATAAAAGCAAGATAGTATTTGCTACAAGGATCCTCATAACACTGTGGGAAGTGTTTCCTGTCAGGTTGTTCTTATAGCAACAATGTATAATGGCTAATATTGTTCAAGCAATTGTATAAACAAGGACCACAGGGGAGGTTCTAAGAAAGGGGAGAGTTGGAAAGGGAGAAAGGACTCAGGAGTCCTAGAAAAGACATAACCAGCTGAAGTTCGAGTTACTCTTCGTCTCTTAGCAACTGTCATTTGGTCTCTAAGTCTTCAACTGTAATCAACTGAGAACAATCTTAGATAATGTCTTCATGAGCCAATGCAGCAGAGCCTGAAAACTTTAGGGCTATTAAACATGACCCACGCTGCCCATTCCTTTCTGAAGGTATATCACACAGAAGTAGAAGGAGGCATGTCTGAGACCTAGGTTAAAGTACAACATTCATCATACACACTTTAATCCACAATACAGAGTGATGGGTTACTATGGAAGATGTTTGGATGAAATACCAAAATGAAGGGCTTAGAAACCACCAGGTAATACTTTTCTTTTTTTCTTGTGAAAACATGGGGGATTAATAAACTGTTGGTTGTTCATGGTTCTTAAGTAAATTTCACTAAGATTCTATTCCTCTTTTCAAAAATTAATTAGTAATTTCATGAATAAATATTAACTAATAGGGAATAAATATGAATATAAACTTCCTATGAAATTTTTTCTTTGCCCAGAAATTAAGCTTTATTTTTGACATATAATATATCTACTGGGTTATAAAAAAGAACTTGATCATTCATGCTTCATATCAACTAAAAACATGGTTTGGAATTGAGCTTCATGAAGTTCAAATTTGTTAAGAGAGATGTGATTGGATGTCACGTTCTTCTGCCTGGCTGCCACATCACAGGGAGGCTTGAAATAAAGATTTCTTTTCTCACACTTGTGTTCCAGCAAGTGAGCTTGTGGGGAGAGCTCCCTGACTCACTTGCAGGTGGCCACATTTTCACTCTGCCCTCATACAATCTTTCCTTAGTGTGTGTTTGGAATGTTTACAAAATGGTGAAGTTTTACAGAACAGAAGTCTTAAACTGATGAGTGGGGCATTTCGATATGGTCGGGAGATGGATAAAGGAAGATAATGATTCTCTTGCAAGACACGCTGATTTGCTGCAGTCATGCAGTCTGAGGCCTATAAGGTTGTCTTGATAAGTAATAGGATGTCCTTGTAAAGGGCATTTTCTCTGTTTGTAAATCTATATGGAAATGCTTTTTGTTCTCACATAGAACATGACTATAATTTCATCTACTGAATAAACAACAGGTGAATCACTTTTTGTCCAGAAATATATCTGTACTAGTCATATAATCCACACTGTGGTCAGTCTGAGGTTAGTCAGATAACAGACAGAATTTTTAGGTAATGCAAATGAAGCATATCTTCATAGAAGAAAAGCTATTTGTGGAAGCATAGCCAGGACTTTGATAAATGCAGTAGAAAATTGCTAATTATATAGTCATGCTCAGTGGTCATTCTTGCATTAAATTTGAAAAAAAAAAATTAAGTACAAGCAATTATTATGTGTGCACTATGTCACCTGCAAATAATTGCCAGATAAAAACATAATTCACTTTATCTTTAGGTAGATGTATGAGTCTTACAAACATGTCATGGAAATATTGACTGGGAGAACAGAGAAAACAAAAGAACAAGGTCAAACATTGATATGTTAATAATAACATATTATTCTCTACTTTCTTCTGAAAGTTAACTCTCCTTAAATCATCAATATTATTATAAAAAGTGAACACTAAGGGGAAAATCGTTTTCAAATTGTTCAAAAACCACTTCAGTTTTGAAAGTAGGATTTCATCTTCAGGCAGGACACTTTAATGGCTATTTTTGATCATTCTTTTCCAGGGAAGAGAAGTAATATCTCATAAATAATACTGTATTAAAGTCTTAAATTTCTTAATAAATATAGTATTACCATCCTAATTAGACACTTCCAAAGCAGCTTGAAACATTATGAAATCTGTTATCATTACTATTAGGCTGTAAAATGACTTTATAAGCCCATATCTCACTAAAAATATGTGACTTCGTTTTAATATGCATTATAATTTATGAAATCAAATAGAAGTGTTATAAAAATAGATAGGATCACATTAAGCAATAAGAACTGGAGAATTAATATGACAAGTGTATTTTTTTATACAAGGTTGAAATAAAATATGGTCAGGAAATTTCAGTAGCATAAAAGGTTAAATAAACAGTATCAAAAATGTGTACATACTATTTTTCAAAAACTCCTACATTTACTAGCTTAGTAAAATATTATTAAAGTAATAGTCGATAGAATTTTATTGTGGAGATTAGTAGTGCTTTATTTGATGACCTGTACTAGAGAAGATTTGATGGCACAGTAATTACCTACCATCTTTAGTAATTTTTCCTCTTTGTAGTAAAAAATTTACTCCATGGAACTTTATAGCGATGGACAGATCTTTTGTCACAAATTTTACTCCACTATAATTTTAATACTGAATTCTAAAATATTAAGCATAAGAAGAACATAATCGCTTTGAAAAAGTGCTGTCTCATGAGCAGTAGAGGCAAGATGGATACATTTACACAAATACTTAAGCCTTTTCTGATGTTTTGCATTATTACTGAATGAGTTTTTTATATTGGACAAAGAAAACTTAAGTGGATAAAAAAGTCATTACACACACACCTTTTCTTTGTCATTTCTGTCCCCAGTCTGAGCTAATTAGAGTGTTCAGAAATATTCTTTAACAGATCACCTTATACCTGTTATCTTTACTTTTTTCATGAAGTTAAGACTATGGAAAATAAAAGCAACTCATGCATACCATTTGGAATCATTTGTTTTTTTCCCCAAAGATAGTGTTTTTTTTTTTTTTATAATTTCTTGATACAAGTATGTGTCAGTGTTTGCTTTGACCTGCTACTGCCCCTAGAAACTACCTTGTTTCTGATTTGCTTGTCACTGGGATTACTAGTTGTGCTCTCACTGAATCTAAAGCTCCTCAACTGACAATAAACTATCTTTTTAAAGAATATTTTGAAACATGAACGTCCATATTTATAGCAGCACTATTTACAATAGCCAAGAAATGGAAATAAATTAAGCACCTAAAAACAGATGATTGGATCAAGAAGATATGGTATAGATACATAATGGAATTTTACTCAGCAATAAAAATAAAAGATAAACTCATGCTATTTTTAGCAACATGGAGGGACTGGAAGGGCTTAAGCTAAGTGAAATAAGTCAGAACAAGGAAGATAAATCCATTTATGTACAAAATAAAAAACAAAAAAAGGGTCAGACAAAGACAAACTTTAAAACCAACCTCAGCAATGAAATGTCCAGAGACACAATGAGCTCATTCCCACTGTTTCAACCACTAAGTATGATGGTAATCCAAAAGTACTTCCCATGACTAGCATATTTATTGTAGAAGGTGTGAATGTGTGTGTGTGTGTATAAAGCAATATTAGTATGTTGTTATATACTTTATATATAATGGCATATATAAAGTTAATATGCAAATATAATATAAATTGTAGATATAATTGTATTAGAAGACAATAATGGCAAGAAAAAATGAAAGGATTACTCAAAATAATACTTTTAAAATAGAAATAGGAGAGGGAGCATTAGGGAAAGACTCATGGAGAAAGAAAGTCACTATTGAACAAAGAATTCAAAGGAAGTGAGGGAACCATGTAGACATGAGAAGTGTGGTGAGGATCATTCAAGGCTGAAAAAGTAGCCAGTAGACAGACTATAAGCAGGAGTAAACCATTTATATTCAAGGACCAGCAAAGAAATAAATGTTACTGGTGAGGACACTAAGGAGAGAGTCATGAGAAGATGAGGTCAAGGTGGAAATCCAGGCTTAGATCAACGGGAGAATAGAAGGCCATGTGAATTTCAGGCTACTCTTGTGGAAACAAACAATTAAATACCTGAAGAAGAAAGGGCAAGGCCTGCTATGACAAAGAAGACAACCACTATCACTTGTGATTAGAGAGATCCAAAGACCGGTGGGGGAGTGGGAAGACTTTACAGTAAAAGAAGAGACATCTTCAGATATTCTCTGTTTTGAAATTGTTGGCACGGAGAAGCTGGGGATGAACTAGCTAGGAGTGGGACATCTTAGGTAATGGATTTCAGAAATCATATTTGGTTTTCTCTGATCTTGAGTTAGTAGAAGGAGTGCACTGACTGTAAAACTTAGGAAATTCTTGGTCCTTGACCAACTCCTGAAAATTTTGAAACAACTGTTGCAGAAGTTATGATAAGACTTAGACTGGTTCTATAGAATTTGTGTTTTGGTTTCTCTGATCAATGCTACAGAAGATGTAGGACAGAATCTATTATCATATATGGTCTGATCATTGTCCTTTTATATAGTCAGTTTTTCACTCTGATGAAAAGGGAGTCATTGTGGGGCTTTAAACAATGGAATGTGATTTGACTTACACTTTAAACAATTAGTCTTGCTCTTATATAGAGAATAGGTGGTAGAGTGACAAAATGGAAGCAGGAAACTTCTGTCTGAGGTAATTAAAATAATTGAAGTAAGATGGGATTTTTTGGGATCAGGTTGCTCTTTTTGGAAGTGTGAATAGTCCAATTCAGAGAATCTGCAGGATTTGCTGACACACATGAGATGTTAGAGGAAGAAAGAGGCAAGTGTGACTAAAAATAATTTTACCTGAGTGAGTGGGGAAGATGCAGATGCCAGCAACTGAGAGAGGAGACTAGCAGTGGAGAAGACATGAAGTTCAGTTTGGGGAATATTAAGTTTGAGAGGCCTGAAGAGGATTCAAGTAAACATGTCACGTAAGGATAAAATGAGTTCAGGTTCAAGCTAGAAATTTGGATGGCATGTAAACCAGGATGTATCAATATATAGATTAAACTTGAAGATATAACTATATTGTACTTTGAAGTGAGGGAGTTTGTGTAGGTAGAAAGAGGACAAAGGATGGAACCCTACAGAAACTCCAAAATAAGAAGCCAGGGTGATGGGGCAGAATTTTATTATTATCAGTCACTAACATGCTATCATTGGAGCCTCCCTGGTGGTGCAAGTAGTTAAGTCACAGCACTATGAAGCAATCTGAAGCCACTGCAGCACAAATTCAGTCCCTGGGAGGCGACCCACATGGTGCAACAGACCTCTCCTATCTCACCTGCTTCTCCCCTCAGCAGTGTATTTCAGTAGATCTGCCTGTTCTGCTCCCCACTCTGTCTTTGGTGAATCCTCATCCCTCATACCTGTGGCTTGCATACCAGCTCTTGCATGCATAAATAAATAAATATTTTTAAAAAACCATGCAATTGTTTCTCTTACATTAACAGAAAAATTATATTGGTATAATTTTGAGAAAATATGGAAGAAGAAGAATGGAGACTGAGTTTAAATGTCCGCATTTAGGATTTTTTCTGTTAATATGAGAAAAAATAGCATGTTAGTGAATATTAATAATAGAGAGAAACTGATTTTGCAAGAGAGTTGAGAGACTTAGTGAAGCAATGTGTTTAAATAGGTGAGAGGGCATGAGGGTGTGTACACTAGAGTGTCATCTTAGATGTGAGAACTGAAGTGAGGGAAAGCAAAGCAGGTAATACAGATGCTGTAATGAGGAAGATGGGCGGTGGGAGCATACATGTTCTCCTTTGATTGCTTCCAGTTTCTCAGTCAAATAGGAAGCAAGTTCATCAACAGAGAGTGAGGCAAAAGTAGCACTAACTGATGAATGAGGAAAATGTGTAAAAATTCACTTATGACACTAGAAGCATGAAGAAGCTTAGGAGTTGTAGTATGGCTGTACTGAAACCTTAAGAAACCATAGTTTGTGGTAGTTATATTAATAAGGGTAAGCAAATGACTCTAACAAACAGTTTCCACATGTAAGAGGCTAAACAAAGCCTTTGTTCTCTTCTACCTTGTAACATACCACATAGGTTAAAGGCGAGAAGGTGGTGCTATGTTCCACATTTTTTTCTATCAATTGTCCACCAAAACACCCCTTCCGTAGCCCATTCCACAACCATATTGCCCTCCACTAAAATTTCTTCACAGATCTGGCAGAGGAGGAAAGACAGAAAACAGGAACTATGTTTTCCCGAGTTTTTAGTTTTAGGAGTTAGGCCTGGAAAGGGCATGTATTGCTTCTGTCCAATTCCACTAGCCACAAGTCAGTCCAGGGCATTTAGTCAGCTGCAGAGGAGATTAGATGTGGTCAAGCTCTATGCCCAGGAGGACAGAGGAAACTGGATCTGGTGAGTACGTAAAGTGTGGGATATACGAAAGAATTTAGAATGAAATCAGACAGTAGGGTTATTTGTATGTTTCTATTTTCATAAACTCAGCTGTATGGAGAGTGTGAAGAATATCACAGAACTGGATTTGACCAACACTTGGGACTTGCAGAGCAAGCCTAAAAAAGCAAGTGAGAAGCCTAGAAGTAGAGGGTGTGGCAACCAGAATATCATAACAGACTTTTGAGTTTAAGTTGGAAAAGGCAAGAGAGGAGAGGAGTGGAGGAAATGAACAGGTGGAGTCAGTGGACCTTTGGTTTTAAAAGCAAATAGCTCTTTGATAGTAAAAGTCTAGAGAACTATCTGGGATATATTATGTTTTTAAATTTCATTGAGAGCCATCACATTTGTCTGATTAGCAAAAATTTGCATGAAATGGCAGAGCCAGTTTTGAGTTACTGATTTCAGCAAGATTAAAATTAGAAAAACAAAACAAACCAGCAATAGGTATTTGAAGAACAGAGGATTTTATGTTCTCGTTGATGATGATCCATTAAAATATTTTGCCCACAGTTTCTCATTGACTTAATTTGCATTCCTTTTATTCACCAAAGAAATAGGACACAGGATGCAAGACTATTTTTACTGGTTCTCTTTTCAAGGTTTTGGGGACATCCAACTTAGAGGAAAAGTTTTAATTGTATTATCAGCAGGCATTAAAGTGCATCTTAAGTTGAAATATATTTGCTGCCATAAATATAAAGCTTATAAACCAATATGTACTTTAAAATGATCTGAGTTTCTTCAACTAGAGCATTACAGACTAAGTTTCAAAGGAATCAAAAATTGAGAGGGCATTGTACAAATAGCATTCAGAAAACTTTTAAGTGTGTTTAACTATTTCTGCTGGTATCATCTGTGAAGGAAATAAGAGTCCATACATTGTTGCATCTACTATTTAAAAAATGCTCTAATTATCATTTTGTTGTTGTTAAAGAAATAGCCTCAGAGGTAACAACAGGTACATTTGTGATTGCTATAAAAACATGGCCATGGTTATAATCAATTAAGTTATAGGCTTCATTTCCTTCAGTTAAGTTTTTTAGAGAAGAGTACATGCATATCTGAATTTTTACTTGTCAGTGGCAGACATTTGTCCCAAGAAGTGTAACTCCTAGGGTATAGGAGAGCAGGGGGTACTCAAGTCACTGTCAAAAATAAAACCCAATCTATATTTATTGCTGATAATATGTAAGTGGTAATATCTTACCACATTATACCTTATTCCTTTGACACCAGTACCCCATGGAATATAAAATTGACCATGGTTTATATAATGGTAGGAAAGAAAAATGCTGCTATTAGTTCAGGTCACAAAGTTTTCATATGATTTGACAATTTGGTTTTAAGACTTAGTGGAGGACTTTGCCTAGATTCAAATTTGTAGTAAGCCAAAGGAAGCCATAATGCAACTATATAGACTAAAATGCCCTGAAAGTTTTTTCTAATTTAGAATGTGACTCATGTGAAATAACTTTCAAGTGAACCACAGTTCAAGGTTGTTTACTTCTTTGGGCCATTGTGTATTGTGATGTAGCTGTTCTTCAAAAGCAAAATATTTCACTTTTGTTTCTGAGTTTTCTTCTTAGCCTTCTGACAATACCCTGTAAGTTCGAATGCTGTCTTGTTCTTGTACTTACCAAAGTAGGTATCTAGTAATATCTACTACCTTAAAACAATTCTTTTGCTGTCTATAACTGGGAAATGTGGTAAAATTTAAGGTATATTTAAATTCTAACATTAAAAAATAATGTAAATACAAAAACATAAAAGATTAAAATATAAAATGATTTCTTTCTTAGAGTCTAAGAAATATGATGGAAATGGAATAATTTTAACTTAAGTTTATATTGAGTACCTAATATCTAATTGCTGAAATAGGATAGTGTGTTTCCTGGTATGAGAAAGCTTATCTGTCAATCATTCAATATTATTCTTCAGTAATTCAATATCAATGCTAGTTACTATCAAAATAATATGTGGAGGTAGTACAGAGAAGTAATGAAAAGCAGCCTCTCTGCACACATACTACCAGTGTATAAAATCTGATTTTACCATTACTCACTTTCTGACTTTGATCTACTTGTCTGTGTCTCCATTTCCTTCTAATAACTTCATTTATTTTACCTTTATGTACTTCATTGAGTTGTTGGAAGGATTAAATGAGATAATATTCACATAATAGAACAGTTCTAGATATAAAAGTCTTATATATTATTTTAGTCATGCTATTAAACATACACATATGTAAATTTGTGACTTGACTTATCATTGCTATTTAGTCTAAATAGCAACAACAGGTTTCTCCTGTGGGAATTAAGAGATTAAAAATTCAATTTAATTTTTGAATGACTTACCAAAATTTAGTCTATTTGTAACAGAGAATGTGTGTTAACGCTAATTTCCATAATTAAAACATCTTTCTTCTGGAAGGATTCAGAAACAAGTTCCACATTATAAATTAATATTTTTGTATTAGCTGACCCTTTGCAGGAACAAACTCCTGTTTTAATGAGTAGTAAATTGAACAAGTGAAAAACATGCAGTTTTCAATCTACTGATAATGTAAATACAGACACTGCACTTTTAACTGTCTTCACATAAAGCATTGCTAGTAAAATAATTTTTTTTTTAAATGTCATGATTTTCAGGGACTTTGATGCTGATGAATTTCAAATGATTGACTTTATTCAAGTCCACAAATATCCTTTTGTACAGAAATTGAATGAAAATTTGCACTCATATTTTTGTGCAAACACCCACATTATGTCTTTTTGTTTGTTTGTTTCAGTTATCTAAAGAATTGTTCTATCCAAAATTGTGTCCTTGAGCAAATGGAAGAGACTAGATGATCTCTGGACTTTGAGATTCATCAACATTAAATATTAAGTGCAGGATTTGTGAAATAAGTAATTTTACAAAAAAATTCATGAAACATAGAGATGAGCTGAAAACCAAGTGGTTGAGAATTTGATGGTATGCTTAATAATAGTGTAAAAATTTAGGTCATTACTAAGTGGTATTGAGTAGAAGAGAATTAAAAGAGATGTTGGTTACCCACAAATAATTTCTATTTAGTTGATATGAAAATATATCATGAAAGAAATGATATGCACAAATGCAAAATAATTGTTTCATTAATTAAAGGACTATTAATACAGGTAATGAAATAATAATGTGATGTATAAAAAGGTATTAACTGAATAATAAAATTAGTTTTATTATTCAATTTCGTGCATATTATTTTGTGCATAATAATCTCAGGAAGAAAGTGATTGTGAGATTTCAGGAAAGAAATCACACAATATGGAGCAGAAGGATGCATAGAATGTTAATAAATAGAGATATGGGGCCTCCCTTGTGGTGCAAAGGGTTAAGTCACAACAATATGAAGCTATCTACAACCACTGCAGCACAAGTTCGATTCCTGGTAGGTGACACACATGGCACAGTAGATCTCTCCTGTCTCATCTGCTTCTCCCCTTAGCAGTGTTTTTCAGTAGATCTGCTTGTTCTGCTCCCCATTCTGTCTCTGGTGAACCCTCTAATACACTGCACCTCTGGCCTGTACCCAGTTCTTGCATGCATAAATAAATAAATCTTTAAAAAATAAATAAATAGAGAGATAGCAGAAGAAAACTATAGTAAGGGGAAGGGAAAAGTAAATTCATAGATGTAATGAAATCTATGGATGTAATCTTAGATGGTTCTTGGGGATGGAGCAGAGATAATAAGAAAGACAGCATCCTGAAAAACATGAAGTTTCCAGGGGGAAAGTGAAAAATAATATTTAGTGTTAAAAATTGAGTCAGATTTCAGATACTCTTTTTTTTTAAATTATTATTTGTTATATTTGACATCATTTGTAGTCCCCAGGGAGTACCCACCACCATTTCACCCGTGCACCATCACCTCAGTCCCTTGTGCACCCTCTGGCCTCTTCCCCGTCTTTGCCCTCCCCCCTTACCCCCCCCAAGGTCCCTTTGGTTTATCCCGGCTTTTTGGTCTTATTAAGTTTTTTTGTTTACTTTTGGTTATAATTGCCCAATTCCTTGAGCTTATTCTTTATTGTTGT
>JAGFMF010011980.1:160982-190326 GCA_019455555.1 Galemys pyrenaicus
TCAGTGTTACAGTTCCTACTGGGGCCTGCTGTATTTTTTCCCTTTTTCCTGTATCTTCCAGGAGCTTTCTAGCCTATTGTCTCTCTGTCGCCATCTTTTTCTCTGTTTGATTATTTTCAATACTTCAAAAATGTCTGACCATAACAGTGTATAATTATCATTCCTAAAAACCTAACCTAACAAAATTCAATGTACCAGTGAACTAATACCATTTCATTTCACATTCACTCACTCCACTATCATACCCATCCTTACCTTTGTGACTCTCTTAGAACTGTCAGGGGGTTTCATAACCCAAATCTTAAAAACCTGCACAAATATAATAGCCGATATATACTGAGTGATTCACATGCCAATTAGTATATCTCACTCTCACATTCGATCCTCACTACAGATTTTTTATCCTAATTTAGCATGAGGGAATTGAGACAGAAATAGAGTTGAAAACAACCTGTGTTCTGACAGCTTCTAAAATGAGGAACAGAAAAATGTACACATTTGAACTTTCGAGGTTGAGGTCCTGACCTCTGTTTCATTAGACCTCTATTTTCTGTGAAAATCTTCAGGCTTCTCTGAAATTAGGATTCCATTACCCATGAATCTTTGTTTTCATTGGCTTTGTTTATAAGAATTCCCTGAGACTATTGGGCCTACGATTTTTCTTCAGGCAAGAATCTTGAAAATTTTCTACAAGTGAAATTAAATTATGCATTTTGCACTGAAAATAATATATAGTTCCATTTATATGAAATAGCAAAGGATAAGCTAAATGCAAGTATCTTTTTTTTTTTTAAAGATTTATTTATTTATGCATACAAGCACTGGGGTACAGGCCAGAGGTGTGGGGGGGGTGAGAGGATTCACCACAGAGAGCAGGGAGCAGAACAGGCAGATCAGTGGAAGTACACTGCTGAGGGGAGCAGCGGGCGTGGCAGGAGAGGTCTGCTACACCATGTGGGTCCCCTCCCTGGCCGGCAGCAGGGATCGAACTCATGCTGCAGTGACTGTGGTTTACTTCATAGTGCGTTGCTTAATCCACTGCGCCACCAGGGAGGCCCTAAATGCAAGTATCTTTATACTAAAATGAAACTATATCAAAATAGCCCAACTACATAAGTTGTTTTCATTTAATTTTCAAGAAAAACTCTGATATTCTAAATGGCATAGTTCTAAGATTGAGCCCAAAAGAAAAGAAGACATAAGGCATGTCAATTTCAAACAGATGGTGTTGCTGAAAAATTCCTTTTACTTTTAGTAGTAATTCACCAAAAATACTGTGACCAAGTAAAAGTCCCTGAGAACTAGTGAACTGCTTTGTTAACTAATAGTCGTGTGATGGGGATACATTCTGAGAAATGCATTGTTAGACAATTTTGTTATTGTGTGAATGTCACAGAGTGTAATTACACAAACCTAGATGATAGAATCAAAAACCCATGTAGGCTATATTTATTAGCTTATTGGAACCACCATAAAAATATGTAGTTTCATTAACTAAACCATTGCTAAACAATGCATGACTGTACTTATGAACTGCCTATTAATGTCAGTAAGAAGACTAAACTTATTAGGGTGAGCAAATGAATTTGGTAAAATGAACAGATAGTATCATTAGAGATGTTGGAATAAGTTGAGTATATTTTTAACAGCTTCTCCTTGTAAAACATTGATATTTCTGCTCAATTCTGGATAAAACTGCCAAAAAGTGTTACAATTAGAATTGGTTAAAACTAACATGTTTTAGTGATTCTATTTGAGTTAGGACTTAAAAAGTGGACTCAGAGAAAACAATTTGGGGAACTTTATTTTCAGAGAGGTATAACTAAGATATAATGTAATATATAACCATGGATTTAATTCAAAACTTTGACCCCAAATTTGTCTTCATTAGAGGTATATAATTATTTGTTTTTATTGACCTAAATGTTGTTTGTTATTGTGAGATATATTTTCAATGGTAATTAATAACATTGATCAAACTTTTATTAAATTCACAGAATGTAATTATATAGAATCACAATTATAAGAATTTCTAATAGTGCTATATAATATCTCATTATAAATATGTATTTAATAAAATTCTGACCAAAGTTAAAATAAAACTATGCAAAGAAACTTTGAATAATGAGTACTTATAATAAAATTGGAGAGTCATTTAAGAAAATTTTCTAATTTCAAAAGTATCCTTTAAATATAATTTGCATTATTATAATGTAAATCAAAATTTTACCAAATATGTTGCTTATTTATATCATAGTGTATAATGTGCATTTCCTCCTAAAAAATCTATGTTCTATTTTCTTAATTTCAAAGACAAATATATTTTAATATTAAAATAGACTTTAAATAATAATGGTTTATGCTGGAGTGCTAGCATATAAATATACAGAAAGAATATTGATCAAAAACTAATGAATATAATTTGCATGGCAATATAATGTCAAAAAAAACAGTACTGTTGATAAATGCTTATGAAAGGTAAGTTCTCTTTTCTTTCTGAAGTCAATAAAGGATGCAGTTTCTTTGAAGAGAAATAGTTTTCACCAGAACTCAAAGGTTGTATTATTTTGTTACTTATCTGTCAAGCAAGAACCACAGTTCAGTGTAGGCCAAAAGCAAGTGAACTTTTAAAACTGAGAAAAATCACAGGAAAAAGAACTGAGATAATAAAAATTAATAAAATTATCAGGTATCTATCAGTGATTCTGAACCTAATTGTGTTCAAATATAAATTTAGAAACTTTAGATATATAAAGTCTTATAATGTTTAAAATATGACACTTCATATTATCTAGGAAAACATATTTGTAAGCAGGTGTGGCAGGGAGGCATCAGAAGAAAAATCCCAAATGGGCTAAAGTTTAAAAAATCATGGGAGTCATAGGCAGAGTGTAGTGTACTGGTCATGCCTCCTTTATATAGTCACAGCTAAATTTTAGGAGATAAAGTCAGTAACCCTTCAAAACAACAAAACAAAGCAGATGACTACAGTACATATTAAGGACAATGGTCTTGCAGAATGGGGTGGGAAAAACTTTCATTGAATTGTGTTTTCAGTGATACAGTTCCCACATCAGGGGCCTTGGAGACCCAGAACTGTGCTGGATAAGGGGGTGCACCATTGGTTTCTAAGACAGAAGGTTCACTATTTGAGAACTATAGGAGCAGAATTATGTAGTAAAGATTATAGGCTTTGGCATGAAGCTCCCAATATAAAAGAGCTGGAGCCCAAACCATCAGAGAGAACCAGGTTATATCACATGTGTCTCCTCACAAGGAGGCTACTGTCAGCCCCACACTGGGATATTCAAAACACTTGATGAGACAACAAATGAACAATTTTATTAAACAGGATAAATGCCTGTTAACACTGGAACAAAAACCCCAAGAAAAGACTCTGCATTGGTGAAGAAAAAGGAACACTAGCAACTGGTGATACTGTCTCAGCTATAATCGATGCCCAATGCTGAATCCAGTATTCAAGAGTAGGCTAGAGAAAAATATGACAGAAAAATATATATATACAAAACAGTTAAATTGAGCTACTGACTTAGAGGAGAGACTGCTGTAGATGCCCAAGCACAACCCTGGACTCCACAGTAGGGAGGGAACATAAATCTCCTAAGATCACTGAAATGACAATTCAGGGAGTTTCTGTCCTGAGTCCTTTCTATACATGACTTGTTAGTGTCTGTTCTCCCATCACTCCAACAGGTGCAAAGCAGAGGCAGCAGTCTGAAAGTCCATCTCTATTGCAGCCCATACAATCTAAAAATAAGGAGACAGAAGAGCTTATCACAAATACTGGAGCAAAAATACTCCAAGAGAAGTCTCAATGCAACACACCTGCAAAATATACTTGAACAGGAGTTTAAGGTGACAAGTATAACAATGCTCACATAACTAAAACAAAATAGATAATATAGCATAAGAACAGAATAAAGACTAAGAAAATATGAAATAATTAGAATCAGAAATAAATTATATAAAAATACTATAACTTAATTTAAAAAGTAAACAGACAGCCTCATGGCAGAGAGACATAGGCAATGGAGAAAATTTAGCATGAAAACACAATGTCAGAGAATATACCAATAAAAGAAAAAGAGAATAAAAAATAAAAATAGTGTGAAGACACTTTGGGATAACCCAAAAAAGAAATAACATTCTTATGAGGTCCCAGAATGAGAGGCAAACCAAAGACACAGAAAATGTATTTAAAGAAATTGTTGCTAAGAATCATCTCAGTCTGGGAAATGACTCACATGTTGTGACCTAAAAGGCTCAAAGAATTCCAAACAAAATAATACCTAACAGACTCAAACCAAGCTTCATTATATCAATAACAAAAATATTAAACACCCATGACAAGGACAGAATATTTTTATTAGATTTATTTAATTATATTTCACATCATTTGTAGTCTCCAGCGCATTCCCACCAACATTTCACCCATGCACCATCACCTCAGTCCCTTTATGCCCTCATCCCTGTCTTTGCCCTCTTCCCTCCTCCCCCCAAACAAACAAGCAAATAGACAAACAAACAAAAACACAAGAACAAAAAGTCAAAGATAAACCAAAGGGATCATGGTGGGAGGAGGGAGGGCAGGGCAAAGACCTTTTGTTCTTGTGTTTTTGTTTGTTTGCTTGTTTGTTTGTTTGTTTTTGGCTATAATTGTTCATTTCCTAGAGTGCTCTCTTATTATTTTTTTTGTATTGCTTTTCCTTTACATTCCTCATAAAAGTGAAGCCATCCAATATTTTTCTCTTGCCTTCTGACTTGTTTCACTGAGTATAATTCCTTCTAGCTCCATGCATGTTTCTATAAATGTCCCTAGTTTTTTTTTATTTTTGATTGCTGAATAGTATCCCATTGTGTATATGTACCACATCTTCTTTATTTTTTTGCATATGGTAGACCAGTTTTGCCAGCACCATTTATTGAATAAGCTTTGTTCCATTGAAAATTCTTTGCTTCTTTGTCAAATATCAGGTGTCCATAGTTGTGTGGTTTTACTTCTGTGCTTTCTATAACATTTCCATTGGTCTGTGTGTCTGTCTTTGTTCCAGTGCCATGCTGTTTTAATTATTATTGTTTTGTAGTAGAGTTTGAAGTTTGGTAGTGTGATACCTCCATTCTCTTTCATTTTTGTCAAAAGAGCTTTGGCTAATCGAGGATTTTTGTGTCTTCATATGAATTTCATCAATATTGGTCTATTTCCTGAAGAAATGCATTGAGATTTTTATTGGTATTGCATTGAACCTCAAGGACAGGATATTAAAGACAATCAAGGGATAAAGAGTAACCTATTACACTCTCAGCAGACTTTTGAGTAGGAGCACTACAGCAAGGAGGGAATTAAAGTAATTAAAGAAAAAGATATCTAGCCTAAAATCATGTACTTTATTAGATTAACATTTAAGACAGAGGAAGGGTAAGTTTCACTTAAAAGTAAAAGCCAAGGGAATTTATCAACATCAAACCATGCATGAAAGAAGTGTTAAAGGCAACAGAATAACAAAGTGGTAACAAACACTACATTACATAATGAGGAGGAGGAGGAAAGTAACAATGTGATTCATCAGAAATAGTTTCAGACCAGACCATTTAAAGTGTCACACAAATAGTCCATCACATACTAATCTCAAGAGAACTTTAAATAAAAATCAATAGAAATAACATACAAGCCAATAGCAAAGGAACCTATACAAGATATTAAAAAAAAGACAATTTTTTAAAAATTTAAAAAGTGACAATGAGCATTTATTTCTCAATAATCACCATAAATGTAAATGGCTTGAATTAATCAATCCAAAGTTTTAGAGTGGCTGAATGGATTTCAAAACAAGTCTAAACTCTATTGTTTATAAGAAACTTACCAACAAAAATAAGTACTTGCAGAGTTAAAGGCTGGAAGAAAATCCTACAAATTGTAATTTTAAAAACTCAAGAGCAGTTATATCAGTTAAATAGAATTCCAATTTAAAAAAGATAATGGCTATAGATGGACATTATATTGTGATTAAGGACCCAATACATTAAGAAGAAATTGCACTCATAAATATATATGCACTGAATGATGGAACATCAAGATAAAGGAAAACCATTACTTGGAGAGAAAAAGTACACCATTACTAAAGGTGTTCAATCACAGATAAAATAAGAATTTGACAAAAATGTTATGGAGAGAAATTATATTTTCTTGATTTTTAAAATGGATAACCATTTGGTCATTAATCAGAATTATGATGGAATATTTTTTAAGTGACAGATTCTTGGTTTTACCCTCACCTACACAGTGTCAGAATTTCCAGGGCGGGAAAAGCTTGTATTTTTGTAAAAGCATCATAGGTGACTCAGATGATCATCCAGATTTGACATACACTAGATGTCTCTAATTTCTCTTCCAAACCTGAGATTTTGTGATCAAAGCAATTTAGTTACTTTTCTACATTCATCTCTGTGTTTAAAAAAAAAAAAAACTACAGTGGAACCACTGTCAGAATGAAATGCAGGGGGAGGGGAGTGTTAAACATTATTTTACATCCTAGTTTTTCTACATATGGTTTATATAGTACATTATGATTTGATAAGCATTAAAAAAAACCTTTTTAGTGGTAATTTGTTATGTATATGCTCCTTGCTAAAGTATGTGGTCATGTAAACACGTGTATTTATTTGAGAGAGTTAAATTTTTTTTAACTGTAAAAACTTGAATAAAATATCTAAAACTTCTATCCCCACCTTAAAATAAACAAGTTTTAAATTGGAGTTATGGTTCATATTTATTAATGAATTGTAAAAAGTTCACGAAATTTAATCCTCTTTCAATTGAATAAAATTTATTTTACAGCTGACATATTCAATACAGATTCTAAATAAATTATTTTTCAGCATTTTGAAATGAGATAATTTTATGTAAATCATGTGTTTATATAATCAGTTTCCAATAATCACATGCTTTAAGAAATAATAGAAGCACACATTAGAATATTAGTCAAATCTTCTAAAATTTGTTGGTTGATTGTGAACTAATGTGTTAGGAGTACATATTTATACTTCTTAAAAGGTATGAAACCACACCATGCCTACCACCAAAGTATCAGAGATCCTCCACGACAGTCCATTGGACCCAACTATACTTTGCTCCCACTTACAACATTCCTTTCTGGCAATCTCCATGAGTTTGTATTTTGTCTTTTCTGTTCATTTGCTCTGTTTCTTTGTGTTATACATGTGGGTGAGATCATTTTTGTATTTGTCTTTCACCCTTTGACTTATTTCACTTAGTATAATCCACTCTGGTTCTATTCATGTCACAAATGGCAAGATTTATTCTTTTGACATAGCTACTTAGTATTCTAGTTGTGTGTATAAATCATATCTTCTTTAGTCAGTCCATCAGTGGGCCCTTAGATTCATTCTATATATTGGCAATTGTATATAATACTGCAATAAACATCTGAGTGCATCTATCTTTTAAATTAGTATTTTCCTATTCTTGTGATTGATTTCTAGAAGTATAATTGCTGGATCATAAGGTAGTTCTATTTTTAATTTACTGGGGAAGGTTGATACTGTTTTCTAAATTGGCTACTTCAATTTACATTCCCACCAACTGTGTGGGAGAGTTACTTTTTCTCCAAATCTTTAACAATACTTGTTTCTAGGTCCTTTTAAATAGGCCTTTCTCACATGAATGATAGTTCACTGTATTTTTGTTTTTCATTTCCCAAATAGCAAGTGTTGATAGGAATTTTTCATATAGCTTTTAGCCATCTGTATGTCTTCTTTGAAAACATGTCTGTATAGATATTCTGCCCATATATATATATATTTTTTGCCAATACAGTGGACCCAAGGGTCACATTTTATTTTATTTTTTTTCACATTTTTTTATTATTAAAATATTTTAAAATTTACATATACTTGCCATCAATTGTAATCCCCATGTATTCTCCATCACCATCTCACCAGTGCACCATCACCTCAGTCCCTTGTGCTCCCATCTTCCCTCAACCCTCCTCCTCCCCTCCCCACCAGGTATCCCCAGTCTGTCCTTGTCTCCTCATTTTTGGTTTCTGTGTCTTTATTGCTGTTGTTATTATTATTATTATTATTATTATTATTCCTTTCCTTGATCTTTATTTGGTTCCCTTATGTTCCTCCTAAGGGATCTGCCCATATTTTGATTGGGTTATTCATTTACATGTTGTTGAATTGTGTGAATCCTTTATGTATATTAGATATTAACACCTTGTCAAATTTATTATGGATAAAATATTCTCAATAGAATCTTTCTCTTTTGATGACAGTTTCATTTACTGTACAGAATCTTTTTAGTTTGACATAGTTCCATTTGCTTATTTTTGCTTTTGTTTCTCATTTCATTGGATCCATGCATCATAAAACTTATTGCCTATGTTTTCTTCTATTTTATGATTTCATGTCTTACATGTCAAGTCTTTTATCTACTTCAAATTAATTATTTTATATGTTGGTACATCGTGGCCTGGTTTTGTTCTTTTGTACATAGTTGTCCAGTTTTCCCAGCACCATTTACTGAAGAGAATTTCTTCAATATATGTTCTTAACTCCTTTGTCATAAATCAACTATCCATATATGTGGGTTTACTTCCGGGATCTCAATACTATTCCATTTATTGTGTCTGTTTTAATTCCAATACTGTTTATTCCATATTTCTGATTACTATAGCTTTGTATTGCAATTTCAAGTCAGAGTGTGGGCTACCTCTATTTCTCTTTTCTATGAGTTTTTTTTTTTTTTCCTTTCGGTTTTTCAGGGTCTATCACAGTTCCATACAAACTACAGTTTTGTCTGTTCTGTTGCCTTGAAAACATGCCACTGGAATTTTATAGGGTTCATATTGAATGTGTATATATTTTAGATGAGGTGGGCATTTTAATAGTGTTAATTTATTTAATCCATGATCATAGAATGTTTTTCCCATTTCTTTGTGTTTTCTGTTTCTCTTACATTGCATACATTTTTTATTTCCTTTGCTAAATTTAACCCCAGGAATTCTTTTATGTGATTAAAAATGGGATTATTTTCTTAATTTCTTTTTTCCTAGTTTATTGTTTGCATGGAGAAATGCAACCAGTTTTTGTATATTGAATTTTGTAGCCAGTAAGTATAGCATGCCAATTTATTGTTTCTAACAGCATTTTTAGTGGCGTCTCAAAGAAACATCTTAAAGTTGTTACAGGATATAACTGTTCTTCAAAAAATTTAAAAGAATATGATATGTGCATTCAGTTTTATTTATTTTAAAAAATGTTACCCAATTACAAAAGTGGCCAAAGTACTACATCTTAATTCGAGCTCTCATATAGTCTAGGTCACTGGGTCAAGAGATGGGACACATTATGGGAGGGGAGTCTAATAATTCTGAGAACAATTCAAGTAAAGGAAAAAAATTTAAAGATTTATTTATTTATGCATATAAAAGCTGGGGTACAGGCCAGAGGTGTGGGAGGTGAGAGGCTTCACCAGACAGAGTGGGGAGCAGAACAGGCAGATCAACAGAACACACTGCTGAGGGGAGCAGTGGGCGAGGCAGGCAAGTCTGCTATGCCATGTGGGTCCCCTCCCTGGCTGGTAGCAGGGATGGAACTCATGCTGCAGTGGCTGTGGTTTGCTTCATAGAATGTTGCTTAACCCACTGTGCCACCAGGGAGGCCCCTAAAGGAAAAAAAAAATTAATGATTCCAGTAGGAAAAAAGCCACATTTGGTCATGTAGCTTTACGTGTAAGGAAGGATACCCTGTGGTTTATTAAAAAGCAGTAACTGGGCCTCCCTGGTGGCGCAGTGGGTTAAGCAACGCACTATCAAGCAAACCGCAGCCACTGCAGCATGAGTTCGATCCTTGCTGCCAGCCAGGGAGGGGACCCACATGGTGCAGCAGACCTCTCCTGCTGTTCCCGCTGCTCCCCTCAGCAGTGTACTTCCATTGATCTGCCTGTTCTGCTCCCAGCTCTGTCTCTGGTGAATCCTCTCACCCCCCCACACCTCTGGTCTGTACTCCAGTGGTTGTATGCATAAATAAATAAATCTTAAAAAAAAAAGCAGTAACTTCTGATTCACTGTCAAAACAATAGGGTATGGTTCCCTTGTGAAAATTAAATATATTGGTATTTATTGAGGGTAGAAAAGGATTTCAAAGTGCACAATCAAAGATGTAGACCTTAGTTGTTAAAGGTTTTTGCTTTCAGCTACCAGTTATGTCATGGCAAATACTTTCTTAACAGAACAATTTTGTATTGCCAAATCACTGACAGGGAAAGGGGAACAGATAGTTGCTTTTGATACTTAAGTACCCACTGCCAGTAAATATATAAAATTCAGAAACTAATCCATTTATGATTAACTGAATTCTGCATCATATGAAATATCATTCCTATTTTTCTTTATTTTTAAAAAGATTTATTTATTTATTCACACAAGAGCTGGGGTACAGGCCAGAGTCATGGGAGATGAGAGGGTTCACCAGAGACAGAGTGGGGAACAGAATAGGCAGACTGACTGAAAGATACTTCTGAGGGGAGCAGCGGGCTAGGCAGGAGAGGTCTGCTGCCACCCCATGGCTGGCGGTAGGGATCAAACTCATGCTGCAGTGGCTGCTGTTTGCTTGATAGTGCGTTGCTTAACCCACTTTGCCACCAGGGAGGCCCCTCATTCCCATTTTTCAAATGGGATTTAATTTTCAAGGTTTACTTTTCAGCCAAAATGTTACATAACACCAATAAACTACATTTGTTCCACGACAATGGGATTTTACACAGCTGGTGGGATGTTCTAGTCCATTCTAAATACCTGACAAATTCAATTCATACCTAGTTGAGCTGTTCATAATTATATTAATAGTGAACTTGGGCATCACTTAGGGTCTTGCGTGTGAGCTTCCTTTCATTATTTGTATCCTTCCTTGTCCTAAAATCAAGAAAATAATAAATATATACAATTAATTTATTATTATAAACTTAATTGATTCTTGCAAGCTTATGAAGTGTGTTTATTTATTATCATCCCAATTTTAGTATAAGGAAAGTAACCAGAGTTAATAGCTCTCAAAGTTCATGTGGCTAATGCAATAGACACACATTTTAAGAATCTGACCCTGGAGTAGGCCCTGAGTGCCACTTTATGTTGCCTTTCTAACTCTACAAGTAAATGCAGGTGATGTAGAACTAGAAGTTGTTTATGAAACATCAATTTTCTTAAAAACATCTCTTAAGAGGTGATTAATTTTAATTCAATACATTATATGCTATTGTGTCCCATACAGATATATTGCATTAATACATGTATAAGATTTTTAGTAATAAACTGACAATACAATAAATACCATTGCAACTTTCTTAGCATGTATGCTATTCATCCTCCCCCATTTACCTTTTTACACATCATTTTTATTCTCATCCCTTTGCACTGACACTCTTATTTTAAGAAAGTGAAAATGACAACCAAAAAGGTCTGATGGATAGGAGGCTTATGAAGTGACTTTAAAAGGGGATTTTCACCTAAGCAGCATCAGTGCTGATGTTCAAAAGGCCCAGTATGCAAAGCCCAGATGGACTGGATGGTCAACAAGTATAAACTTAGTTAAGATTTAAGTCCATGGAGTCAAATAAGTTAATCTGAGGCCCTATCAATAACATAAATCACTGTAAAAAGTTTTCTTCTTTATCACCCTTCTTTCTTCTCTGTTAATCTTATCAAGTTAGAAGTGTGTGTTTTCATCTAAATACTTGTTTTTGAGAAAGAGTTGCCCACTATGTTAGGTAATACTATAAGTGTAGTTTCTAGTGCTTAGATATACACAAAGATTAAAAAGAACACATCTCACTTTGCTAAAATACAGACTCTCCAATTTACCTGATTCATGTTTTGTTATGTATTTTTCAACTCAGTGCAGTGGGGATGTTTGCTACCAAATTAAAAATTTTCATAGCTGGAATACTTTTTTATTCTTTTTTTCCTCTGAGACTAGAGAAGAGAATTGTATTTTGGTGATTTGGTGGTGCCACTGCCATCAAGGAGTGTGTCCCTGTGTGTGGTGTCTAGCCAAGGAGCAGAGCCAGCCCATCATCACACACAATGAGGATGGCACATGTGCAGCAGGCAGAGCACAGTAACCTCAAACTAGCAAGTTCTGAAGCACTCCTGCCCACTGTCAGCAGAATTTCATCTGTACTGAACTTCATCAGTTTTCTTTTTAGTATAAATTTGGGATCCCAAGGGGACTGTTGATACAGTAGGGGGTATAGCTTGTGGTGCGACTGATTTGTTTTCTATGAAGATGCAATGGAAGATTTAAAGGGGAATGGAGATATAAGATAAAAAGGAAATCTAAACAAAGAGTTAATACAATGAAAGAGCCTGATGTGTATTTCATTAAATCAGTTAAATAAGCAACTTCAGTGGGAAAAAAAAAATCCCAAAATTATCAGGCATAAAATTTTTAAAACAAATTAAAACACACAAACAGAAACTGATTCACATAGGTAACCTTTCAATTTATTTTTTCCTAGAGACATATGAACAGGTGATAACAACAAAGAATCACAAAATATTCTCTCAGAAAAAAATAACTAAAAGAACTACCCACCATTAGAAATGCACAATACTACTTAATCTCTTATCTTCAAAAAAAATTAAAATGGAATGTGAGCAAGTATTTATATTTAACTGCCAGTTTACAGGAAATTCAGAGAACAGAGGAACAAATTAAATGACAACATAGAGATTAATTAGCAAACTCAAGATCAGGGACACTCTCTTCAATCCTATTTCTTCACTCATGAATCGCAAGGGGAAACAAAAAGATGAAAGGGAAACTATAAAAGCCAAACCAAGCAATTTCAGTGTGTGAAACTTACTGGAACCTGTAAAAAAAAGTACGATTAAACATTCTGGATATGGAAATCACAGTGAATGTGATTTAGGAATTATTATTAATATTTTAGCATATTAGTTTTCTTTGCTATTTTTATTTTTCCTTTTGATGTTGCATTTTTATTTTGTAGTAATTCCATTTGACATTTTATAACATATATAGTTTTGATCTTTGCTGAAACTCCCCATCTGTTCATGTACATATTGGCTACTCTTTTAACATTTATTATTTTTAAAGTCCCTCTGAAATTTCTAACATGGGGCCATTTTTGCTCTGGTTTGTAGACATCCTCTTGATGTTAGATCTCTTTTTCTTGCTTCTTCATGGTATCTCATTTTATCAGATGCCAGACATTAAATATAAATAGCAATAAAAACTGAGGATTTAATTTATAGGAGGAATGTAGAGGAACCAGATAAGGGATCAGGAAAAAAGTAATATACTAAATTTTTAAAAATTAGCAGGCAACTGTTAATCAGAGACACTATAGGGGAGGGAGAGGGAGAGGGATCAGAACAGGGAAGGGAAGAACACAAGTGACCATGGTGATGGTGCATGCGTAAACTGCTGGTGGGAATTTTACAGGGACTACACCTGCAAGGAGAAAGCATGCATTGTACAAAAAGAAGGAATGATGTAAAATATACATATAAAAATAATAAATAAAAACCGAGGTAAAAGCATTCACCATCTTCAGTGAAGTTGGCAGCATGGGTGGACAGGGGTGTGATGGTAACCTGGTTGATTCATCTCTATTTGAGCTGGCTCTGGGCTTTGGTGTTGCCTTGGGTAGACTCAGGTCATTGGCTCCAGGTGCTTGGTGGGCAGAATCACAATCTCTCCCTTAGTAGGAACTGATATGTGTCCAAGAAGTTTTTCTCAGTTTTTTTGCCCTACCCCTGGCCAGGGTATGAAACGAGAATATCTCTCAGCTTTCTGATCTCTGTGCCCATAATTGAATGCAGCAATACTCAAAACTAACTCAACTCCCACTCTGCCTTCTGCCCTCAGCAGACCCAAGGTGGTCCAGATGGACCTTCTCAGCATGCCTGATACTTGCCTGGCTGTGAGCTACTGCCCATGGCTCTCAGTTCTTTGATTCCAATCTTTGAACAATTGAGGAAGAATTTTGAGAAAAAGCTAACAAGATGAATCTTCCTCCTTTGCTTTCCTTTTTGCTAGGAATTGTAAACTATCAAGTCAGCTCTTATTCAGTCTTAAAAATTTTGTTAAGTCAGCTGATTTCATTTTACTTCATCTGTGGTCAATTCATCTTTCCTTCTACTGCTCTGCCAAAAAATGAAAGCAACCTTGGACTTCTATGCCCTTTAAGAAATGTTTTAGATTATAATGGCATTTAGTCATACTCTCTCTTGTATTTTGTTTAGGTTGCTTTGATGTTTAGATTTTTAAGTGGCTTTATAGATTATTTAGTTTGCTTTTCATTTCAGAATGAGTCACTTTATCTTGTGACTTCTACATATTCGGTGCAAGTTATCTTACTCTTCATGTTTTAGAAATTTATACCAGGCAAAATATAGATGAAAAGACCTGATGCCTGAAAATTGGTCAAAATGGTATAGAAGGGTGAAAATAAGGCAGCTCAAAATTGTCAAAACAATGAGTTTAGTCAGAATTAGCACAAGAACTGCAACTTGGGATATGCATACTAGAGGAAGCTACAGAGAAGCCCATGGGTTTTGGGACATGCTGTACTTGGGGGCAGAGAAGTTATAAGGGGGAGAGTTGAGAGTTTGTTAATAAAAAAATCAAATGGTGAGCAGCCCTGAAAATTTCACAAACAGACAAAACTAGTCAAGTCATGCAATCCAACCCAGTTTGCAAGACCTAAGGCACTTCTAGGTTATTGTTTCTGGAAATAAGCAGGACTTCAAGAGGTAAATTTCAGGCTTCTATAAATCAAGCATTTGTGGAAAATCAGTTTCTCAGTTTTGATCAGTCCTTACCTTTTGTTTTCCTTAACATGAGTTACATTATTAATTTTATATTCTCTAGTTCCATTTTAGACTTAAATTCTTTTATAGTGGAATATAGATAAGATATTTTTGGATCATTGTTGACATACTAGGTGAAATAGATGTCCATATACTGTTCTTTCTACTTGTTTATGTGTTTGACTATAATTTACAAAATAATGAAAAAAGATATTGCAAAATTGTACTACCTTGATCATAATTTTCTGTTTTTAGTGACAAAAACAAAAGGAATATCTAGTCAATTGCAGAATTTGAAATGTCAATAAAGAAATGGAATAAAAAGAGAATTTTTTGCAGAAGCTCTTCTTTGTTTTAAGGTCAGAAAGAAACCTTCCCTGAGGGTTTTCATAAAGAGAACACTGGGAAAGACAATAAAAAAATAACAACCTCCTCTCAACAGAAGCAATAATGAATTTCTTTGAACTTTTATTATAGCATCTTTCAATGGTGGATGATATCACAGAACAGTATAAGTTAGCACAGATACATGAACAAACCTATTATAAATTTGCTCCACTGGAACAGATTATCTGGGAAAATACCTAAATTTCCTTTCTTTCAAATTGTCCGCCCTAAATGTTTTTTTCTCTACTGAGCTCCTAATCAAAGGAATGCCAACCCTCACTTCCCCCTCACCCAGGAGAGCAGCTGGGTTCACACAAAAGTGTATGTAACACAGAAGGAGGAAACAGAAAGGTGGACCTCCTGCTGTGTTTTGGCTGCTGTTGTGAGGTCCACTCCCAATATAACTTATCTTTCTCAGGCAGTTATTGTGATTGCTTTCCAACAACTCCATCCCTTTCTCTCTCACTGCTTCTGGGACCCTATAACTCAGCAATATTCTCTGGCTAGCTCCTCATTGACTCAGGTCCTCTAGTTTCATGATGTTATCCTCCTCTGGAAAAAAATATTGACTTTATTTTCAGTCACTATCCTCTCACCATTCAAAGAGCCCAGCACCTATACTGCACCTTCTTCGATGGAAAGGAATCATTTTTACCATGCATCTCCCTAAAATCATTCTTGCTCACTTGATATGACACCCTGGATTTAGAATGCCATGGAAATTTCTAGATACTCAATACAATTAAAAAAGAAATCTAATGATCTACACTTTTTCCTTCTACCCACTTTATCACCTCCACCTGCAAATTCATGTATGTTAGGAGGTAGGAACAAAATTCTTATAGATTTATCCTTTTACTTATAGTTCCCCTCTCTTAAAGCTTCTCCACTATCCAATCAGGATTTTCACTATAATCATGGCATTAATTCATATTCTGAATCTTCTCTACTTTGTGATTCACATTAAAAATCCTATCCTTTGGGTCTCTAGATTAGAGTCCAATCACTCAGCACCTACTATAAATTTGTTTAATCTGATAAAGTTGACAAGTATTTATTGGTGAAATTTAAAAATATTTCTTTTTGGATTGGAAATGAAACAACTGTCATCACTGTAGTCAATTTTATTCAGCAATATAGGTGCACCTAACTAATAAGATGAGAAAGTAAATTAATAAACACAGAGGTTAGAAAAGAAAGGATAAAACTATTTGTATATGATATTAAAATATGTGTAGAGAATAATTTTGTAGAGAAGCTCTGAGAAGAGTTTGATAAGCTTGCTGGATATAAGGGACATACACAAAAATTAATTCTATTTTTATATGAGAAACATTAGAAAATAAAATATTTAAGAGAGCATTGATTTCAATAACAAATATATCAAATAACAATAAATGTGAAGAAAATGTTTAAGACTGCTTTGGAAAATATTATGAAAATGTGAATGAAATTGAAGGAGATTCAGGTAAATGAAGGAATAAGCTATGCTCTTTTAATAGAAGTCATATTTAAAAGTGTCACTTCTTTTCCAAATCTATTGATTGCAATCCCAAATTCCCAGCAGGACATTTGTGAAAATTGAGAAGGTAATTCTAAAAGTTATTTGGAAAAAGTACATGACGAGAAAAAAAAACTTTTCAAAAATAATAACTGAATGTGAAGATTGTCTACTAGGTATCAAAATACAATAAAATTACAGGAATTAAAGTAACATTGTATGAACAGAGAAGTTCAGAAACAAGCCCACATATCTTTATTTATTATAATAAAGGTGACACTGCAGAGTAGTAGAACAGGGTAGACATTTTTTTTTTCAGCATGCATTGATTCAGTGCAACTTCATTTATTTCTTTAGCTTTGTAATATAGTTTGAAATCAGGAAGTGTGATGCCTCTAGCTTTGTTCTTTCTCAAGCTTGTTTTGATTACTTAGTTTTATTTGGGTCTCCAAACAAATGTAACATTGTTTGTACTATTTGTGGTCAGGCCTGGTTAGTACATTTGAATTTTGATAGGAATTGTGTCTCTGAGCAAATATTTTCTTCTTATAAAAGAAAATTGCATATGAATGATTAACCATGACACTCAACACAATGAATGGCTCTTGTTATCTTGATGTTCAGAGCAAAAGATTTCCTACAAATTATTATATTTTACATGATTCCATTTAAACTACAGTATTTAACCAAAACAAAACAAGGACAACACACAAAAAAAGAAAACTATAGACCAATTTCTCTAATGAACATGGACACAAATATCCTCAATAAAATCTTAGCCAACAGAATCCAACAATGCATTAACAAGATAATCCACCATGACCAAGTAGAATTTATCCCAGGAACACAAGAATGGTTCAACATCTGAAAAATCAATAAATGTAATTCATCACATCAAAAAAAAAAGAAGAAAAACCCTACAATCATATCAATAGATGCCAAGAAAGCTTTCGACAAAATTCAGCATCCATTTATGATGAAGGCCCTCGAAATTCTTGGGATAAAAGGACCATATCTTAACATAATAAAGACCATATATGACAAGACCATAGCCAATATACATAGAGAACCCCAAAAGCTCTACAGAAAATCTAATCAAGCTAATCGACCAGTTTACCAAAGTAGCAGAATACAAAATCAACACACAAAATCAGTAGCCTTCCTCTACACAAACAACCAATCTGAAGAAGAAGAAATAAAATATATATATATATCCCTTTTATAATCAAAACAAAAAAATCAAATACTTGGGAATAAATCTAACAAAAGAGGTGAAGGACCTTTACAAAGAAAATTACAAAACATTGTAAAAAGAAATAGAAGAAGACACAAAGAAATGGAGAGATATCATTGCTCATGGATTGGAAGAATTAACATCATCAAAATGGCCATCCTACCAAAAGCAATCTACAAATTCAACGCTATTCCAATAGAAATGACACTGCCATTCTTCAAAGAAATAGAAAATATATTGATGAAATTCATATGGAGACACAAAAAACCCTGAATAGCCAAAGCTCACTTGATGGAAAAAAAAAAAAAGGGAAGTGGAGGTATCACACTTCCAGACTTCAAACTTTACTACAAAGCCACAATCATAAAAACTGCATGGTACTGGAACAAAAACAGACATACAGACCAATGGAATAGAATAGAAAGCCCAGAAATAAACTCACAGGCTTATCAACAACTAATCTTTGACAAAGGAGCAAAGAATATGCAATGGAATAAAGATAGCTTGTTCAATAAATGGTGCTGGGAAAACTGAACTGCTACATACAAAAGAATGAAACTAGAATACTGCCTTTCACCATGCACAAGAACCAACTCAAAATGGATTAAGGACTTAGACATAAGACCTGAAACCATAAAACATATTGGAGAAAAAGTAGGCAAAACCCTACATGACATACACATCAATGACATCTATAAAGACACAGAACCTAAAGCAAAGATAGTGAAGGCGAGGATAAACAGGTGGGACTACATCAAACTTAAAAGCTTCTGTAACAGCAAAATACATGCTAAACACTCACTGACTGGGAGAAAATCTTTGCACACAAGGAACTTATCACAAAGACCCACAAAGAGCTAACCAAACTAAACAAAAACAAAGTAAACAATCCAGTCAAAAAATGGGCAAAAGAGCTAAAAAAAAAAAAGGCAATTCTCCAAAGAGGAAATGCAAATGGCCAACAGGTATATGAAAAAATGCTCAACTTCTCTTGTCATCAGAGAAATGCAAATCAAAACCACTATGAGACACCACCTCACACCAGTGAGAATGGCACATATCAAAAAAAGTAACAACAAAAGTTGGCGAGGATGTGGAGAAAAAGGAACTCTCTTACACTGCTAGTGGGAATGCAAGCTGGTCCAACCATTATGGAAAGCAGTGTGGCAGTTCCTCAATCTACTAAGAATGGAACTTCCATATGATCCAGCAATCCCACTCGTAGGAATATACCCAAAAGACACAAAAACAAAAGAATACCTGCACCCCTATGTTTATAGCAGCTCTCTTTACAATAGGTAAGACCTGGAAACAACCTAAATGCCCCAAAACAGATGAGTGGATCGGGAAGCTGTGGTACATATACACGATGGACTACTATTCAGCAATCAAAAAACTAGACACATTCATAGGAACATGGATGGAGCTGGAACGGATTATGCTCAGTGAAATAAGTCAGAAAGCAAAAGAAAAATACTGGATGGTTTTCCCCCTAGGAGGAATATAAAGGACCCAAATAAGCAATCAAGAAAAAGAATAACAACAATAATAATAATATAATAATAACACAACAACAACAAAAAGACTTGGCCCTATTGGGGACACTTGGTGGGGAGGGGGAGAGGGTGGGCTGAAGGAAGATAAAAGCACAAGGGACTGAGGTGATGGTGCACTGGTGAAATGGTGGTGGGAAATCCATGAGGAGTACAATTGATGTTAAATATATATAAATAAAGAAGAAGAGGAAAAAATAAACTACAGCATTTAATAAAAGAAAATCAAACATTGTGATTACTTTTTGGGAGGAAGAAGAGCAGTTATGGGAGTGGCAGCAAGGGCACTATTTTTTTAATGCTGCCAATTTTATCTTTTTTGACCTATAATAGTAAACCCAAGTGTTTGTTTTGTGGTAATGTATTAATATATGCATTTTTGTTTTGTAATTTTTCTGTATGTGTTAAGTATATTGAAAAGATGCACATGAATGATTAACAGAAAATTGCATAGTTGAAATAGTCTTTACATTTTAGTGGAGAATTTAGCAGTGGGAAATTGAATGAGAATAATGAAATAAGAAAGTATATAATCAATCAGCTGAAAATTCAATGAAAACAAATCGTTACCATAGTAGTTTATTAATAAGTCTTACTCAAATAACAGTAAAGAAAGTGTTTGTGTTTATCTTGATGTGATATATATATCTACATACTATATATAGTCATATATTTATATATTATATATGTCTGTATGTATGTGTCTATATGTGTATGTTATATATGCAAAGAATTCATGTATAATGAGAGCAGGCATTAAAAGAACTCAGTATTTCAACTTAGATAATAGATTCCATGCACGTTTCTTTCAATGCAGGCAATTCATTTTCATAAGTGTCAATTGAATCAGAAAGAATAATTCTTGATTGTAAATAAAAATATGAAGAATATGTGGTTTCATGTGTGATTTAAAAAAGAAAAGGAAATAAAACAGCCATTGAATATATTCAAAGGAAATAAAAATGTCAAATGTAATGGTGCTTTTCTGAAAACACTTTCAGTCACATTGTATTGAGATCCAACCTGTGGCAGCAATGAATGGAAGAAGGGAGACCACTTCAATAATTATTACTTTTAAATTTTAAAACTGTTATTAAATTAAAAGATACTGTTTTTAAAAATCCAGAACTAAGTATGTAAATCAAAAATATCTGCTTTCAACAGAGCACTATGCTAAGTATTGATGGAAGGAGGCACTGCTTGTGTATGTCTGAAAAAGAGAAAGCATATAACCACAGAATGTAATTAAATATGCTATTAGCACTTATCTGAGATAAACAGAGAGAATTAGTGAAGTGAAATTTTTATAGGAACTTAAAGTGAAACAGAAGTGAGGCAAAAGGATGAATGCAGAAACCAACAAGATGTACTTGGAGTCCAATGAAGGATCACTGAAGAGAGATCAGATTGGAATAGCAATTAGGAACAAGTATGAAAACAGCTTAGTGTCAGCTAAACAGTGGGAGACAAATACAATTTTTGGATTGAACAATATTTTCAGTTCTTTTGATCCTTGCTTTCTTGTGACTGTCTTGTTCTGCTATGAAGAATTACTCTCCTCATGGAATAAGCATGGTCGTGTCTCTTTTGTTTCACTTATGTTTAGTACAATATAGTTAGTTCAGTTAGTGTGATTAGGTAGGATTTCCAACTGCTTTGCTTCTGTTTCATTTTTTCTGTCTGTTTTTCTTCCTCTGTTTCTCAGTTATTACCTGCTTTGCGTATATTTTTTCTCCATTTATTATTTTTTTCTTACTTGTAGTCCCCATAGTGCATATCACCCAGAACCATCGCCTTATTCCCTAATGTTCTTCCCTCCCCTGTCTTTATCCCCTCCTACCTTCCTCTACCTTCCTTGCTGTATGCCTCAGCTTTAGGGTCAGCTTGCTAGTTTTAACTTTTTCTTGACCTTTTGTTTGGGTTCTCTATATTCCACATATAAGTGAGACCATTTTATATTTATCAATCCTTTGTGTGTATTTTTAATATAAAATTTTAATTCTCATTTCATCTGCTGTAGGTATTTTAGGTTATATTCTTAGTGCTTGCCCTGAGGATTACAATTAACAGGTAAACTAAAGAACTCTATATCGGATTATGATTCAACTTCAAGAGCATATGAAAATGTTTCTCCTAATAGTTCCATTCTCTCTGCCACACTTTAGTGCTATATTTGTCATATAAATAATGCCTTTGTATAAGTTTATCAACACAGTTTTATAAATACTGTTTCCTATAGCAGTCAATTATAGTGAATAAGAATTACTATATGAATTATGAATCATGTAAGCAGATGGAGAAAAATAATTTAAGATGTCAAATATATAAAGAAAAAATCATATTTAAACTGATTTTTATTTACCCTTGTAATCATTTTTGACACAACTCTTTAATTTCTTTATGTAGATTTGAGTTACTGTCTGATGTTCTTTGATGTTAGCCTTAAGTATTCTCTTTATATTTCTTGTAGTGAAATTCTATAGATTATGGTGTCTCTCTTTTTTTTTATTTTGGGATTCTAATATCTCCTTATTTTGTGAATGAATTTGCCGAATATAGTTCACAGTCTTTCTTTTAGCACTTCTAAGTATTGCACCTTGCTGCCTTCTGGCTTTTAGTCTCTCTTCTGGTGAGAGACTACTTATTAGTATTACTAAGAATTCTTTGTCCATAAGTCACTTTTATCTTACAGACTTTGTGATTACCTCTCTTGAAAGACTATCTGATTGTTGTGGATATCCTTTAGTTGATCTTACATACAGTTGACTTTCTTAGATATGCAGATTAAAAGTTTTCACTAACTTTAGTAAATTTTGCACCATTAATTTTGTAAATACTTTTCTGCTCTATTCTCTCTTCTTAATTCTATTATGCATATGTAGTAAGTTTGATGGTAAACTGCAAGTATGAGGCTCTGTTCTTTTTTTTTTTATTATTCATTTTTCTTTCTGTTTCTCCAACTGGATAATTTTAATTAGTGTACAAGTTTGATAATCTATTTTTTGGGGGGGTCTGGTCACATGCTTTTAAGCACTCTTTTAATTTACTAGGACTATTATTATAAAGTATCAAAAACTGTATGACTTAAACAGAAATTTATTGTATCATAATTCCGGAGGATAGAGGTCTGATATTAAGATATTGGCAGGTTTGCTTCCTTATCAGGATGGATATGGACAATTAGGTCATGCCTCTTTTCTTATCTAGCAGCCTGCAGGCAATTTTTGATGTTCCTGGCTTGTAGGCACATCATTCCCATCACTGTCTTGATGTTCACATGGGTTCTTTCAGTTTGAAAATATATCCTTCCCATAAAGAAACATTTTATTTGGGCCCTTCTTTCATCCTATTTTGACTGGGTTATGTCTATAAAGACCTAATTTCTTAATAAGATCTCATTCTGAGGTATTGTAAGTGAAAGCTGAAACATTTGAATTTGGGAAGAGAAGCAATTTAACCCATGATGAAACCTTCTACTGATATTTTTCCATGAAATTTCCTTTCACTATTGTACTTTTCAACCCCATTATCTCTATTTGGTTGTCTTTATTTATCTCTCTATTGACATTCTTTCCTTACTGAAACTTCGTTATCATATTTTAAAATTTTATTTCTTTGAACCCATTTATAATAGCTGACATAAAAGTCCTAATAAATGATTGCTCAGGAACTATTTCTATTGACTGCTTTTTATCTCTGTGAAAGGGCCTTCTCTCCGTGTTTGTCTTAATATGTGATGATTTTTGTTGTTGTTGAGAACTATATGTTTTTGTTTGCGATATATCAAATAATATAATGCTTAAGCACTAGGAATCAGATTCCTAACCCCTCTTCACCTGGTTGTTTTGTTAATGGCACTATGTATTTTTTAGTGACTTTCCTAGATTAATTCTATAAAATACACATTTTAGGTTATGTAAAATCACTGAGTTTGCTCGGTTTGCTCAGCGGTTATATGTGATTGGTTAGAGATTTACTTATGTCTTGAACATGTAATTCTCCTGAATTTGCTGAGGTTCATGTGTGTGAGTGTGTGCGTGTGTGTGTGTGTGTACACAGGCAACTTACAACTGTGTCTTAACCTTCCAACTTTCAACATCTACCTGTGCAGTCTCACATACAATGACTTTTGTGTTGTTAGTGCTGTATGAGGTCGTTTCTTGGCATGTATATAGCCCTGCCTATGTGTGTTGCTTTCAATATTTCCAGGAATATCTTAGAGCTTTTCAAAACCCCTATAAATATCTCATTCCCAGTTTTTCCTTTAAAGTTTTTTGGTAAGTCATTTGTTAGTCCCAATGGGTATTCTGCCTTAGGTGTCTGTGATATCAAAGAATTGCCACTAGTATTTTTCAACAAATGCTATGATGCTAGGGTTTTTTTTTTCCATAAAATGAAGCTTGAATCAGGTCAAATGAAGGGTACGTGCTATTCCAGAAAACTGTCAGACAGGGAAAAGAGTAACAAACATGTGCGTGGACTCTTTGGAAAGTTCCAACTCTATCCTATCCCATCCTATGGCAACTCACTTGCTGGTTTTCATAACGGAAATGGGGCAGATCAAAATGCTGTGTTCTTAATTAGATTGAGTGTTGTTTTTTTCTTGAATTATGCCCTATGAATTATTGCAAACTTCTAGCTATTTTTCAGAGTTATGGCAAGATGAATTTCACATTTCTTGCAAGTGTTATTGTTATAGTAAAACATATATTTAGAGGTCCTGATTTGTCTAGTCCAGAAATACTTTGAACAAAGCTTATTTTCAAAGAAATTTATGTTACACTATGAAAAAAAAAATCCTGATAAATTTTAAGACAAATTACACATTATTTTAATTCTATAATATTGAATACTTTATTCTTAATTTAGTCCTTTTTTGTCCTTGTCAGCCATTGATTTTTAAAGCAAACTAAATACATATAGACATACTCAAATTTATATGGAATGATTCTTTAATATATTTCACTAAAGATGGTAGTACCATTTGGGAGACAAGCAACATGTTATTAGATAAAGTATCAGTATTTTAGAGTTTTATTATTGAAAAGTTTGCTGCATTTTAAAGAATTAGAGTACCAATATGAGCCTATTATATAATAATTTTAACATTTATTAAGTAATCAAAATAATTTAACAGATCTTATCAGTTATAATATATTATTTTTCATACAAAGTAATGCCAGCATTTATGGTAAATATATTGTAAACATAATAACATCAGAAAAAAACAAAACAAAATTACTGCTGTTTCTACAGGTCTTCCTCACCTAGATCTTGAAATACAGCCTGCCTTTGCTTTCAGTCAGTTCTAGAGATCTCTAATCTTAGCAAACTTCTCAAACAAGGACACTGAATGAAAAATACGCTTGTAAAGATACTACCATCTCATCAAAGCATTAGTTATTTGAAATTTGAGGTTGACTGCTTCCACACCTGTCACGCCACCTCCTGTGAAGTCTGCATGAGCAATCGCACAAGACTTGGCAAAATGTTTCAAGGAAGTGTGCATGCAGGAGGAGGTGGTGCACTGTCAGACCCTTACATTCTTGACTGTTTTTTTCCTTCTGCTTATTTGTTTGATTCTTTTGGTAATTTGTAATTGGCATTAACATTTTGTATCTCTTAGAACACCAGGTGCTTCAACAACAGCACGTGACCACTGAATACACAGTCGGTCACTCACGAAAATACCTGGTCTTGAAGTCACTTTGCCCTCAGATGTTCATTTGCTGTTCAAGTTTATAGTTAAGGTGGCCAGATAAAATGCACATAATCCTGGAAATTTTGTTAATAACTTGCAATAAGAAGAATTACTTATTCAGACAGAAAGTAAAACAGAATTAGCAAAAGTAGATAGGATTATAGAAAAAGGCTCAGGAAAAACAGATAGGAAAAGGCAATTGCCCCCCACGATTGTGACCCAGCTTGGTCTAGCATATGTCATAGGAGGCAGGCTGTGGAGGTTACATCTAAG
Source organism: Galemys pyrenaicus (assembly GCA_019455555.1). Taxonomy (NCBI): domain Eukaryota; kingdom Metazoa; phylum Chordata; class Mammalia; order Eulipotyphla; family Talpidae; genus Galemys; species Galemys pyrenaicus. The sequence goes on from JAGFMF010011980.1 coordinate 186,511, forward strand.
GGAGGTTACATGAGAAAATTCCCAGAGCCAACAGACGCACACACATAATATACAAAAATGTCTGTTGGGAAAGGCAGAGTCATGAATATCGATGGGAAAAGAATAGTGTGGTATTTTGTAGGTTTTATATATAAATTTTTTAGGTCAAGGCCACCTTGGTGTTTCCTCAGTAAAGAGCAGGAAGAGTTGCTAAGTAAACAGCTAAAAAACTCCTTTAAGTATTACAAAAAATGGTTCCCCAGAGGTGAGAGCCTCCGGGATGGATTGAGAGAGTCTGGACAGTAAGGATAACATTAGAAGAGACAGAGAAACAAATATGACAGAGAGAAGGATGGATGAGAACAATGTATGCCTAAAGGCAGTGTTAAGGCTAGGTAGTGGCCATAGTGGCAGAACTTGAAAGTAACAGAGGTTAATAAGTAACCTCGAAAGGTCAACAAGGAAACCACAGTCTTAACACCAGGTATCAGGATATGATCTAATTTGTCTGTTCTAAGAAATCTGATACTCAACTAAAAACAATGTAACTACAAGATGAAAAACAATTGTACAAAATGCCAACATATTCTGAATAAATGCATAATGATCACTGCTGCAAAATACATTCAGATGCTAATCCCTTGAGATTGTGTCTGTCTGTCATTTTGCTGAATCCTTGTCCACCTTCCCTGGGTCCCTGTCCTGGTGGTCTCAGTGCTCTGCCTGTGCTGGTCCCTCACACACACACCTATTCTGCATCCAATAATCTGTTTATTTTATTGCCCCCATATTCTACCCATAGTCTTCTATGTTCATGGCTATTTCCTCCAAAATTCTAAACTTCTTTGGTGCTAATTAATATGTACTTTGTACATAACTTAGAACTTGGTCATCTAAGAACCTTCTTTCTATTTAGATATGTATACAGACTTGATTCTTTGAGTGTAAAGAAATATGATATAAAGTTCTCAGAAAAGGTTTGATGGTGGATGTTAATTAATGCCGTAACATGGGACTGGGTCTTTAATGACTAGACCAAAATATAGATGATCAATTTTAAATATGGTAATTATAGTATAATAAAATAATTTCAATGTCAGAAGTTAAAAATTGGAAATTCAGAACTCAGCAACTAAAATTTTAAAAGAATTTTTATTTTGTCTAGAGACTGATTTTGTCTAGAGACTGATTTTGTTCAAAATCTTTTCATTTCTACTCATATTTCTAAAATCATTGGTAAATTACATATAGCTATCATAAACACTTTATTTACATATAAATAAGACCTGTCAATGATAATTATCAGGTACATTTGTATGGCATCTGTGGACACTTGGAATTCACTTATAACACACTAATAAACAAGTGTTAGAAATGGCGAGTGGATAAGAAACATTGACTTTCTCTTAGCTTAGTTTTCAACAATTCTATTCATAGCCTGGAAATATAACACAAAAAACAGAGTCAATAAGAGCTGGAAGCATATCTCAAATTCATCTTCATTTATCAGCAGGAAGACTTTAATGGAATTAATGACGTTTTCCCAATGTACTTACTTGTAGAGGCTAATGTCTCAGTTAAGTTTTTAACATTAATAAAATAATGTATCTGTGTGACATAATTTGTATCAAATTAATATTAGTTTTTTGTTTAATATAGAATGATATTAACTTGAAAGTATTATGGCTATTAAGTTCAAGTATAAAATGTGTTTTTCAGATAGTTTTGTAACTTTGTGCAATTGACTAAACCTTTTCAAGTCTCAGTTCATTAATCTAAAAAATGGGAAGGATACTTAAGAGGATTTCAAACTGCTTATAGCTGGAGTCTTTGTCATGGTTCTCTTGATTGTATGTATTAGAAAGCCATATCAATCTAGCTTAAACAAAAATATTTTATTGAAAATATTCTTATTTTCATGAAATAAAATAGAATTTTGAAACACTGGACACAGGAGAGATGATTTAATGAGGAGAATAACTCTGAATCTTCACTTGATTATTATGATGTTCTGAATTTCTGTACCTCTCAATTCAAATTCTCTTGAAAATGGATCTGTTTTTTCATCTTATGTCTACTTAGCTCAGTTACAGATAGTAAAGGCTAAGAAATTAGGATTAAGATTGTACAAATATAACTATTGGTACCTACTACTGTTGAGGGTAGCAGATGATTTTCATAGCACTTGTGGACTTAAATGAGTTTGAACTGAACCCTAAGGAATTATTTAGTATACTTTTTTGATGTCCACACATGTGATTCTAAAATATACTCACTGATCATGTTTCAACTCTGCCATGTACAAGCACAAATACACACATTTCCTTCCCAGTGAAATGTAGTTAAAGGTCTTCCATTTACTGCATTCAGAGGAAATGCCATTGAACATTTTTTATTACAGTTCATGACCTCCAGGTGATATTTATTCTCTTTTGATTCCATTATTAGTTTTATTAATTTATAATCTCTGAACTAAAGAAGTTATTTTAATCCCAAGGGAGGAAAAGGGAAAGAAATCCATGCATGGTTTATTTTTGAAGAGAGTTTCTATGTTCATCTATAGTCATTTTAATTACTTCTCCCAAGTAATATACAATAAATACAGATCTATCAATAAGAATTGTAATAATGTTTGACCTCCTGGGTTTTCATAAAATTCTTAAAAATATGTATTATTTCATACTTTAATTAATTTATTTACCAAACATTAAAAGTAGGTTATATAGTAGAATCACAGAAATGGTATTAGCCCACAAAATTACATATTACTTTAAAATAACCTGTTCCCTCATTACTCCCATCCACATTCCATGAAATATAAAAGAATGAAAAAAAAGTATAGAGAAAAATAAAAGGTGATTGCTAAGAAACCAAACAGTAAAAATTGAAAGATTATTATCTGATAAAAATCAATTATTAATTTTTTCAAAAATTAAACCATGTTTCTCATGGTTAGATTATTTTATTTCCCATCAAATTAAATAGAAATTTTTCTTCAAAAAAACTTTACAATCAACATTATCATATGATCAATATAAAGTCATAAGAACAAACATTGAACATTGTGCTAAAGCATACAACATACATATCTAAATGCATTTTGATGAAACAAAAACAAATTGAACAACCCAGTCAAAAAATGGGCAAAAGAGCTAAAAAAAGGGCAATTCTCCAAAGAGGAAATGCAAATGGCCAACAGGTATATGAAAAAATACTCAACTTCTCTTGTCATCAGAGAAATGCAAATCAAAACCACTATGAGACACCACCTCACACCAGTGAGAATGGCACATATCCAAAAAAGTAGCAACAACAAATGTTGGTGGGGATGTGAAGGAAAAGGAACTCTCTTACACTGCTGGTGGGAATGCATGCTGGTCCAACCATTATGGAAAGCAGTGTGGCAGTTCCTCAATCTACTAAGAATGGAACTTCCCTATGATCCAGCAATCCCACTCCTAGGAATATACCCAAAAGACACAAAAACAAAAGAATACCTGCACCCCTATGTTTATAGCAGCACTCTTTACAATAAGGTAAGACCTGGAAACAACCCAAATGCCCAAAAACAGATGAGTGGATTGGAAAGCTGTGGTACATGTACACTATGGACTACTATTCAGCAATAAAAAAACTAGACACATTCATAGGAACATGGATGGAACTGGAAGGGATTATGCTCAGTGAAGTAAGTCAGAAGGCAAAGGAAAAATACCAGATGGTTCCTCCCCTAGGAAGAACATAAGGGAACCAAATAAAGATCAAGGAAAGGAATAAGAACAATAATAATAACAATAACAGCAATAAAGACACAAAAACCAAAAATGAGGAGACAGG
>JAGFMF010011980.1:190376-228592 GCA_019455555.1 Galemys pyrenaicus
GACTGAGGTGATGGTGCACTGGTGAGATGGTGATGGGGAATACATGGGGATTACAATTAATGGCAAGTATATGTAAATTTAAAAAAAAATTATATTAATGAAAAAAATTTTAAAAAATGCATTTTGAATTTGAAAATTAATTTATCAACAACCAAATATTCTCTCCCAGTTTTATTTAATCTCTCTTACTTTTCTAAAATGTCATCTATCAATGTTTCTTTGACACTTTGAGTAAGGCTGTTTTAACCTAAACTCTGTACTTGTTAGAGCAGTGGTTCTTTTTCTTTTTAAGATTTATTTGTTAGTTAGTTTTTCTAGTAACAAACTAGAAAAAAAAAACAACAGAAGAATCCAAAAACCACTAGACAAAAGGAAATAATAAAATCAAAGCAGAAATAAATGAAATAGAAATAAAAAAATTCATAAAATAAATAAAACCAAAAGTTGGTTCTTTGAAAAAATAAACAAAATAGATAAACCTCTAGCCAGACTAACAAAGGAAAAATGGGAAAAAACACAAATAAGTAAGATCACAAATGAAAGAGGGGAAATCACAACAGACCAGAAGAGATTAAAAGAATAATCAAGCAATACTATGAACAGCTATATGCTAACAAGTTCAAAAATTTAGAAGAGATGGAAAAGTTTCTGGAAAAATATAACCATCCAAAACTAAATAAAGAAGAAATAGAACTGTTAAATAGGCCAATTAAGAGCAGTAAGATTGAAGCAGTTATCAAAGCACTCCCCAAAAACAAAAGCCCAGACGGCTTCACAAATGAATTCTAGCAAATATTCAAAAATGAACTAGTACCTATCCTACACAAACTCTTCCAAAAAATTGAGGAAGGAGGAATACTACCGAATACATTCTATAAAGCCAACATTACACTAATACCAAAACCAAATAAAGACAACACAAAGAAAGAATATTATAGGCCAATCTCTCTTATGAACACTGATGCAAAAATCCTCACTGATGTAAAATCCTAGCCAACATAATCCAACAGTGCATCAAAGAGATAATAAATACATCACGACCAAGTGGGATTTATCCCAGAGGCACAAGGATGGTTCAATATATGAAAATCAATCAGTGTCATCCAACACATCAACAAAAGGAAGGATAAAAACCACATGATCATATCTATTGATGCAGAAAAGGCATTTGACAAAATTCACCATCCATTCATGTTGAAGACTCTTGAAACCTTTGGGATAGAAGGACCTTCTCTCAATACGATAAAAGCTATATATGACAAACCCACAGCCAATATTATCCTCAGTGGTGAAAAACTGAACGCATTCCCATTAAGATCAGGAACAAGACAAGGATGCCCACTCTCTCCTCTACTGTTCAATATAATACTGGAAGTCGTATCCAGAGCAATAAGACAGGAAAAAGACATACAAGGCCTCCAAATAGGGAAAGAGGAAGTAAAGCTATTACTACTTGCAGATGATATGATAATATACCTGGAAAACCCTAAAAGCTCTACAGAAAATTTAATTAAAACAATCAACCAGTCTAGTAAAGTAGCGGGTTACAAGATCAATGCACAAAAGTCAGTAGCCTTCCTATATACAAACAACCAATGTGAGGAAGAAGAAATCAAGAAAAATATTCCTTTCACGATTGAGGCCAAAAATATCAAATACTTGGGAATAAACCAAAAGAAGCAAAAGACCTATACATAGAAAATTATAAAACACTATTAAAAGAAATAGAAGAAGATACAAAGAAATGGAAAGATATTCCCTGCTCATGGTTAGGAAGAATCAACATCAAAATGGCTATCCTTCCAAACGCAATCTACAGATTCAACGCAATACCAATAAAAATCTCAATGACATTCTTCAAAGATATTGAACAAATATTGATGAAATTCATATGGAGACACAAAAAAACCCGATTAGCCAAAGCTCTACTTAAGAAAAAGGAGAATGAAGGTATCATGCTCCCAGGCTTCAAACTTTACAACAAAGCAATAGTAATTAAAACAGCTTGGTAATGGAACAAAGACAGACACACAGACCAATGGAAACGTATAGAAAGCCTAGAAGTAAAACACACATATATGGATACCTGATCTTTGACAAAGGAGGAAAGAATATGCAATGGAACAAGGACAGCTTATTCAATAAATGGTGCTGGTAACACTGGTCGGCCACATGCAAGAAAATGAAACTGGACCACTACCTTACACCATGTACAAAAATCAACTCAAAATGGATAAAAGATTTGCATGTAAGACCTGAAACCATAAAATATATAGAAGAAAACATAGGTAAAATGCTACAAGACATACATCTCAGTAACGCCTTTGAAGATATCATCCCCCAAAGCAATAAAAATGAGAAAGAAGATAAACAGATGGAGCTATATCAAGTTAAATAGCTTCTGTACAGCAAAGAAAACATTAACCAAAATGAAAAGACTCTCCACTGATTGGGAAAAAAATCTTTGCACCCCATACAACTGACAAGGGACTGATCACAAAGATATACAAAGAACTCATAAGACTCAAGAAAATCAAAGCAAATGACCCAATCAAAAAATGGGCAGAAGAACTTAAAAGACTCTTCACCAAAGAGGACATACAAATGGCCAACAGGCATATGAAAAATGCTCAACTTCTCTCATACTCAGGGAAATGCAAATTAAAACCACAATGAGCTATCACCTTACACTGGTAAGAATAGCACATATCAAAAAAAAAAAAAACAAAAAACCAGCAATGACAAATGTTGATGAAAAGGTGGAAAAAAAGGAACTCTACTACACTGCTAGTTGGAATGCAAGTTAGTCCAATCACTACAGAAGGCTGTATGGAGGTTCCTAAATCTACTAAAAATAGAATTACTATATGATCCAGCAATTCCACTCCTAGGGATATTATAAATCATAAAATATCATACTTGTGGACAATGTTCAAATCCCTGGGGATTTTGAAATTATGTCATTTCTCCCCAAATTCTTATATCCTACAATTGTCATTACCTGCCTATCACTTGTGACCTGTGGCTTGGTGTGAACTGCTCCAGTTGTGAGGGCTCATAATGTCTGATAAGGGTGCTATTCAGAAACATGCCCAAATGGACTGGCTCTAGCCAGGAGTGAGATATTGAAGCACTCACTTTCATCACAGTTTTCTACAGTTTTCTCATGACCATCAAAAAACCGGAAAGGGTAAGGAGAAGTGGGATTAACACAGGCACCATTACTTTTTTTTTTTGTTGTTAAGGTAACATTGTTTTATAGCACTGTATATGATTCAGAAATATCAAATCCCACCTCTGGTGTGTGTAATCACACCACACCCACACCAAGACAACATTACTTTTAAACAACACAATGCCCATTAAATTTGGTATCTTAATGGTAGAGAGAACAGAGCATTGTTTATTGAAAGTGACACAGAGTAAATAAGTGGCCAGGGCGAAACCCGAAGGTAAAGCAGGGGAGTTTGGCTGAAAGCCTTTTCCCAGGACCTTGACACCAGGTTGCCTTCAAAGTGGCAGAAAATCCATGTGAAGAGACTAATTCTGCAATTACACAGTGGAATGTGGTAATAAATAGACTGTCCTTTGTTGATGGCATTGCCAGCCTTCTACATTTCATGTATATGAAATCTCTGCTAAATAGATTTTATTCCAATGGCATGCATTTTTTTATTGCAAAGCAACCAACCATCCATTAGTATATAAAAATTAAGTCCATCTTGACTATCTGCTGCCAATACAGCTTTGTAGTCTAATGAAAAATAATGCCTTGCTAAACTTTTTCACATGATTTAGATAAAGTTTGGAAAGAGTAAATGCTTTGCTCAAGATTACATAGCAACTAAGTGAAAAAGCCCTCAAAATGTTAAATTCCGGGCCTCCCTGGTGGCGCAGTGGGTTAAGCAACGCACTGTGAAGCAAAACGCAGCCACTGCAGCACGAGTTCGAGCCCTGCTGCCGGCCAGGGTGGGGACCCACATGGAGCGGCAGACCTCTCCTGCTGTGCCCGCTGCTCCCCTCAGCAGTGTACCTCTGTTGATCTGCCTGTTCTGCTCCCTGCTCTCTGTGGTGAATCCTCTCACCACCCCCACACCTCTGGCCTGTACCCCAGTGCTTGTATGCATAAATAAATAAATCTTAAAAAAAAATGTTAAATTCCAAAGTCTGTATTCCCTCTGCTATAGATACTCCCACATTCACTACAGCAAAAACGCTACAAATCAATACTTATGCTAGTTATCATAAATAATAGAACTGTTAATGGCAAAGATACTTACTTGCAGTTTTAAATATCCTTTACTTTTCCTTCTTTAAAAATTATCTGTACAAAATTGAAAGCTTATTTTGTTTTCATCACCAACCTAGATAGGAACCACAGATATCGAGCTCCTTGAAAACATTCAAATTTTCAAAATCTGGGACTCAGAGAGAGAGAGATGAAAGGAAAATTTTGATCCATGGAGCAGTTTATTCTACCTTCAAGGACATTTGGTAAGAACGATTGTTTCTTATGTTTACTGATGAAGCCATTTGTCAAATAAAAGCATATGAGCTTCGCTAGCACCTGGCTGTTCTCTGGAATTCAGCCTGTCAGCCTACTTGGAAGTCCTCTTTAACTTGGAGCAGGAAATAAATCTTGCGTATAAATCAATCTGTGGGCCCTGCCAAACATTTTTTTTTTAACCTTTAGGGTCTCATATTACATTAAGAAAACTCAAGCAGTTCAATAGCTTTGCACCTTTTCAAATAATTTATATTGTAGACTGATTCAGAAGGAAATCCTTGATCTAGTTAATTCAATGGAGTCCAAAACCCAAACATGACAATATCAGGTATATCTTTTTTCATTGCCCAAAGCAAGTAAGGCAGATAGGGACTTCTAAGTCATAAATTTACCCTGATAGTGCATTAAGGCAGACTATGTAGAGATTCATTGTAAGGTTGAGGTAAATCCCAGATTAATTTTTCTTCTATGCTCTCTAAAAATGCCACAGAAACTATATTAGATTGTGTATAACAAAGAAGTAGGGAAGTCCACAGGCTGGTCATATATAAGGTCTAAAGCCATCTCATGTGTTGTTAGGGGATGTTTTCAGTATTCCTTTCTGTACTATAATGGTGTGATTACTTTAAATGAAAATCATGTACAGCAATAAATGGAAAAAATGGTGACATATACTATTATTTTGTCCTTTTGTTCATTGGGAAAATTTGTACTAAATTTACCACAGCCATTTCTCCTTATAAAGGTAACATTAATATGATCTATTACTCTATTAAAAAAGGATATTTTGTTTGGTAGTGCAACTACATTATATATCTTTTCTTTTGCTTATGCAAATTCCAACAAAAGCAATTTGATGTGTTCTAATTCTTACTGTTATATTTATGAGAGAGTAATAATTTTATTCAGCTATGAATATGTATGAATAAAATTATTTTTCCTCTCTGAAAAATAAAGATGACTATACTATTGTTTGTAAGATTCTTCCTCTAATCTTTCTGCTTTCTTACTAAAACATCTGTTATTAGATGACAACTTGATTTCATGTTAACTACTTTTCAGAGAAAGGTCATGAAAATATAAATACATTTATACTTTTATATCTTAAAATGAAGAGGTAAGCAATTGTAATTGTGCTGAGAATACTGTTTTACTTCTCATCCTCTTCTCCTGCCAACTTGGACAGTCTTGTCATGGTAGACACCAAATGAAAGGAGATCAAAATGGACTGACATGAATGATGCCTCAGCAATAAATGGTGTTTTCTGTGCAGCAGCTCAAGAGAGAATTCTCATATACATATTTTTTTTGTTTATCTTTGACAAAGAAGAGAACAAGCTCTTGCCTGACCTCCAAAGTACTGGTGGTATCTTATAACAAAATGCCCATATTAGAGGGGCAGAGGGAAATCACATAAAACTTGGAGGAAACATCTCTCAGTCACACCCAATAAGTACCAGGCAAGGTTTTCTGAAGGTCAGCTGTGTTTAGAGATGTGTAATGGGATGAAAGAAACAAAAACATCACTAACTTTATTTTTCAAAAGCTTGTTTGGAACACAAAGGAATTTTTCCATAGTTTCTTGTAACATAACAAAAAAATTGTATTTGGTCCATAAATTGCCTCATGTAAAATGTGTACACAGAGAATACTAGAAACTCAGAAGTCTGTCCCCCAAAGGCTTTGTAATGACTCCCATGAACAGAAATTGAGTATCAGGATAGATCCCTCAGAGTATCAAAGTGTAAAATGTTATATAAATAATTGGAAACACCACTTGTCCTTTTTTTTTTTTTCATCAAGTTCAGAGGTGGACATGGCTTCCTCCCTTTCTGCTGGCAATTGTGCCATAGAGAGTTGTAGCACACTGGCTTTGGGGGCAGTGTGTCTGAGTTTTTATCCTGTTGCCTAATAAACCTATAATATGGGACAAGTGGCTTAATCTCTCTGCCTCAGTTTCTGCATCCATAAATAATAATAACAATACCTGATTCATCATATTATTGTAATAATAGAGTCAAAAACCTAGAAAAAGTTAGAACATCTTCTGGCAAGTTGTTAGCACTCAGCAAATGAAATAATCTTCCTGTCTCTCCTCAGTCAATATCAAAAACAAATGTTTGTATCTCTTTGCTTATTGTTAAGATATGGTAGATAAACAAATCCATACATGAGTTTTTAAGGACAAATTTTCACTGTACCCTTATATGACAAGGCAGTGGGACCTGTTCTAGAGCACTGGCAAGTGTGGTCAATAAGTGAGATTTGAGTTGAGCCTAGAGAAAGAGGCAGAGTAAATAGGATCTTGTTGGGGGTTCTAATTGACACAGACAAATTAATACACAGTTACAACATAAATAATATGTAATGATGGTTTTTAAATATTCCTTCCTTTATTCCTCATGATCACATGAACTGCTAGAAGCACATCTTTGGAATAGTGCTGAGGTGAGGTGAGAAATAAGAATGTTAGTTAGCAGGACCCAGATAAGGGTAGCAGAGTGTTAAAAGTCTTTATTGCCAATGTGATGTCATGATGAAGTGGAGGCATAGTGTGTCACAGCAGAGGCCAAAAATTTGAAGAGTGGTGTGATAATGAACAAAAAGAACAATCCTATTGTTACCTGCTATTTAGGTTGCCTTTTATTTGTGAGAATCATAACTAAGTCAGGGTTATAGTTTTGGAACTTATCCTTAAGATGATACCTTGTAAAACAAGTCATAGTATATAATATGAATTACACGATGAACTTTGAGACAAGAGAGTTGATATGAGCAAGAAATATTTCTAAAAGTTTTTATGGTACATTGTTATTATTCTTTTCCTTGGTCCCTTATTTGGCTTCCTTATATTCCTCGTAGAAGTGAAATGATCCAGTATTTTTCTTTTGCCTTCTGACTTATTTTGCTGAGCATAATCCCTTCTAGTTCCATCCCTGTTTCTATAAATGGCGTTAGTTTATCTTTTTGATTGCTGAATAGTATCCCATAGTGTATGCGTGCATAATAACAATAAAAAACCACAACAAAGACAGACAAGGACAAATCAGTAACACTTTATGTGTGTGTAGGGTTGGGGGGAAGGGAATGGGATGAGGGCATAAAGAGCACAAGGGACTGAGGTGTTGATGCACTGGTGAAATGGTGCTGGGAAATCTATGGGGACCACAGTTGATGTCAAATATATATAAATAAAGAAAAAAAAAAGTTTTTATGTTACAATGCAGTTTAGATTTTAAATAAAATAATTCTATATGTGTGAACTAGCCTAAAGAATTAGGATTTGAAGTTGTATTGGGGAGGATTGAGATTAGTAAATATGTGATGTAAACTCTGAATATAGTGGTTATTGAAAATGAGATATTATAGAAAATGTAGTCTGGAGTAACTGTGAAGAGACCTTTGACAGCCCAGATGGAAATTTGAAAAATAATAATAATAATGTTAATCAATGGAAAGCTAATAAAATTTGAAAAAATCATAAATGTGCTACTCTAATTTTTAATGGAAAGTAGCTAGAGCAGAAGCAGGAGATGTTAGAAATACATGTTCTAAGAAAGCAACCAACAAGCTAATTATGAAATGCTAGCTGTAAAAATTCAGAAAGAGAGTGCACCCAAGAATGTCAGAAAAATAAAGAAGTCAGTTAACCTTGAACTGAGTAAGAAATGGTGGAAGACAGAAATTACAATCTTACACTGACCAGAAAATCAGTATAATCAAGACTCAAATCCTGGTTCGTATTTCTCACTTGTCATTTGTCCTTGGACATTAAGCGAATTTCTTAACTATAAAACGAGGATAATAATATGCACTCCGTGTGTGTAAGTGTGTGTGTGTGTTAACCAAAGTAATATCTATAAGTAATTCATTACGGTCTCTGATCTTAGTAAACTGCTCAAAAATGTTAAGACTTTATTATTTCCATCAAATAATTGTCTCCTGAACATTGTCTCTTTTCTCGAAAATGTGTGATCCCTGAATATGGGGATTTTTTGTTGCTTTATTCATTTCTAGAATAGTTTCAGGCACATAGCAGATGTCCCAATAAATAAATAATAATGTATTGAAAAAAATTATAATTTTGACAATGGTAACTGGAAATATAACAGGGTTTCAATCAAAATAAAGAAGTAACAAAAAGGAAACTATGTTGGAGGCCAGATGATAAAGCATATTTTTAGCTAATTTTGGTGTATTTTAAAAGTATTCTTTTAACCACTACCATCCATTATCCTAAATATGTTATGCCCATTTACCAGAAACTATCAGTAAACCTACCATGATCCCTACAATAAAGACCTAGAATTTAGGGAAGAATACAGCAATCTCAGTAAATAGAAAAGAAGAGATTCCTTAGTGTGTGGAGCAGTATTTGAAGAAAATTTCTGGAGAACAGAAATTCCAAAACAATTTCAATTCAGAGACACTAGAAATGAAACTGACCTGTTCCTGAAGATTATTTGGCCCTTTCTATTGTTCACAATATACAGAGAACTCCTTTGTTTGTTTCAATATCATCTCAAGGATTTCATTTAAAATTCTTTTTAGGATGTCCTTTTAAATTAGTTATCATTTACTCCCACTTCTTTCTAAATTGTTTCATTTCACTCTTAATTAATGTTGATAGACAATTTAGGACAGACAATAGAATTTTAAAAGCAAATAGTACTAATATTAGAATGCTATAACCAATTTATGGCTATTTAATTAAAATAGTGAGAAAAAGTTGATAAGCAAGAACCTTTCCATAGAGTGATAAGGGTAAAAACAATAAATGAGAAATGAGCAAATCAAAATAGTATTGGAGCAACAAGTATGTTAGGAGAAAAATATCACCACTGAGTTAAACAAATTGGATACAATTATATAAATGTTATCAAATGTGAGCTATGATATATAATGAATAATATAACTAAATTAGAATAGCCATATAGACAATCAACTGTGGGAGGACAAGTCCAAAATGAAAAGATTAATGGAAAATAAGTATTCACTTACAAGTTAAAGACACTGCCTCAACATTTCTGGGTGAAATACCATGTTTTTTCACGGATAAATATTATGTAATAATTGATTTAATGTTTAATTTCACAGTTTTGGAGCACCATATACTTTATTGAGAGAGGCAGGTTAAATTTGGACATTTCAGATATGTAATGTTTAGAAAACAAGCTATGGCAGAAAGGATAAACACGATCTACCAGCTTGATAAATCACTGTCAGGGCTCCAATAGGACAAAGATAGCAGATGTAGAAATAGAAGCCCCAAGGAGACAAAGGACGTTGATGATGAATGGTATCAAATGTTACCTTTAATGGAAAACAACTAGGACAGAATGCTCTAAGCACTCAGGATTCTTTATTGCAGTTTCCTGGAAACCCTTGTCTTGATTTCCTTCATCGCTTTGAAACAGATGCACCTGCTGCTGCACCTCTCTGGAGCTCAGCACAGGAGTAAAGAACACAAAGTATTTTCCAAGATATTTTGCTTTTCTTGCATTGACTTCCACCCAGAAGAAGGCTACGCAACCAGAACAGTTCATTGTGCAGGTGTAGAAAATAGAGTCTCTCAGCTGATAGACACTGTATAGGTGTTTGCAAAGCTTGGTTCCAGCCCACCCCATTTTTGTCCTTATCCTGTAGGATCCCCAACAATTTTTGCAAGTATAAGCGGAAGGCAGAAAGATGCAGAGGATTATGACCAGGGATGTCCAGCTGAAATCACACTTTCTTTCTCTAGAGATTGTACTTCGTCATGGATCTCTTTGATTTTGTTTTCATATTTTTTTATATTTTGTACTTTTTCTCTAACAAAGTTATCACTGTACATTTCCCCAGAGTCAGGTATTGTTTAATTTTCATGTTCACCAAGTGGAAACTCTTGTGTGGAAACGGATGAACCGTTATATAGAATGTCTATTTTTTTTCATAAGATGAATTCCTGGATTATAGAGTTTATACTTGTGTATGTCCCCTTTGTGAAATAAATATTATCTTAATGTATGCTTTTAGGTATAAAGATATATATATTCTATCACCCTATTTTGATAGAATTGAAATTAATATAATTTAGTTTATAAAATATCCCAACTGAATGTTTAAACAGTGACTAAATGGAATATCTTTTATTTCTAAGTCCAGAAGCTGTTACACAATCCTGAAATTCTCCTTATTCTTCCTGATAATTAAAGAATAAGGATTTATAAAAAGAATAGAAGTGAACAATATTTAAAGAATAAATATTTTATCTTTAACTTTACTAGAGTATTCTAGTATTTATATTTAACTTTACTAGGAGTATTCTAGAAATGCAAAAATATAGTAATATCTGGTATAATCTCTGTCTATATAAAGTTTTCCTTTGAACTAAAGAAGACTTGGAATAGAAGGAAATACTGTAAGATACTCTGTGAGTTAAGTGCTAGATAAGTTCTAGATTTTAAAACAAGACATGCCTTAAAGATTAAATAATTTAACTCCCTTATTTTATGCAATATAAGTTAGTCTTATGAAAATTATCTCTAAACACAGACACATACTCAAACTAACAAATTCAGTGTTCTTTACTCCAACTTCATTGGCACTAATCTCACAGGGGAGGAATAAGGCAGGTACTTGACCTAAAACAATTGAGGTGTCTGGTACATTGATTTCCTGTGCTTGACCACACACTGAGGACATGTCCTTACCTCACTATTTGAGAATCTGAGGATGGCAAGACTAGTAATAGAAAGTAAAAAAAATGCCCTTAACACCCACCAACAGTGAGTCGTGTCAAGGAAAAAACATTTTAACACACGTCCACTGTGTTTTAAATACACTGATTAGTGATTTGTATGTGCAATTAATATGTGCTCAGTGAAAGAATCAATGACCCCATTTATTTCCTGCAACAACCAAACAAGGTATGGTAATTCTTAGCTTGGATTGGGACTCTGAGATTTACTCTGTCTGCAAATGCTTACTTGTAGGCTGTTAAGTATCATGCCTTATATTAGACATAGCAGCACAAGAGGCAGCCTATTCCCACTCCATTATTAGATGTAATGGAGATTGAACTTCAGGATTTATATGTACACTCTGTTCTGAGCTTTATTTTTATAAAGTCAAAGAAGTTATTGAACATTTTCAAAATCACAAAGCTTAAAAATGGAAAAGTTAGGTCTCCAAATTAGAGCTTTTAAAATGCACTTTAAAATTGCTACTCTTTCTATTATAACTCATAATCCTGCATATGAAAGGATAGCAGAGAAAATAGTGTCATCAAGGTAGAATCAGTTTCGGTTAGAAAATTCAGTTGAGACAAATGTCCACGGAGATACGATCACAGAGCACAGAGGAGCAGATAGCTTCCTCTGTGTTCAAGACAAAGACACTGCAACAGCATGGAAAGGATTCAGAAGTAACATCATGAGAGGTCTGTATGCAGAAAGAAAAGGTTGGAAAATTAGAAGCATTTAGGAGAGAAATTAGTTACTATTTCTACATATTAAAAAGGAATTAAAGAAACATGAGCCGATTGTACCCAAGCCATTATACTCTTCACTGTACAAATCATATAAAAAGTTTTTTTACATGCTTCATACTCACTCTCACATATATGCTAAAACCCAGAGCCCCACAATTCTGCCTGGGCTTTTCTCTTTTACCTCCTAGCCCCAAGAAATCATGAAAACCTTTCTAGTGAGCTTTTTTAAAAACCTTAGGACAGAATGGAGTTAGGAGGATGAATCTCATTTCAAAAATCACAGATTTTATACTGAGCTCTGTGTCAACTGAAGCTTTTTAAAGGTATCCCAGAGATTCCTCTTGGAGATTAGCCTTCTCCTGCGAGTCAGAGAGTGAGGCTTATTTATGCGATGTGGGGATAGGAAACACATGTGGAGACTTGGTGGATTCACAGGTGGTCTGCTGAATAAAGTGCTGTTTAAGAACTTGAGACGTGTGGGTTTGTGTTGGATGTGTGTATGCCAAAATCTCAATTATTTTTTTATTTAAAAGAGCTAGCATGAAAAAGTATAATTGTCCTGAGAGCAGTTTTCTAACTATTATATAGGTGAGCATGAGCAATACTGGCCTATAATGTCAAGTACACATAATCGTAATGAAAAAAATACATTGAAATGAGTAAAGGACTTGTGGCTATTGTGTACACTTTTGCAGACCCCTAGAGCAGAACAAAACACAGTTCCCCCTTTAAAAAAATGACACCTCAGAGTGTCAAATGGATCAGTTATTTCAAGGGATCCAATTTACTCTAAACACTTCCTGTGTCCTGAAAAAATGTGACTAAAATACTAATCTCTGAAAAGTTATAGAACCTTAAAATGTTTTAGACTGAAAGGCAATGTTTGATAGCATCTGGTACTGTGGTTATTAACCTATGTGAGGAGAAGAAATTTTGGGACACCCTCCTTGAAAAAAAAAGGATATTAATGCAATTTGCATACAATTCCAGGGAGTTCAGGAATTTCTTTAGTCCTGTTGCTGGAGTAAACTCCTGAATGAGTAGAAGCTCCAATTAAATCAGAATTCCTCATTTTTCAGATCCAAGTGCCTCCCCCAAGGCCACATGTCTAGCTGGTGCTGGAGCAGGAGAAGGATCAACCAACCCAGTCCATACCTGATTAGAGTTGCCACTCAGATTATAGGAAATTAATATCAGAGGGACTTAAAATTGCCTAGTAAAACATGAGGTATTTTTCTTGTTATAATTCAAGATTCTAGATGAGTTCAAATTAAAAGATATTTTTATTTTTTTAAATTTTTTAAAGATTTATTTATGCATACAAGAACTGGGGTACAGGCCAAAGGCATGGGGTGTGAGAAAATCCACCAGAGACGGAGTGGGAAACAGAACAGGCAGATTAACTGAAATACACTGCTGAGGATAGCGGTGGGCATTCAAAGCAGGAGAGATCTGCTGAACCACATGGGTCACCTCCCTAGCTAGCAGCAGGCATGGAACTCTTGCTGCAGTGGCTATGGTTTGCTTCCTAGTACATTGCTTAACCCATTGTGTCACAAGGGGGGCCCTCAGAGATAATTTTAATAGGTTATATCCATTCTATAAACTACATTTGATTTGCTGTTTCCCCTGTATTTGTTTTTGTTTTTGTTTTTATTTTGAAATGTCATTTTTTGTCTTTTTACTTTACTTTCAGTGGTGGTAGAAAAGAAATTAAGATCAGTCATGATCCCTTGAGATACTTCTCCATTATTGCTTTAAGATAAAATGAGTCTCTAAAATACATAGGGTTAAATCATCTTAGCCAGTTTAATTTCTATTCAAATTTACAAAATGGGGTCTCCCTGGTGGCGCAAGAGGTTAAGTCTTAGCACTATCAAGTTATTCACAGACACTGAACCAAGACTTTGATCCTTCACCAGGGAGCTAACCCATATGCACAGCAGCCCTCTCCTTTCTCGCCTGCTGCTCCCTTAGCAGTGTATTTAAGTCAATACACCTGTTCTGTTCCCCACTCTGTCTCTGGTGAATCATCTCACCCCCTGCACCTTTGCTCTATACACCCCAGTTCTTTTATTTGTAACTAAATAAAAATAAATTTAAAAATTCATAAAATGGTAATATAAAGTTGGTGTTGTCTGGTTTTCTGATGAGGTAGGTGTGCTTATCTTAACATGTGAATTAGAAGAGTGACTTTCCTAGGAAGGACCTGTATACATCTGGAGGTTATAAACTCTTGCATTATTAAGTAATGGAAATTATCAATTTAATATAACATAGCCACTATCTCTGTTATTTTAGCAACAAGGATGGGCAGAGAAACAGAAAGTTCTGAGTTACAATCTTGTGCTTTCTTCTCTGAGAGCTAATGGGTTCATCACACTTCTATTGTGATAGTATATTCTGCTGGACTAGCAAAAAAATTTAAAAAGCACCTGGCAGGGGGATCATTGCTCCTTTAGAGATAAAATTAACTAAATACAGATTTACTGAAATTGATTAGGACATTAGAAAAGGTGTGTATGTGATGGAATCCTAGAAATTTGATGTTCCTTCTGTTGCCCAATTAACCAGAGATTGATTTACTAAACACAAACGCTGTAAGTAGTGTTTAAGATAGGGTTATCCTAAGACTTTTGTGGAGTACTTATAAGACATTCTTGTAACAGTTCAGGAGAGGTCTAATGTACTCATCAGATATTCAAAGACAAAGCCATGATTCAAAAGACATTTTTATTTCAACTTTCAGGATAAAGACTGGACCATAAAAGGTGGTATTTGTTTAAAACTTTATTTTAAATCTTTGCATATTTAAGATATATTTTTTCTATCTACCTACTACTTACATAAAATTGTGTTGAATTGGTATTTACCTAGTCAAGTGATTTTTGAGGGTTGCTAAGAAAGCCTTACTGACAAATTTATCTCAGAATCTGAGACTTCACTGCTCTAGGTTTGTTCTTTTAAATGCTGATTCTTGCATTTGGAATTTTTGAAAACAAGACATGTGCATGGTTTTGTCTTATGAATAGCCAAGCGTGGAGATATATGCCATTGTCTTTACAAACTTATTTGACCCAGATTTCTTTGCATAAACAAGCTCTGAAGGGTTTGTATGTGTGATTGTATAGGGAAATACCATATTGAATTATTTAAATTAACAAAGAAAGAGCCTCCCTGGTGGCGCAGCAGGTTGAGCACCGTACTGTGAAGCATCTGCGTCACTGAACAGCGAGTTCAATCCCCTGCCAGATAGGAGACCCACATGGCCCTGCAGACCTCTCCTGCCTTGCCCGCTGCTCCCTTCAGCAGTGTGTTTCAGTCGACCTGCCTGTTCTGGTCCCCACTCTGTCTCTGGTGAATCCTCTCACCTCCCGTGACTCTGGCCTGTAGCCCTGCTTTTGTATGCATAAATAAGGTGTTTAAAAAATAAAATAACAAAGAAAGAAAATAATATTATGAGGATAAATATCATCATTTTGCAAAGGATGGGTCATTTCTCTAGAGCCCTATTTTCTGGAACATATATCAATGTTCATAAGCTTTGGCAGCTACAAAAATAATACAAATAATAATTTGTCAGCTACAAATAATAATTTGGCAGCTACAAATAATAATTATGTCAACAAAAATAATTATTGGTTATGAACATTGTCAAAAATTTATGTGAATGTTTTCATGTTACTGTATAGTTAGAGCTTTCTGATCAAAAATTACAAACAGCCTCACTGAAAGGATAAGTGAATGGCAAAAGCCATGAAAGTTTAAGGCAATTAAATGTGATATGGATGTATAAGTTTATTGCTCTTGGAATCATATGTTTACATTCCAAAGTGGGACTGATGCTCTTCTTCCTAGAAATTTGTTCTTACTCAAAAATGAAGGTTTTTCTCTGTCTTAGAAGGGAGAGGGACATCTCCCTTCTAAAATAACAGATCCTATGTAAGCTCTGAGGTTCATAATTTCAAGACTTTTCTCCTGTGTGCAAATCCTACTGCTGCACACACAATATCTGCCCTCATTATGTTGACCAGGGCATGAGAAACCAGTGCTGAGACCAATGTAAATCCTGTCTGCTTCTGAACCAGAAAGCTTGTGGTTACTCCCAATATATAGTAAAGAGATGTTAAAAACCGATCAAGTGTTTATTATGCCCCAATTACTGTGCCAAGTGATCTAGACACAATAACATATTTAATCTTCACAATAACCATCTGAGTATTAGGACTGATTTACAGATAGTAAGACACAAGAGTCAGAACTAATAATTCATCAGCCTTAGGTTACTGTGCTCTTAATTAGTTGGGTTGAATTCTAACCTAAATCAGACTGATACTCTTAATTAATTATTGTTAGGATGTAGTTTTGTGAGGCAGAGATTTCGTTTGTTTAGCTCATCAGTATATGCCTAATGTCTGAAAGAGTGCTTGACACTCAGTAGATGCTCAACAAATGTATTGAATAATTGTTCTGCACCTTTCAGGAGTTAGGAATGTGGGAAACATTCTTGTGAGTAAAATCTCAACTGGCAAATCACTTGAAAGAACTATCTTACCAGATAATTTAATTTACATATAATCTTTTACAGTTGAAAGAACAAACTAAGGAAATCTTTAGGATCTTAAAATAAGGCACAGTAGAAAACAATTTAGATATGATATGTATGGTTTATGTGTCAACTGATTTTATTACAAATGGAGTAAATGAACAACATTCACAATCACACACACTTAAGCAACTGTATTGTCTCATAACAAATTAAATGGTAATTATTTTGCATTATGAACAGTATAACACTTCCTAAGAAAGTAATAAAATATAGTGCAATTTTTCTGATTATATTAGAATAGGCCTACTTAAACAAAATTTACATACAAGTGGAATGAAGGGGTGGTTGACTTTTGGGAATTAATTTATCTACTACATATATCCATGTAATCCACTAATTACTGCAGAGAATCATGTTAAAGTAAGTAACCTAATGCCCAGCCTACTCCGAACATACAGAAACTTAAATAAACTGATCTAAAATTTTTGAATAATAAGGTTTAACTCTGTGCAATTTTAAAATTTATAGCAGCTGAAGAACAGATGAACAATAAATTTGGATACTAGCTACATGAGTATGATAATTAATACCAAACTGGGGAACAACTTCAACTAATGGAAAGTATAAACAGAGTTTTTAATTGGGCTAGAGGGACTCTTAGTGCTGTTAATAATGAATCCTGAAACACAAAATAAATGTCCTCTAGCAACACTTTCACTAAAACTGTGGACCAAAAACATTTTTTGTTTTAGTATAATCCATATATGTATACACTGAATTTGCCATTAAATTAGTGATTTTATTTGTTTATTGTATCATTAACTAACCTCAGGGACCGACATACATTTTTAATTATCACTTTAGCATTGGCATACATTTGGATGTACAATTCATTTAGAAAGACAGAGGCTTTATTGTTGGAAGTAATGAAAATCTTGTGTATGATGAGATTATCTCTGGATAAACATGCTGACACTATCACATCTATTTTCATTCAGTTTAAACCATTATTTCAGTCTATATCATAAAAATGTATTAAGACTTAACTAGAAATTAACATTAAATTGTGTCAAAAATTAGAAACTAGCCCCATTTTTCCTTTTTCATGCTCTGCTTTCACTGTATTTAGATTCTTAAATGGTTTCATATGTAGAACTTCCAAACTCTTTACTCCTAGACTTAGATTTTATCTTTCATCAAGTCTCTAAGATTTTTCATTCTTTGCTTCTGCTATTCTGAATTGGATTTATAATTAAAAGTTCCTACTGAATGACATGTCAACGTTCTAGTGCTGGAAATTGGTCAAAATTTATATCTAAATGTGAAGGAGACTTTATTACTCAAAAATCTTGAAAGAGGTGATGGGAAGTGATTATTTATGGCTATGATAAATGGATGAATCTCAAATAAGAACTATGTTAGCATTATAATTTTAGCTTTAAAATAGAAATTGGTGCTTTGGTGGTGGACATGGTCTGGTAACATATTTAAAGAGGTGTGCATGTATACCCCTAGATAACATGCTGGGTTGTAAATCAATGATTCCTCAATAAACAATAATTTAATTTAAATGGCAGAAATAATTTAAAACTCTGAACCACAAAATACTTGGGATGGCTTTCAAGCATTGATAATCTAACTATGGTGGAAACGAAGCAGAGGGAAGACACATGATTTCATGGCTAAGTCCATCCAAATGCATAGAAGACTCAAAAGGATAGTGATGCTCTCTGTACAGCTAAACTAAAATATTTTGTTCACAGTAATATAAAGGGTGGAAAGCTAGCAAAATTTTTCAGAGCATAGTGACCTATAGACAAGCCACATTTGCAAAAAGTTGTATGTTGATGAGACAGGAGGAAAAGGCAGAGATGTCATATTATAATAAATTATAGAATTGACTACCTGTATACAGGGAGGAAGCAGTAACACATAAAATAATCATAATCATGGTTAAAAAATTCCTGTTAAGTATGGAACATGATCTTAGACTCTTGTTTTATGAAACTTTTGGTAAATATTTCATTGCTTAAAAACTGATTTTACTCAAAGTTGAATAATAAGATGCTACAGTAAATGAAGAGGGTTATAAAAGCAAAAATAAAGAGCAGGCAAAGAACACTCCTCAGAAAATGGTTGAAACAGAGCAGGTAAAAATTCATAATCAAATTATTTAAATCATGTTAATCACCTAATTATACAACAGAAGTACTAAATAATGAAGAAGAAATTCAGATAAGTAATAGCAAAGCACCAAAAAATTGATGAACTCAGCTGGCAGATCTCAGAAAAAAAGTGGAAGAGAATGGGAAGCCACAGAATAAGGGAAGAAATATGAAATAACCAAAGGATAATTGGCATTGCTAAACACCATAAAGGACATGGAAATAAGGAGAAAATCAGAAAACTTAAATGGAATGTACTAAAGAATTTAAAAGGATTAAAAGATTGATTCAGAAAAGAACAGGCAAATTAAATCATGTCTATGCCATAGCCCCAACAAAAAGAAACAATGACAATAAAAAACAATATGCATGTGTTTATTTAATTGTATTTTTATTGAGGTAAAATTGATTTACAACACTGTTTATGATTTAGGGGTATATGTCACACTGATCAGATTTATTTTAAAACACTGCACCCACCATCAAAGCAACTATAATCCTCCACCACAGTCCATTGGTCCCCCTTCTCTTATTACTCTTTCCCCATTCACCTCAAACTTTGGTAGTCTCAGTTCTACAGGCTTTTTAGGTTTAGTTCTTAACTTGGTTTTATTGGGCCCTTTGTTTGGTTTCTTTATATTCCATGTATAAGTTAGACCATCTGGCATTTGTCTTTCTCCTTTTGCCTTATTCGTGTTAATATAATCCCCCAGTTCCATGCATGTTGTCACAAATAGTAAGAATTTATCACTTTTGATAGCTGAGTAGTATTCTATTGTGTATATATACCACATCTTCCTGTTCTACTCATTTGTATTTGACCATTTGGGTTGTTTGCTGCAATTAAATTGGAGGGCATATTTCTCTCCAAATTATATTTTTGTATATTTTGGTTAAATACATAGGAGTGGCTGGATCATGTGGTGGATCCACTTTAAATATTTTTGAAACTTCCACAATGTTTTTCATAGTGGCTGGACCAGTCTCTATTACAACCAAAAGAGTACAAGGGTTACTTTTTCTCCACACCCTATAAATGCTAGTTTCTTCTGATCTTTTTGATAAGGGTCAATCAAGTGAGAGGTGGAATCACATTGGGATTTTGACCTGGATTTCCCTGATGATAGTGAAGATGAATAATTTTTCATATGCCTGTTGACCATCTATATGTCTTCTTTAGAGAAGTGTTCTATATGTTTTTGGATTAGGTTGTTTCCATTTGAGTTATATGAGTTCTTTATATATCTTTGATAGTAGCCCTTTGCAGATGTATGGCTATGCAAAAATATTTTCTCCCTTAGGTAAGATGTCCTTTCATTTTAATGTGCATATTTCACTATCTAGAAGATTTTTAGTTTGATGAAGCCCCATTTGATTCTTGTAATCAAGTCCCCATCACTACTTTCATATTGTACAACTCCTCTAGAACAAATCCTATCCTAATACATGTTGAATTCCTAGAGTCCTATATCTCAGAATTAACTTTATTGGAAAACATGTCTTTTCAGTCAATTAAATGACCTAAAAATGAGGTCATTATGATACTATTTAGTTCTGTGTGACTATTGTCCCTATACAAAAGTAGCAGATTTGGAAACTGGACCAAACATGTATAGAAGGAAGATAATATGAAAAGCTATAAGGAAAATATGGGAAGCTACAAATCAATGAATATCTGAAGCTACCAAAACTAGGCAAAAAGACCTGGACCAGATGCTTCATTTTTTCCATAATTAATCATAATTATTTTTTATTAGATTTATTTAATTATATTTGACATATTTTGTATTCCCCAGGGAGTTCCCACCACCATTTCACCCATGCACCATCACCTCAGTCCCTTATGTTCCTTCTGCCTTCATCCTCATCTTTGCCCTCCCCTTTCTCCCTGTGCCCCCACTGCCACCATAGTCTCTTTGGTTTATCTTTGACCTTTTGGTCTTGATGAGGTTTTTTTGTTTGTTTTTTTGGTTGTAACTGCCCATTTCCTTGAGCTTACTCTTCTTTTCTTTTTTTTTTTTTGGAAGTTGTTGCTCTTTCACATTCCTCCCAAAAGTGAAGCCATCTGATATATTTCTCTTACCTTCTGACCTATTTCACTGAGTATAATTCCCTCTAGCTCAATCCATGTATCTATAATGGCCCTAGTTTGATTTTTTGATTGCTGAATAATATTCTATTGTGTATATGTACCACATCATCTTAATCCAGTCATCTACTTTTGGGCATTTGGGTTGTTTCATGGTCTTACCAATTATAAATAGTGCTTCAATAAACATAGGGTACAGGTGCTCTTTTGGATCAGAGTTTTTGTGCCCTTTGGGTAGATCCCTAAGAGTGGGATTGCTAGATCATATGGTAGTTCCATCTCTAGTAGACCAAGGAACCTCCATATAGCCTTCAATAGTGGTTGGATTAACTTGCATTCCAACTAGCAGTGTAGAGATCCTCTTTCTCCAGATCTTCATCAACATTTGTCATTGTTGGGATTTTTGATATGTGCCTTTCTTACTGGTGTAAGAGGATAGCTCATTGTGGTTTTAATTTGCATTTCCCTGATTATGAGGGATGCTGAGCATTTTCTCATGTGCCTGTTGGCCATTTATATGTCCTCTTTGGAGAAATGTCTTTTAAGTTTTCCTGTCAATTTTGCAGGGGGGGGGGAAATTTACTTTTTTTCTTGAGTCTTATGAGTTCTTTGTATATCTTTGTGATCAGACAGAATACAACAATGCATAAAAAGCACAATTCACCACAATCAAGTAGGATTTATTCCAGAAGGTCAAGGATGGTTCCATATATGAAAATCAATCAATGCAATCCAGCATATCAACACAAAGAAGGACAAAAATCATATGATCATATCAACTGACGCAGAAAAAGCATTTGACAATGTCGAATACCCATTCATGATGAAACTCTCAAAATTCTTGGAATAGAAGTACCATACCTCAACATAGTAAAAGCTATATATGAAAAACCCACTGCCAATATAATTCTCAATGGTGAAAAACTGAAAGCATTCCCCTTAAGATCAGGAACAAGACAAAGATGCCAACTCTCTCCACTGCTATTTAATATAATACTGGAAGTCCTAGCCAGAGCAATAAGAGAGGAAAAGGACATAGAGGGAATACAAGTCAGGAAAGAAGAAGTAAAACTATCATTATTTGCAGATGATATGATAATATACTTGGAAAATCCTAAAAGCTCTACAGAAAAGCTAATTAAAACAACCAACCAGTTTAGTAAAGTAGCAGGATACAAAATCAATGCACAAAAGTCGGTAGCCTTCCTATACACAAACAACCAATGCGAAGAAGAAGAAATCAAGAAAAATATACCCTTTACTTTACAACTGAAGCCAAAAGAATCAAATACTTGGGAATCAACCTAACAAAAGAAGCAAAAGACCTATATAGAGAAAATTATAAAACATTGTTAAAAGGAATAGAAGGGGACACAAAGAAATGGAAAAATATCCCCTGTGCATGGATAGGAAGAATCAACATTATCAAAATGGCCATCCTACCAAAAGCAATTTGCAGATTCAACGCAATACCAATAAAAATCTCAATGAAATTCTTTAAGGAAATAGACCAAATATTGATGAAATTCATATGGAGACACAAAAATCCCGATTAGCCAAAGCTCTACCAAAAAAAAAAAAAAAAAGGAGAGTGGAGGTATCACACTATCAGACTTCAAACACCACTACAAAGCAATAGTAATTAAAACAGCATGGTACTGGAACAAAGACAGACACACAATGGAACCATATAGAACACACAGAAGTAAAACCACACAACTATGGACAACGGATCTTTGACAAAGGAGCAAAGAATTTGCAATGGAACAAAGACAGCTTATTCAATAAATGGTGCTGGCAACACTGGTCAGCCACATGCAAGAAAATGAAACTGGACCACTACCTACCTCACACCATGCACAAAAATCAACTCAAAATGGATAAAAGACCTAAATGTAAGACCCAAAACTATAAAATACATAGAAGAAAACATAGGTAAAACGTTACAAGACATACATCTCAATGATGCCTTTAAAGATGCATCCCCCACTAGCTGGTCCAACCATTATGGAAACAGTATGGCGGTTCCTCCATCTACTTGAATGGAACTTCCATATGATCCAGCAATCCCACTCCTAGGAATGTACCCAAAAGACACAAAAACACTGATTCAAAAGAATACCTGCACCCCTATGTTTATAGCAGCACTCTTTACAATAGGTAAGACCTGGAAACAACCTAAATACCCAAAAACAGACGAGTGGATCAGGAAGCTATGGTACATATACACGATGGAATACTATTCAGCAATAAAAAAAGAAAAACTAACGCATTCATAGGAACATGGATGGAACTGGAAGGGATTATGCTCAGCGAAGTAAGTCAGAAGGCAAAAGAAAAATACCAGATGGTTCCTCCCCTGGGAGGAATATAAGGGAACCAAATAAGGATCAAGGAAAGGAATAAGAACAATAATAATAATAGTAACAATAAAGACACCAAAACCAAAAATGAAAAGACAAATTGGGGACACTTGGTGGGGAGGGGAGAAGGGAAGGGTTGAGGGCAGATGGGAGCATGGGGGACTGAGGTGATGGTGCACTGGTGTTAGGGTGATGGGTAATACATGGGGATTATAACTGATGTCAAATATATATAAATTAAAAAAAATAAATTTAGAAATGTCCAAAAAAAGAAGACCTAAAAAAAAATAAAGATGTATCCCCCAAAGCAATAAAAATAAAAGAGAAAATAAACAAATGGACTACATCAAGATAAAAAGCCTCTGTACAGCCAAGGAAACATTAAATAAAACAGAGACACCCTGCAGACTGAGAAAGAAATCTTTCTACTCCACACAACAGACAGATGCTTCATTATTGCCTTATAAGGGAGTGTGGTTTGCTTTCAATTTGATTTGACACTCTGCTGTCCAGAACTATGAGGCAATATCTGTTTCTCTAAGCTTCCTAGTGTGGGCTTTGCAATGTAAATACTTAAGATATTTAATATAGATTTTGGTATTTAATTTGGAACCATTTTTTATATGAAACTTGTACCCTTGGGTTTTATATGAACATTTACAAATGCTCTCAGAATTTTTATCTAATATCCTAGTTTCCTTTAACATTTAACAGAGTGCTACTTGACTCTGAGATGCTTACTGGATATTTCTTAAATTTCTGTAAACTACTCCTGCAACTTTCTTAAAATAACTAAAATATGCTGCTACACTTACATTTTGTTAGCAAACAAGTGAAAATTGTAATTGTTTCCATCTTTATTAGAGAAACTAGGTTACAAAAATATGTGTTTACTCTTACTTTTGAATCAAGAAAAAAAGTTAGCAAACAGGAAATAATATTTCTCTTAAAATTATGTACAAAAACAATGTAAGTTAGTATCTAATATTTTACTTTTCAGTTAAACTGTGAAACCAATGACAGAAACTGGAGTAATCTCTTGGTTCTTACATCTGGTAGTGACCATGATAGATGCTGACTGTTTAGCAAGCTCATTAAGGTCAAAGGCAGTTAATTTTGTTTTTTTTTCTCCTTTATGTGTTAATCTTCTAGTATCATTTGTTTTGTCACTGGGGGAGGAAGGAAAGTCAACCAAACAAAAGGTTAAAGTGAAAGAAAGCACATGAATCCAGTAAATATTTAAATGGTAGTTTTCCAAGTTGACAAAAAGCATGACATAACTAATTCTGGCAGAATTTTTGCAATCTTTCCAAGTCATGCTTTTTAAATCAGTTTTCCCCAAATTTTTATTCGTGTATTATTCTTATACTTATGATATCCCTAACTTTTCACTTTCTAAGTTTATTATTGTATACTATTGTATGTTTACAATTTTGTTTAAACTATAATTTATTCAGTCAGTTCCCAATCAAAGGATATTGTCTTATCATCTGCTATGAGAAAGAGTGAGGCAAAGAATCAGCTTTATTCATGTCACTTCTTGAGTGTTAGACAGGGAATTGAAGAGGCACTGCTAGATTAATGTTTGAAGTTTTAAAATCTACAGTCAACTTGTCCTCCACAGAGGTTGAGTGAGAGGGATGATTTTCTTACCCTTGACTAAACATGTACTATCAAACAATTCAATTTTTGCTCATCTGTTAGGAGGGAAATTATCTCAGTATAAGTTTATTACATTTATCTTATGTGTAATGTTGAATATTTTTGTCATATGACCTCATATTTCTCACATTTTACTTTTATCTTTGACTGTAATGTACTTTTTAATGATTTTCTTATATATGTTATTTTACAAATTGTTCGTTTTTTTGTACAATGTATGCTTATATTCTTTCTCATTTCAGATGTATTCCCTAGAAAGTTCCCACCACCAGTTCATCCATGAACCATCACCATAGTCCCTTATGCTCTTCTCTCCCCTGTTTGATTCCTCTACCTCATGCTCCATTGCAGAATGTCTCTGATTTCCAGTTGCCCTATTCATTTTGTTTTTATATTTATTACTATTGTTATTTTTCCTGACCCCTTACTTGGTTCCCCTATACTCCTCCTATAAGTGAAACCATCCCATAATTTTTTTATTCCTTCTGTAATACAAAAAGTTAATTTTTTTATTCATTTATGAATGTTCTTTCATATTCTTGGGTTGTATAGCACACTTGAAATATCATTAATTTTGAGATAAATATTTTTTCTATGGATAGTTCTAATAGTTCTCTAGTTCGGATGTTTTAAGAACTAACTCCTTAGAAGTTATTTAAGTCTAAATTTATTTTAACTCTGTCTCAATATTTTTTTATTGGCATAATTTATCCTTCCCTAAGGGACAAAGGAATCAAGAGTATACAATTGAAGAGAAAACTTAGAATAGCTAAATCACTCCTGACTTCAAACTATACTAAAAAGCCATAATCATTAAAACAGCATGGTACTGGAACAAAAACAGACACACAGACCAATGGAATTAAATTAAAAAAAAAAAGAACAGAAATAAAGCTACGCATATATGAACAACTAATTTTTGACAAAAGAACAAAGAATAAAAAGTGGGAAATGAATAGTCTATTCAATAAATGGTGCTGGGCAAACTGGACTGCTACATACAAAAAAAAAAAGAAACTAGACTATTGTCTCACACCATGCACATAACCCAACTCAAAATGGATTAAAAATTAGATATAAGACCTGAAACCATAGACTATATAAAAGAAAATATAGACAAAACTCTACATGACATACATATCAGAAATATTTTTTTTTTTGCAACAATCAAGTAGAGCTTTACTATGCCTGCATGCAGGGGCCGACTGTCCAACTGAGACATGCAGGTCTAGCTGGGGCAATCGACCCTGACAGTAAGAAGGGGTGAGCTTATATAGACAATATCCTGCAATTTCATAAGTTGCAGCCAATAAGCTGAGAGGTCAAAGCCCACGCAATGAGCACAGCAAATAGCTTTAAAGAGAAACATGTTTCAAAAGTTTAAACTTGTACCGGAGATCCATTTTGGCAGGCACAGGCTTCTGTCCCGTATCCTGCACATTCTAAGATAACATTCTAAGCTAACATTCTAAGATAACAAGCTGTTTCATAGCCCTGCCCTTAACTGCCCAAGAGAGCCTAAGGTATGGGACCAGCTGACCTACTAGATAAGGCCTGTAGGTCATTTGTCAAGTTTCAGTCAGCTAAGTTTAGACAAACTCTGGCTTTAACATGTCTCTGGCTCCAACATTCCCCCCTTTTCTTATTCACACTGAGGAATCTTTCTCAGTCCTTGGTAGCTGCTGTTATTGCTTTCGAAATACCAAGGTCTGAACCACCTCAATACAAGGGCCAAAAGTTAGCATTAGCATTAGCACTACAAAGGGTTCTATGAGGGTTGAAAGTAGGGGAGTGAGCCTGGGAGAGCTGTTGAACACTAGGTGGTCTCACTCACTCTACTACATTTTCCTTATCTCTCTTGCCATCCTTATCTCCAAAACCTAGTTCTTCCAGCCCCACCTGTCCTCTCTTCTAAATTGCCTTGTCATTCCTAACTTGCCCTTGCCTAATCTAGGCCTCATCCCCCCCTCTATGGATGGAGCCCCTAACTGCTGTTAGGACAAAGGACGTCGGTCTGATCAGTAACTGCTTCTTGCTGAAAGTGGGTGACATGGGGAATCAGTCTGGACTCCACCGCAAGGCAACGGATTAAGGGACTCTAAAAGAAGGACCGTAGAAGCTGGAAGCGTGATTTTTGGGTTCCATCTGAAGGACCATTTGGAGATTGATGGCCTCCATGCAAGAGAAGATGATTCCCTGGGCTTCATCAGAAGGTCTTCTCCTGTACCGGGTTCTTCATATTTGCAGGCAGCTGAAGATCAAGCCTGTCCTCCATCATGGCCTGTGGTTTGGGCTTGCCCCCTCCCTCTCTGAAGAGTGGGATAGTCCCTCTGTCAGTGCCCTGTGAGATGGCACTGAAGGCATGGCCCTGGGGACAGCTTTTTAGACATTTGCGCACTTGTAGCTGAGTTGTTCCGGTTGCTGGCAGTGGAAGTAAGCTGGCAGCCCACTAAGAGGGTGAGTTCCTGAATGCCCTGTGGTACATGGGACCTTGGGTGAGTCTGAGGTGGCAGGGTACTGACTGTGGCAACTGCCATATACTGGGCCTTTTTCCTGTATTTCTTCCTTTCTTTTTCTCAGGCTAAGAAGTCCCCTTCATGTCATAGGCCTTCAAGGCCATGTTCAAACGTGTTAAAAAAATCATAGACCCTTGACTTTAGTCTCTGGAGCCTGAGCCTGATGTCAGACCAAAACTAAAATGCTTATTCTTTTACAGTCTTGGGGTTTAAATTAGTATACCTTTTTATAACTCAGCAAACCTAGATTAAAATAATGTAGATTTCTTTTGGACTTTTGAGTACTTTTCCCAGTCCTTTTATAGCTGACTGGCTTAACAGTTGTCTATTGTACACCCTAATACTAGATATCTAAAATAACATTAGCTTCTAAGAAGTCTTGAGTATTCTCAGAACAATCTTATTACATTTAACATGAGAATACTTTTTGAGGTATCAATATACCCACATTGACTCAGTTCATTTTTCACAATGAAAACAAATTTACCAAATATTCTAAAAGTCCCTTTAAGACAAAAACTTTACTATTTCAGAATAGAATTGACATAGAATTAACTTACAGCTCTTTTCAAAACAATTATTTGGAATTATTCAGAATGACAACAATTTTTTAAGATTTAATCTATTTTCAAACAAGGCTCAGCAATGCCAACAGATCTCTAAAAATCCTTCTCAGACCTTCAACACTTTCTCTTTGCCTTCACACTTTTTAATACCATTCCAAAGACAACCATTCCACCCTAAATCACTTTCATGACCTTCAAAATATCTATTTCCAATCCATTCTTTCCTATTTAGACACACACCTTCACTTTACTTGCATTTGGAGTATTACATCCCAGTCTTTAATTTCTAGATTGTGACCCATAATAGCTGCTATGCCATTATCCTTTTAGACTAGATGATTTACACCAATGCATCTCTTAATGACATTAAAATTTAGTTTCCTTACAATAAAGAGAAAAAGTAAACCAGAAAGTTTAGTAATTTTAACACTATATATTTCCTGTACACAGGTGAATGTTCCAGTAACTTTTCCACAGTTTTCGATGCCACTTTGAATTTTCCCTAAGGAGGAAAGAATTCAAGCCATTTAGTGGAAGAAAACTTCCTTTCCAAGGGGGAAAGGATAAGTGAATTAGTTTTCCTGGAAAGAGACCTTACAAGAGAAATTGAGATAAAAACCTTTCAAACAAGTTTATTTATTAACATAAAGCCTAATCCTTTTGAAAAACTCCAGCTTTACCTTTTAACTACATTTAAACAGTAAAATAATAGTACCCAATATTAAAACCTTAAGGCATGCATGCTTTAAACCATTCAATTTTGTATTAGTTTGTTTACCACAATTTCACATCATGATCTCAAAAGTTTATATATATTATATATATAGGTGCCATTTATAATTAATCCTCCGGAGGCAAAAAGCAAGAACAGAGATCTCCTGATTTTTCATTTAAAACCTTTGGCCATGTGAACTAATTTTAGGGAACAATCCTCTCACCAACATTTTCCAAGCTGAGAAACTACAGCTTATTAGCAGGTCCAAAGTAACCCAGCAGTTTTACCTCAAACAGTCTAAAATTATATACCCAGGAAACAAACCAGAACAGCATCTTGAGGTGGACAGAAGGAGAGTCCAGTCTCCCCATAGCTGGAAGGCAGCCGAGACATACCAATGATCTCAACACTGGAAAAAATCCAGGCAGCTGCTTGCTGCAGTGGGTCCCTTACCTTACTCGCAAGATCTCAGATGGATGAGTGAGGCACACACAGACACAAAGGAAGACACAGGAGACTGGCTGGCAAGACATTCAACCAAAAAAACAAACAAAACAAAAAGAGGCCAGCCAGGCCCTCATGGTGCCCTCTGAAAAATGACTAAGAACAAGACGTTTGGGAGTTGCCTGACTCTGGCCCATATTCGGCCGCACTTTCAGGAACAAAGGCAAGGACCAAACAATAATTCCAAATAAAACTGCAATAAAACCGCTTTATACTGGATTTCTGAAGCCATGAGGTAGCGATCCTCACCTTACACACTGCCCCATACAGACCCTCTCTAAGCTCTGCCCCTGTTCACAGTTTGTCCTTTGGGAGAGACACCGAATCTCGGTGCAACCTCCAAATGTAAAGGTTCAAACACACAGCCACACACTTTCCACACTCAAGCAGACAGGTCCTTCTTTCACTCTGGTGCTCACCACACTTACCATGCTCACAATCCGGATGATGTACAACAA
Organism: Galemys pyrenaicus; assembly: GCA_019455555.1. Taxonomy (NCBI): domain Eukaryota; kingdom Metazoa; phylum Chordata; class Mammalia; order Eulipotyphla; family Talpidae; genus Galemys; species Galemys pyrenaicus. The sequence continues at coordinate 219,942 of JAGFMF010011980.1, forward strand.
CCTGACTGAATGGCATCCACTTAGTCTGCCTCAGGTTGATGAGTTCGATCAGATCTTCCTTCTGCACCAGCTTTTAACCCTTCTGCCAGATGCCAGGTAATCAGTTCGGCCTTATTCCAGATGAACCCAAGGCCAGGACTCGAACCCAGGCTTCCCAGGAGTCATGCACTTTACACTCCTTTACCCACCAGACACAAGATGGCGACTCTCGCTTTATACTGGATTTCTGAAGCCATGAGGTAGCGACCCTCGCCTTACACTGCCCCATCCGGATCCTCTCTAGCTCTGCCCCTGTTTGCAGTTTGTCCTTCGGGAGAGACCCCGGATCTCAGTGCAACTTCCAAATATAAAGGTTCAAGTTTCCATGGGCACCCCAAAAGAACAAAGAGTGGACACAGGGATGCAACAATCAAGTAGAGCTTTACTATGCCTGCATGCAGGGGCCAACATCTGAGACATGCAGGTCTAGCTGGGGTGATTGACCTCAGAAATATCTTTAAAGATACAGCACCTAAAGCAAAGATGGTGAAGGAAAAGATAAATAGCTGGGATTACATCAAACTATAAAGCTTTTGTACAGCAAAAGACACATTAAACAAAACAAGGAGACATCCCACTGATAGGGGGAAAAAAATTGCGCACAACACTACTAACAAGGGACTTATCACAAAGATCTACAAAGAGACAGACTCAACCAAAACAAAGTAAACAATCCAGTCAAAAATTGGGTAGAAGAGTTAAAGACATTTCTCCAAAGAGGAAATGCAAATTGCCAACAGGCATATGAAAAAAATATTCAGCATCTCTTGTAATCAGGGAAATGCAAATCAAAACCACTATGAGAAACCACCTTACAAAGTGAAAATGGAACATATTTAAAACCTTGCAACAACAAATGTTAGCAAGGATGTGGAAAAAGGAACACTATTACATTGCTGGTGGAAATGCAAACTGGTCCAACCACTATGGAAAGTTGTGGTAAGGTTTTCCTCAAAGTACTAAAAATGGAGCTTCCATATAATCCAGAAATTCCACTGCTAAGAATTTACCCAAAGGACACAAAAACACTAATTCAAAAGGATACCTGCACCCCATTTATTGTGGCACTTTTTACAACAGGCAAGCTGTGGAAACACCCCAAAGTCCAAAAATAGATGACTGTCTCAAGAAGATGTGGTCTATATACACTATGGAATATCATGCAGCAATAAAAAAGATAAACTCATGCAATTCGCAACAACATGGATGGAGCTAGAAGAGATTATGCTCAGTGAAATAAGAAAGTAAAAGAAAAATATCGGATGGTTTCACTTAAAGGAAGGTTGTAGAGGAAACAAATAAGAGACTAAGGAAAAAAATAAGATAAATTAAAAATCAAAATCCACAAACAACTATAAATCTGAGACATTTCCCAAGGGAGCAAGAAAAAAATAAGATAAATTATAAAAATCAAAATCGACAAACAACTATAAATCTGAGACATTTCCCAAGGGAGCAAGAGGGTTGAAGGGACAAAATGGGTGGGAAGAGCACAAGGGACTACAGTGATGGAACACATGTGAATTGGTGATGGGAATTCATGGGGACTACACCTGAGAGGAGAAAGTACACACTGTACAAAAATTTAAAATGATGTAAAATATATATAAAATAAAAAAAGAAGAAAGGAAAGTATCTTTGACAATTGGTATTGGGAAACTCTGATAGCCACATGCCAAAGAATGAAACTAGACCAGAATGTCATAACACACACACATACACACAGAACCCCTCAAAATGGATTGAAGACTTTCATGTAAGATCTGAAATCATAAAATACTTAGAAGAAAACAGGCAAAACACTCCATGGCAATGGCTGCAATAGTATCTTTCTTGATTTGTCTCCATACTCAATGATCAAAATTTGAAAGGTTTTCCTCTAACTTATGTGTAAAACAAAAATGTAGGATTTCACCACTACTGTTCAACATGGTGTTGGAAGTCCTACCTCGGGTAGTTAAGCAAAAGACAGATATAAAAGTAACAAAAATTAGAAAAGGTGTAAAACTACCACTATTTGTAGACAATATAGTATATATCGAGAATCCTGAAGATTACACTAAAGACTAATAGAAAGAGTTCTTCAAAGTTGTAGGCTACATAATCAATATAAAAAGTCTGTTACATTGCATTGGTAAATTACATTGTGACTTTTTAATTGAAAGAACATTCCAATAACTACTTTCACCATTTGTTACTATCTTTATACAATAAATAAAAGCAACATTACTAAATCCAGTTTAAAAGCTGTAAAGCAAATTTTTTATTTGCTCTCATTCTATACCTTTATTGTGCAAAATACTGAACAACATACAAATATAAAAATACCTAATTATCATGCTCAAAGAGATATTTGCTAGTGTGGAAATAAAGGAGTTGATGGAGTCATCATTTTGGTGAGAAGTGAATAAGGCAGTCAAGTAGATACACCTATGGAGTTTAAAATGAGGACTAACACTCAGGAAAATTTCAAAATGCAAATACATATTAAAATGATATGACTAAGAGGATGGTGGAAATGAGTAAGATGATGAAAAGGAATAATAGAGAATTTCACAAGAAGATTGAAAGAGTAATGGTGTGGAATAATGAACAGTGGTGTTTCAAAAACATAAGAAAAACAACAAATATGCTAGATGGTTCAGAATGAAGACAGGGTTAGTGATGAAATAGAGATAATCCTGATGTTCAGTCTATTGGCATGACATCAGAGGGAATGCTAAATTGAATTTAAACATAAACTTCCAGAGAATCATCAATGAATTTTTATGATGATGGGTGAAATAAGCTCTATAATCAAAATGTTCTGTGTTTTCACCAGAAAAGAATAATATTGCCCATATTGGCTTGTCTTAATTAGAAAGACAGGTGAACTTATTATGTATTTAAATAAAGCCCTCATTATTAAGTCAGCAATGGCATACGAACCATAGAGGCAAATACATGATTATATTGAGTTGGAACAGGAAAGATTTAATTCATTTTTATACCAGAAGTATGTTGGATCATAGTTCTTAAGAGAATAAGTAGTTTAAAACATCTGTCCTGGTTGTGGACATAATTATGGCTGTCGTTCATATCTATGAACTTAAAAGGTAAAATAGTCTCATTTAAATCATTATGTCTCAATTTCTTCTTCTGATCTTCAGTGTCAATCACAGAGGATTGGGAAATGAAAGAATTCTATATTCTTTACTAGCTCATTTTTAATCACCTGTCAAATGCAAAGGCTGAGTGGTAAGAATAAGGAAAGTGATTAGTTTTGAGCTATATAATCAACGGAACTAAGAGCATTCAATTTTGCCAATTTTGTGAAAATTAAAAATAGAGTACATTTGAAGGTAAAGAGGCAAATGAAAGTACAATAATAATTTAAATAGAAAATAGCGCTAAGGAAATATCTGAAGAGCTGCTTGAAAGTATTTCTATTGAAGTTATACAATGGTAAGTCAAATTCTTACATGATGTTTTCTCTAATATATATTCTCTCACTGAAAAAAATAATGAACAGAACATGTCAATTTTATCTTAGCATATCAACTGAATAAAGAAAACTCTTAAAAAGTATGGCAGGTCTCCTAGTAATCCAGGTTTTGCTACTTAATGAGCTTATTTTCATCTCTGGTCTTCTCCAAAATTCTAGGATTTAGATAGGAAATGTTATAGTTATCATTACCTCCTCCCTTTTTTATTTTTCTACTTTTGAGACAGAATTTTCAGCTACCTCTTCCTTTTCCTTCTTGTGGTCATCAGTGTGAATCAGGACTTTTTATTTGATTTTAGCACTGAACAGTCTACTGGGCTTCTCATCTTTCCACAATTTATTTTAGCACCACAGGTCAAGTTCTCTGGAATGGCACCCTGAGATAGAGTTTAGCCACAAAATCTTTAGTAGGAAACCATCAGTAGTGGAAGGAAGGAGGAGGAAACAGCATTGGAAAGGAAGAAAAAGACAAATTATGTTCCACCATAGGTCCAACAAGCATCTCTCAAACTCATGGAGCTTTCCAGAATGTTGGCTCTGGAACATAGTTCTTATTGGGTTTTATTGCACAGTTCACACTTGCTAATTCCTCTAGATCAGTGAAAGGGCAACATTTCTTAGGCAAGGAGTTCTTTGTACTGAGATAGTCATTGAAAATATTGACATCCGAGACTGCCTAATGACTTTAATTTCCATAGATGAGCAACTTTCAGGTTTTACACTTTAGTTTTATTAGTTTCCTAAAACATGTATTTTAAAATTTTACTAGTTTAAAATGACATGAATTTTGGAGAAAGACAAAAATTTGATTCCCAAATCCTTCAATTACTACATGATATTTATCTGAGTGAACTATTTAGTTGTTACAAGCCACCTCTCTTTTACATGTTAAGAATTTGATTACATTGGGCCTCCCTGGTGGTGAAGCAGGTTGAGCACTGCACTGTGAAGCAGTCAAGGCACAGCAGCATGAGTTCGATCCCTGGTCAGGAAGGGGACCCACATGGTGCAGTAGACCTCTCCTGCCTCTCCAGCTGCAGTGTATGTCAGTCGATCTGCCTGTCTGCTCCCCACTGTCTCTGGTGAATCCTCTCACCTCCTGTGACTCTGGCTTGTACCCCAGCACTTGTATGCATAAATAAATAAATCTTTAAAAAAAAGAAAAATATCTGATTACACACACTTATTTGGGTTGTTAATAAGAATTCAATAAGACCAGGAATGCAGACTTCTTAAAATAGTTTGACATATACTATGACAAGTCGCTGTCCCTTATCCTTCTTAGCTACCTTAACACATTAAGAATTGTTAACTAACCCCTTCTCAAAATGCTATAAACTCACTCTTTCATATTATTAATTTTCCTGGTTCTCCTACAAGTTCTTTACAACTTCAGGGATTTATTACTCCTGTCTCCTTCATTCCCTCAAGATTTAAGTTAGCTATAATGGACATAGATGTTGTATTAGTTTAAGGTTTGCAACATGATTTGCTACATTTACATATTGTGAAATGATTATAATAGGGTTGTTTTGACATCCCCAAACCTCAAATAATTACTTCTTTTTTTGTAGTGAGAACACTTAAGATTTAGTCTTTTAGCAACTCATAATTATTTAATTTTCTTCATTTATTGTTTTTCACTTTCATCAAATTTCTATGGTTCCGTGCAGTCCATTTGACTTCCTTAAAAATAGGTATTTTAATTTCTTCTCAGGTAAACTGCAGATCTCCATGTCTTTGTGGTTAGTTACTAGATTATTTTGATGCATTAGTGATACCATGTTTCCTTAGTTATTCATGTTTTTTGAAGTTTTGCACTGCTCTCTTTGTAATTAAGGTAGCAGTCACCTCCTTTAGTCTTTATGATTGACTTTCCTCGGTCCTGCTAAGAATTCTGAGACTTTCTCAGATCTGTTACAGTTATGTTAGTTTCACATTTCCTCCCTGTTGTGACATAGAAGGCTTACATACCTCCTCTCAGACTTGCAGCTCACTACATCAGATCCTGAAAACCTCTCCTTTGTTTTTACAAGGGCAATGCCAATTTTTTATCTCTCTCTGAAATACATATTTGGGTCAGTTTTCTTTGCTCACTCACCCTCTCCCAAAATTCCTCACTGCTGTTGGGAGTGTGCACAATGAGCTAGCCACAGGGGTAGGAATGTGGGTGTGGTGCAGAACACTGTGTGCTGTGGGTCAGCTGGAGACTCTGCAACTGAGGCATCTCAGCTGTTCATCGGGTATCCTCCCAGTGTGGCAATATCATGTTTAATGTGACATACATCTTTTTGATATATTTGAGCTGTGGTTGCTGTTCTAGCTATTCACTGTCCCCTATTCAACCATCCCTCAGTCATGTAGCTAACAACTCAATACTCTGTGGTGAGAGAGAAATGGACTCCTTTAGTAGCATCCCATACAACTAAGGAAGCCAAGCACACACTCATATATTCTCACTTTCTTCCATAGGAGAAAGCATGACTCTAGAAGTGTTTCTATCACACTGAATCATGTAGTCTTTAGGGAGAGATAGTTAATCAAATCAAACTGTTCCTCTTATGCTCTCCAATGCATTCAATCTTGATTAAACAGCAGTGTAATAGAACATCAATGCTAGACTTCTGGACTTCCACAATGGTTTTCTCATACATAAGTTATTGTCTTAAGTTAATGTTCTCCAGGGATTCCTGGACCAAATGGGACAGGGTGAATTATCTTACATTGTTGTTGAGGTGGATAACTGATCTAGTAGTATCTTATATGACTATCTTGCTGAATTTATGCCTATAAACATCTTTAAGCCTTCCCTTCCTGATCATGATAATTCTTTCTTCAACTCATTTCCCCCTATATATTTTCTGTCTCATATGGATGAGAGGACTTTGGAATTGAGAATCAGATAATATCAGATAATACCATGATGAGAATCCTTGTTTTAACAGCTAAGTAGTCTTAAGAAAATGGCTTACATTTTCTGAATTTCAGCTTTCTTATTGTAAACATAATATAACATTTAAAGGCTAAAAAATAATGTATGAGTGTCAATAATATACCAAGTACAGAAAAAATATATTAGCTGATTACAAAAATACTAGTGATAGTAATGATGATGATCAATCACAGTCAAGTTTAAACTTCCAATAGCCACCTTTATCCAGACTACCCTCATGTGACTATCTCCAGATCAAATTATTGTCATTTCATGCTATACTTTCTCCTGCCTATTGAACTTCTTTCTGTATGCAACCTCTTGATTAGTTAACATTTGTCCTAAAACTACCTCACTTTTAAAGCTCTAAATCTAATCTATATTTTCTCTTAGTGAATAGTCTTTAACTCGTACCTATGGAAAGAAAAAGAAAAGATGATCCCTTAAGATAATGAGCATTAGTTTGAAAATTTTGTCTTTATGCTTAAATGTGAAAGTCTAATGTTTAATAAACCTGCATCAAATAAATTGATAAACCAGTCATGATAACTCACTTAACTGAAACACAGAGAAATAACCTTATTTTCTCTTCTTAACTTTTTCACTTCTATATTTAAATGTAATCTTTTATTTTCCTGCTAACATAAATCTCCACCCTCAGGCCCAGCCACTTACATTTTTACTAGAAGAGTGACAGTGGTTAAATCATTAAAAGAATGTTACTATTAAGATGAAACCATTTGAAAATTTAGTAGCAATGACAGAAGAACTGCTCAAATGCCAGTAAAACAGATACTTTCTAAAAATATAATAGATATGAACTAATAAAACAATATGAAATAATAAAAACGCAAAATGAAGCTTCAAAAATTACAACATACTCTTCTCTGAAGTCAAATTTAAGGTCTTTCTTGTCCAGGACATTTAAATACATAGTAACAGGATTGGTGTTTGTTTAGAACTGAGGAAGTTTGGGGGGGGGAACTAGGAGCCAATGAGTATAATATTTCTGAGGTGGTAAGAATGTAAAGTTGATTGTGGTGATGACCATACAATTTGTGAATATACCAAAATAAGCCACTAAATTATACAGTTTAAAAGAAAATTGAGGTCTTTCTTATGCATTAATTTTCTTTTTCCCCTAGCTCACATCTGAAAGATAAGCAGAAAATAGGGGTAACTTATGAATATCCTCGAGGTTACACACTTTGTGTAGCCCAGTCTTGGGAACTTTTTGTGTACAAACATTGCGATCTTTATTCATTTTTATCCAAACTTGTCTTTTCAAATTCTCCTATCTACTAGATTGCAACCAGTTGCCTACATTCTTAGAGCTATGTCAACTCCTCCATAAGAATGGATTTGACATCCGGGACTCTGGATTTTGCTTCTTTTTCCTTCTGCTCCTCAAAATCATATCCTGACAGTCATGTGCTGTTGAGTGATTTAGATTGGCTTCCCGGTCTTAGGTCATTTTAAATGGACTTTTACATTTGCTTGCTCAGATGTAGACCGACATCCATTTTTACCTAATGTCAGCTTAGCACCAGGAATTTTTTTATCCTTCAAATCATGTCCTGTCTAAGAAGCACACAAATCAGGAAAATTACAGACATGACTCTAGTCCAAGGACCCTAGCAGTTATCTCCTGTTGCTTTATGATCTTTATTTTCTTACCTTGTTTTAACAGCTGAGTAACCTTGTGAAAAAGGCTTACATTTTTTGAACTGTAGCTTCCATCTTTGTAAATCTAGTGGAACATTTAAATCAAATATGAAAAATAATGTGTGAAGTACCTACTATATGCCAAAAGAGGGTTTCAGTAATTAGGTGATTATGAAGAAACTAATGATTTAACCAGATTGTTCTTTTAAATTTTAGACACAGAACTTGCATTATATTAACATTTTACTCAATAATTTACAGTAGCTCCTATTAGCCTATAGCATCTTGTAAAAATACTTTTAATAATTTAGGAGTTTCTAAAATTTGACTACATTCTATGTAATTAATTTGCCTTTAGTGTTTTAGTGATTTCTGTCCCCAAAACCATCTAATTTATTTTTTTTATTTTATTAAAATTTACATATACTTGCCATCAATTGTAATCCCCATGTATTCCCCATCACCATAACACCAGTGCACCATCACCTCAGTCCCTCGTGCTCCCATCTTCCCTCAACCCTCCCCCTCCCC
>JAGFMF010011980.1:248937-267225 GCA_019455555.1 Galemys pyrenaicus
AAGGGACTGAGGTGATGGTGCACGGGTGAAATGGTGGTGGGTACCCCCTGGGGACTACAAATGATGTCAAATATAACTAATAAAAAAAAAAAGAAAATAATCAATCATTGTCTTAAGTACTATTTTGACTTTTCCCCACAGCAAAAAATATTTTAAAATAATAATCTCAAGAATCACATTTACAGAGTGAAACATTTTGACCATGAAAATTAATCACATTGTATCATATGATATAATGTTTTTGTATTTTTATCAATAGACAACATTGAGCAGTATAAAACTTTCTTGATTTAAAATGAAAAGAAGTCATCCCTGGTGGCACAGCAGATTGAGGACCACACTGTGATTCATCCTTGGCACAGCAGCATGATTTAGATCCCTGGCCAGGGAAGGGACCCACATGGCACAGCAGACCTCTCCTGTCTTGCCCGCTGCTCCCTCAGCAGCGTATTTCTGTCAGTCTGCCTGTTCTGCTCCCCACTCTAGTCTCTGGTGAATCCTCTCTCCTCCCACAACTCTGGCCTGTACTCCAGCTCTTGTAAGCATAAGTAAATAATTATTTTTTAAAAAATAAAAAAAAAATAGATACCACTGTTGGATTGGAAAAATATGGTAGCAAAGAGACAATAGGTTAGAAAGCTCCCCAAAGATATAGGAAAAAGATAGAGAATACAGCAGATCCCTGCAGGAACTGGAACATCGAGGATAAATTGGGCTATATTTAAACCTACCCAGAAAGGAGGGACGCACTGAAGAGGTGAAAAAAGAGAGAAAAGCATTATAACCCTCCTACCACCTCCCCTTCCCCTCTCCCCACACCTACAAACACAGCGTGCCAAGAACTACAAGGGGAATCCAGAGACTCCCACATTGAAGAGAAATCAAAACAAAAATAAAAAGCACAGACCTGAATAAGGGGAGAGACGTGAGGATACAGACATATGACGAAAAGCACCAGGCTTGGTGAGTTAAGTCTCTAACTTTAGGGATTTTAGGGAAGGAGCAGGGAGAGGAGTTAGGCCGAGGGAGTTTGCACAATTAGAGAAAGAAGAGGATAGATGGAGAGACTCGAACTGGGGAAGCAATTCCTGAACGGACTCGGGGAAAGGGAGTAAAACAGCCACAAATTGGCAGAGATATAAGTGCCACAGGCAACAGGGCTGAGACGCAATTGGGCATCTCGAAGCTCAGTGGAGCTGACTTGAGGAGGTGCAAGCTCAGTACTCGAAAGCAATTGCCCCAACCCATCCACCGCTGCAGTACCCTGAGTCCCAGCCCTTCCCGCTGGGTCGCCCATGGCCCCGGAGCTACAGCCCCAACCCCCACTGAAGCTTGTGGAGCTTCTGCCTGCACCCACTTCATCATGGGGATGTGCAGCCTGCAATCGCCTGTATAGAAGCCTGTAGTCCCCGCAGGCACTTGCCTGCTGCGGTGCCCAGAGCCACTGCACCCCCCACCTCCCACCTACTGCCTCCAGCCTTAGTAAGAGGAATCACAGCCGGCGCCCGCACCCCCACCTGTTGGCAGACTCTTCTGCTGCTGCCCCCCAGCTACTGCTGCCGCTGCCGCTGCCGCTGCCATTGCCCAGCCCCTAGCCACTGCTGGCACTGCTGCGGAGCCACCACCAAAGAAAGGGCTCCCTGCTCTTTGTTGAACGACATAGGGGCAGGGAGAGCGGAGAGAAGACCCGCTGAGGCTGGAGGACGACAGAGTCCAGAACAACATTTTATACTACCACACCATTGGGGAGCCACTTCACAGAACCCCCATCCTGTACAAATTGTCTGAAGACACAGGGTTTGGAAAGGCTGGAAACTGCAGCAGCTGGATGGAGACCATTGGGGGCTGGCCCAATTTGGGTCACCACTGCAACACTCCTGCACACCCTCCAAGGTAGCTAAGGCAGTCCGCCATTAATCTGGAAGGGGAAAGTAAAACCTTGTGGTGCAGCAACAAAGGACAGCTCCTGGGACACCTCAGGTGACCACACCCCCATGATGGGCTACAAAAATAGCTGACACAATCCGACACTGAGGTAAACATCCTCCCATACCAAGAAACCTTCCTGAAACCGGAGACATCAGGAAGAGTTCAGGCCAACATAGTCTAAGGCAGATGTAGCAGGGGAGCAATCCACTCCTTGACTACCTCCCCCACCCCCTACCCAGAGTTGGGTGGGACTCCTGAGTTCCTTACATTTTCCCTTTTTATTTGTTTGGTTTTGGATTTGGTATTGGTTTTGGTTGTTGTTTTCCTTTCTTTTCTTTTTCTTATTTCTTTCATTTACTCATTCTCCCCCTTGGAAAGGCACTAAAGGAAACCTCATAAAGCCAGTCCTGCAGAGGGCCTTGTGGTACTCCAAGTACTCAGGTGAAGAGTCCTAAGGAGCCCCATCACCTACCCACCTACAACAAAAGACTCGAAGAACACCCATATCTGCCTTTACAGTACAGTTAACATCACACCTTGCCTCCACCTCCCATATTGTGGCTGTCAGGGAATTTTTTTTTTACATTGTTTACTTAGTTTTTCCATATTAATCCCTCTCACTTTCCCCCACATTTCTCTCTCTTCTCTTTTTTTATCTGTCACTTGCCTATTTTGGTCTTGTCTGTCTTGTGGTGTTTGTATGTTTTTGTCTTTTCATTGACCACCAATTCCTGATACTCCAAAAAAAAACCCAAAGACATGCCTGCCAATACAAGCAACACAGTATCTCAACAAATACAACAAATCAGAAAACAGACAACAGAGAGAAGAAAAACTATAACTAACTAAGCAAGCCCACAGAGGAAAATTACAACACAAAAGGAAAACCAAACAAAAGAACTGAACAACGACACCGAAAATTTTCTCAGCCTATCTGAAGGAGGAAGTAGAACCATCATGATGGAAAAAATAAATGATCTGTTAAAAATTATCAATGTCTGAAGAAGGAGAATAAGATATTAAAGAAAAAATGGAAGACATGCAGGAAGATAGGAAGAATAGGGAAAACAGAATGGCCTAAATGGAAGAACAATTTAGTTCCTTAAAGAAGGAAACTGAGGCATTAAAGAAGTCAATGGAAGACATACAGGATGATAGGAAAAACAGGGGAAACATAATGGAGGAAGGAGAAGAACAAATCAGTTCTCTTGATGATATAGAAACAAAAAAAAAACCAAGACAGAAAAGGACAGGGAAATACAGAACCAAAAAAAATGAGGATATGCTCCGAGAACTCTCAGACACCATCAAGAAAAGTAGTATAAGAATTATAGTAGTACTAAAGGCTGAAATTGATAAAGGAAGAGAAAACACATTTAAGGAGATAACAAGGGAAAATTCCCCAAGCTTAAGAGATGAAATGAAACTAGAAATACAAGAAGCAAGATGTACCCCAAACTTCTATGATAGAACTAGAAAGCCAGCTAGACACACAATAGTAAAACTACCAAGAATACAAGACAAGGAAAAAATAATGAAGCTGGCAAGATCAAAGAAACAGATAACATACAAAGGAAAACCTATCAGGTTAACTTCAGATCTCTCTGAGGACACACTAAGGTCCAGAAGAGAATGGAAGGATATATTCAAAACACTGCAAGAAAACAAATGCCAGCCACGAATTCTTTATCCTGCAAAGTTATCCTTTCTATACGAAGAAAAAGTATGGATTTTCCCAGACAAACAGAAACTCCAGAGATTCAGCACGACCAAATCTTCTCTACAAAAAATTCTGCAAAAAGTACTAAAGCCAAAACCACCAGGAAAATGAAAAAAAGGAACAGTATAAGGCAGGAAAAAACAAAACAAAAAGAGATAACATGGCAAACACAGATGCCAGCATAACAATTTTAACTCTTAATGTAAATGGACTAAACTCAGCAATAAAACGACACAGAGTAGCAGGCTGGATTTTTAAAAAACACAATCCAACCTTCTGCTGTCTTCAGGAAACACATTTAAACACAAAAGATAGGCATAGACTGAAAGTAAAAGGATGGAAAACAGTCCTACAATCCAATGGACCAAAAAAGGAAGCAGAAACAACAATACTTACATCAGACAAGATAGACTTCAAAATAAAAAAGGTTAAAAAAGACAGAGATGGGCACTATATAATGGTCAAGGGCACAATGAACCAGGAAGACACAGCAATCATCAACATATACGCTAAAATGAAGGAGCACCAAAATAAATCAGACAATTGCTATCAGTCCTGAAAGAAAACATTAAAGAAAACATTCATATAGTAGGAGACTTCAACACCCCACTCTCAACAATGGACAGATCAATGAGACAAAAAAACAAAAAAAAAAAACTAACAAGACCAGAGCCCTAAATAAAGACCTATAAACCATGACTCTAACAGACATCTATAGAACTTTCCACCCAAAAAATTCAGAGTACGGGTTTTTCTCAAATGCACACAGATCATACTCCAGAATTGATCATATACTGGGACACAAGAAAAACATAATCAAATACAGCAAGATCAGATCATCCCAACTATATTCACTGATCACAAATGTATCAAATTAGAAGGAAATCATGAAAAGAAAACAAGAAATCCATCTACATCATAAAGATTCAAACCTGCACTACTGGAAAAACAATGGATTATAGAGGCGATCACAAGGGAAATAAAAAATACTGTGAACTGAATGACAATGAGGACAACTCATTCCAAAATATATGGAATGCAGCAAAAGCAGCTCTAAGAGGGAAGTTCATAGCAATCCAGACTCACATCAACAAACAAGAAAAAACTAAAAGAAACAATTTAATCTCACATCTCAATGACCTAGAAAAAGAACAGCAAAAAACAGCAGAAGAAAATAAATCATAAAAATAAAAGCAGAGATAAATGAATTAGAAATCAAGAAAACAACCCAAAAGATTAATGAAACCAAAATCTGGTTCTTTAAAAAAGAAAACAAAGTAGATATACCTCTAGCCAGGCTAACAAAGGAAAATCAGGAGAATACACAAATAAATAGGATCAAAAATGAAAGAGGATAAATTACAAAAGGTGCAAAGGAGATTAAAAGAATGATCAGACGATACTATGAACAGCTATATGCAAAAAGGTTAACAACTTAGAAGAAATGGACCAGTTCTTAGAATGATATAACCATCCAAAGTTAAACAAAGAAGAAATAGAATACTTAAGCAGACCTATCATAAGTAATGAAATTGAAGCAGTGATCAAAATACTCCCTAAAAACAAAATCCCAGGACATAGAGGGAATACAAGTCAGGAAAGACGAAGTAAAACTATCATTATTTGCAGATGATATGATAATATACTTGGAAAATCCTAAAAGCTCCACAGGAAAGCTAATTAAAATAATCAAACAGTTTAGTAAACTAGCAGGATACAAAATCAATGCACAAAAGTCAGTAGCCTTCCTATACAGAAACAACCAATGCGAAGAAGAAGAAATCAAGAAAAATATACCCTTTACAATTGAGGCCAAAAGAATCAAATATCTAGGAATCAACCTAACAAGAGAAGCAAAAGACCTATATAGAGAAAATTATAAAACACTGTTAAAAGGAATAGAAGAGAACACAAAGAAATGGAAAGATATCCCCTGTGCATGGGTAGGAAGAATCAACATTATCAAAATGGCCATCCTACTAAAGCAATTTACAGATTCAACGCAATACCAATAAAAATCTCAATGAAATTCCTTAAAGGAGTAGACCAAATATTGATGAAATACATATGGAGACACAAAAATCTCCGATTAGCCAAAGCTCTACAAAAAAAAGCACTACCCGACTTCAAACACCACTACAAAGCAATAGTAATTAAAACAGCATGGTACTGGAACAAAGACAGACACACATACCAATGGAACCATATAGAAAGCACAGAAGTAAAATCACACAACAACTATGGACAACGGATCTTTGACAAAGGAGCAAAGAACCTGCAATGGGACAAAGACAGCTTATTCAATAAATGGTGCTGGCAACACTGGTCAGCCACATGCAAGAAAATATAACTGGACCACTACCTCACACCATGCACAAAAATCAACTCAAAATGGATAAAAGACCTAAATGTAAGACCTGAAAATATAAAATATATACAGAAAAATATAGGTAAAACACTGCAAGACTTACATCTCAATAGCGCTTTTAGGTGGCAGTTCCCAGAGCAATACAAAAGAGAGAGAAGATAAACAGATGGGCCTACATCAAGACAAAAAGCTTCTGTACAGCAAAGGAAACATTAAGTAAAACAAAATGAAACCCCACTGATGGGAAAAAAATCTTTGAGCTCCACACAATGGACAAAGGTCTGATCACAAAGATATACAAAGAACTCATAAGACTCAAGAAAAATAAAGTAAAAAACCATCAAAAAATGGGCAGAAGAACTTAAAAGTCACTTCTCCAAGAGGACAAATACATGGCCAATAGGCACATGAGAAAATGCTCAACATCCCTCATAATCAGGAAATGCAAATTAAGACCTCAATGAGATACCACCTTACACTGGTAAGAATGGCATGCATCAAACAACAACAATAACAAATGCTGGCAAGGTTGTGGAGAAAGAGGAATCCTAGTACACTGCTGGTGGGAATGCAAGCTAATCCAACCTTTATGGAAAGCCGTATGGAGGTTCCTCAGTCTATTAGAAATTAACTACCATATGATCTGGCAATCCTGCTCCTAGGAATCTACCCAAAGGACACAAAAACAACTATCCAAAACAGCACCTGTACCCTTATGTTTATTGCAGCACTATATGTAATTGGTAACACCTGGAAACAACCCAAACGCCTACAAGTAGAGGACTGGATCAAGAAGATGTGGTACATATACACAATGGAATATTATTCAGCAATCAAAAAATCAAACTAGGGCCATTTATAGAAACATGGATGGAACTAGAAGGAATTATACTCAGTGAAACAAGTCAGAAGGCAAGAGAAAAATATCAATGGTTTCACTACTAGGAGGAATGTGAAAGAGCAGCAACAACAAAAAGAATCAGCTCAACGAAATGGGCAGTTACAACCAAAAGCAAACAAAAACAAACAAAAACTCAACAAGACCAAAAGGTCTAAGGTAAACTAAAGTGACCATGGGGGTGTAGGGGAAGGAAGGGAGGGCAAAGGCGGTGATGAGGGCATAAAGAGCACAAGGGACTGAGGTGATGATGCATGGGTGGAGTGGTGGTGGGAACTGTCTGGGGAATACAAATGATGTCAAACTAATTAAATTAAAAAAAATAGAAGAAATAAAAATAAAAAAATAAAATGAAAAGAGTTAGCTTTGAATTCTAACTCTCATCTAAGGATGGAGGGTTATTATATTCATCTATGTTAACTATAAAATGGGAATAATATCTTTCCTTCTTGCTTCCCAAGACTGAAATGCATGATAAAATCATAGTGTTAGTGGTAAACTCAAAAGCAACAGTTATTATTTATTACTAGGAATCACCTCTTGAAATATACATTGTCCTGAGAATGCAATTATAAACAGATGTTGTAGCATTAAAACCCATGATGCAGCAATACCAAGAACCCAGAGGAAACTCAAAAGTTAATGATATGAAAATAATAAATATCTAAGAGGAAATTTTTTCCTATTTACTCTACATTGAATAAAGTTAATAATAACACGTCCAACTTCAGGGAAAGCTTTTTGTCTGGTCATACCACCATCTATGGCCCCATATATGGGGAGGCAGGAATCAGTGGCGGGTCAGAGGAGGCAGCTATCCTGTCAGAAATATCATTCTGATTATAAATGAAATTATTAGGAAACTTCCTTGGAGAGGGCTGGATTGTAAGAAACTAAAAATGGGAAATATTTGCCCTAGAGAAAAATTCTTCACACAATATTTAGTTTGCCTCCTCAGAGACATTCCTTTCAATTTTAGAACATTTCTGCTCACTGAGATTGTGAATTTAAATAACTTTTCTTTAGCCAATTGTGGACTCATTTCTAAAAAACAGCAGAGGAAGCAAAAAAATTTGTAGAACAAGAAAAATAGAGCCTGGTTTGAGGTACTTTTCTTGGCTCCTAAAGTTTAAGCATAAAGTAACTTAATGTATAGTGTACTCATTTTATTATAACACACACTCTAAAGCAGACTTCAGCTTACCAACTTGCTGAAATAGCATCAATTCATAATCTTGGAATGTTACAAAGAAACTTCTATGAATTTCTTTAGGCAGTGCAAAGAAACAAACACAGATTGTCAGAAATAAAAGGTAAAATGCATAGATAATTTTAGATGAATTAATCAATGCCACCCACAAAAGCAGGAAAACTAAATACACACAAACACACATGATGGAAGATGAAATTTTTACTACTTTAGTGGAATGGGAACAGAATCCTCGAGAAATATAGTTCATTTTTCATATAAGCTGTAAACTCATAGCAGGTAAATTATATTCTGGCTGTATTCTGTAGCCAGAAACAACAAATCTTAGTTATAAAGTAAATGAGGTAATTCACCACAGTGATGCAGCAGGAACACATGTCTCAAAAGGTCAGGTAGTGAAAACTTCAAAACATACAAAAATCTTTCTCTAATCTCAATTTTATTACTGATTTTCAGTGTTCTCTAAATCAGTTTAGTAAATGAGTGGACCAGGATTTAATTAGATTTCATGTGAGGCATGTCAATGAGTAAAAAGAATTGCAAAGGACTAAAGAGTAAGTAGAATACACTGATTTGGTGGGTAGGAAGCTTCTTTTCAGCCTATCGTGGTAGTATTATAGACTTCAGTAAAGCAATAATTGTGACTGATTTGTTGTATGAACACATAGACCAATTCTTGTGCAAGGGAGAAAATCCATTAATAATCATTTGTGTGTTCTGTAGTTCATGTTCTAAACATTTATAGACCTGGTAGATGTATGCTCAAAAGTCACTTCAAATGTATTTTTAAAAAGTCCTGTGCTGGTTCTAGCAAATGTGTTGTTAGCATCAGAAATGAAACAACCAAGCTTCCCATTCAGCTGTTTACAGCTGAAATCAATGTCATCACAAACAGTATGCGTTTCTAGAAATGTATTTGCTAATAGGTTCACTTGACTTGTACAGTTCCAGTAAATATAGTACTCATTTTATTTTACTATCAATGGAATATACTTGTTAAAAATGTGAAAGTCATGAATATATGAATTTTTAATGAGAGAAAATGTGAACTAAAGAATTTCATAGCAAAGCTTTTCCAAGTTGAGAGTTTCCATCTGGTGGACATGAGTTGAAGTGCTATATCCTATGTATGTAGAAATGGAATTTTCAGTGGCAGGCAAATGACAGACAGTTAAAGAAGAAAACACACTTTTAAAGTGTGTGTTTACCAAAGGAAGGAATGAATTCTCAAGGATCAACATATTTTCTCTCAGTGAGAAAACCTGCCTGAAAATGACTAGCTCTGATTAACAGATAATGTCCATTGAGAGGTAACACCAAGCAGATAATGTCCATAATTTCAAGGTATCCCACATTCATGTATTAGAATAAGGTCTATATTCACAGGATGCTAAACACTTAGTAATTTGGTCTTACTCAGTTGAGTATTTCTATTCTCCTACAGGTATTTAGCATCTATTAGACAGTCTTACATTGATGAAATATAATAGAAAAGAAATCTTTGCTCAAATGTCATCTCATTCTTCATCACCGTATTAACAATCATAACCTATCCACCTCCAGATCTGAATCCTCCTTAACTAACCTTTTCCCATAGCACTTTTATAATTCATTTATTATATATTTATTCTTTATTATTTATCTCCCTTGCTTAAGTGTAAAGATGCAACAAATATTGTTTATAAGTTGAATATGACAGATAACAAAATTTTTCCCTACCAAAACAAAACAAAATAGCAAATAGACCCCCAAATTCGCTGTTTTTGACAAATAACTACTGGAGAAGAACTGCTTAGAACTAACTGGCGCCTCAACAGGTAGATTTGCTGGAGAGGAGTTTGCTACATGGTGGAAGTTTGTGAACTGAGTTTCCAGGTAGAATGGAGAGAGTGTGAGGATTGAACACTTGCCAACAGCAGAGATGAGCCTTGTCTCTCCATTCTACTAATGAAGCACTACACACTTCACTGCTATCTTGGGAAAATGGAGGGGATGTAAGACAGAGAGGGAGGTTCCCTGGTCACTAGAGTGGTGAAATAAGGTAAGTTCGTACTGGCTATATGTGAACTGAATACAAAAGTTTAAAGTTTTTCCTACATATTATAATATCAAAAATTTCTGGAGATTAATAAAATATCACAAACTTGTTAACTCCCTTTTAGAGAAAGAATATATTCCATAGATCTTACAGGGAATAGGATCGGGATAAACATTTTGGATCTTCAGAAACAGTGATTTTAAAATTAAATGGTATTGAATGATTTTATTCATTTCATCATACTTACCATCATTTAACAATATGAAAAGCTATATTCTGCTACTAGTTATTCAGGTTATAGCTAGTTAAGTTATATAAGTTATAACCATATATAACTTGTTATTCAACTAACAACAATTAGAACAATTATGTAATAATGGGGGTTATCATCAACTTATTTAAATTTTTTAAATCTTCATATGCTACAAAAAGTTGAACTAGCATTATTTTCCAAACATCTGTTGTCACAAGTATGCTACATGAGTTCAAATAACCTATAATGATCCACAAGTGCAAGTATTTAAGTAAAAATCCATACAAAACACAAATTTAAAGACCTATATAATTAACTTATTTCCTTTCAATTTATATAACTCATGCAAAAAATTCCATCATTGTAGTGAATAAAATGTACTCTATTACATTTGAATTTAATAGGACTCTTATCTGAGTATATTTAGATGCACATGGGAAAAATGTGGGTGAATCTCTGTTGAACACACAGACTGCACATGATGCAGATTTTGGAAAAAGGGTTGATGACCTAAATTTTGCTGAGTGGATTTGAATCAGTGTAGGGAGCACTTAGAAAATAATTCCTGCAACAACAGAGTATGGCCTGCACACTTTTATCCCATTGTTGTGTAGCTCTAAATGACAGAAGGTGTATTGAACTCATTTGGAGAAGATGATGCAACATGCCCTTTACTAGCTTACTAACATTGTTTTCTTTTTAATAATATACCTGCTTTCAGCAAACGAAAGATATTGAATGGTTTCAATTATAGGAGGAATATAGAGGGACCAAATAAGGGATCAGGGGGAAAAAGTACCTATAATAATGTAAAAATCAAAATTATTGGGCAGCTATAGATCAGAGACATTCTATAGGGGAGGAGGAGGGAGAGGGATGAGAACAGGGGTGGGAAGAGCACAGGGGACTATGGTGGTGGATCATGGGTGAATTGGTGGTGGGAATTTCATGGGGAAATCATACATTGTACAAATATGAAGGATGATGTAGTAGATACATATTAATAATATAATTCCTTTCATACCACCACAAGTAGCAAAATGAAATTAACATTTTTAAGTTTAAAACTTGGAATAAAAACATTCATAGTAAAATGAGCTTATTTTACTTAATAAATACTGAGAAGCATAGATGAAGGGAAAGTTTATTGAAAAGAGAGCAAGCTTGTGTACCATGAAAAAGCAGAATTTGAAGCAGTCTAAAAAGTTTTATTTAAGAACTTGACTTCAAATGCAACCTACTCTATCCTACAGTAAGACAGAGTGATGTTTCAAATCTAAAGGTAGATCACTACTGACATATTTGGGCCAGGTGTGAAATTAGAGTATTTATACTCTTAGGGACTCTTTCCATTTGTGAAAAAGTCATCCTATCTTCTGATGTAATAAGGACTTCCTTTCCATTTAATTTGTCTGATAGAGTTTAAGTTAATAGTTTAAAATGTTCTGGAATGTAATGAAGATTTATTCATTTTACCTTTCTCCTAACTTTCTCACATAAAACCAAAATAAAGAAGGTTCTGTTTTGATATGGAGTAAAAGAGCCACCCACCTGTCAAGGGGAAGCTGCAATATCACTTCTATACTGACAGCTTGAAACTAGTCATTATGGTTCAACAGAGATGGGAAGATTTAGTAAGAGAGAAATAGCCCCAGTTCAATAATTAAAATAATAGACAATTCAAATAAAAATGTAGTCTATTATTTTTATAAAAGAAAAAAGCATTAAACCTAGAGATAAACAATATCTCATACTTCCTATTTTTATGTAACTGGATATATGATAGGGGGGGGGCATCAACTTGCCCAGCAGTGTCATTTCAGGTCAAGATGTTACATTATGTGAGTTGTATTTGATCACTGTGTCAAAGATGAAGGATAATTCCATGTCTGTGACAAAATGGAAAACAGTATTTTGAAGGGCTGATATGCCAAAGGACTTTGGTAGGTAGGGATTTGGTTCAAAAGTCATCCATTTTCTCTAGACTTCTCATAAGTAACAACAGCTAGGAATCTGGATGTCCTTTTGAATCCATGATTTAAAGAAAATGCTGTTTATGATTTTGTGGCAAACTGTCACTCAGTGACTGCCAATGGAGCACCCTGGATAAACAAAATCTCTGCACCAGGCACGTCTACAATTGCAACTTCGGTAGGGTCTTGTCTCAAAGAGCTTAAAATCTAATACCACAACCAGAGCCCAAAATCCCTTCCAGATATATTTAGGAAGAAAATCATTATACATATAGTAGGATGTCATATGCTTGGGCAAGGTAAGGCTTTATTCTCCCTCAGTTTTTTTCTTTTTGAGCCTAAAAAATGGGAGGCATCAAATTATTATTGATTTGTTTTGATAGAACTAATCTGCAGGAGGTTTTCTATACTCGAAGACAAAATCAGCTTCCCAGTTCCCCCCACTGCACCAAGGAGAGATTATTCAAACTCTTCTTCTTTACCAGATTACAGTTATATCCAAAGGGATCTAAATTTCAGTGAGTCATTTCTATAAGTATAGGTAAAGGGAAATAAATAATTGCTTCTTTTAGTTAATGAGGAAGAAATAAAAAAAGTTTTTTATATAAATTGAGAACAAGCCTATCTCTTGCTTTATATGAGGTTTTTTGCAAGGAGACCAAATACTGGCAGTTATTTTCTATTCTCTTTAACAAGTTGTTATCCCATGACAAGCAGTAAGCTCATAAGATGGACAAAATAAGGGCCTCCCTGGTGGTGCAACGGTTAAATCTAAGCACTATGAAGTCTTGGTAGTCACTGAAGCACAATTCCCTGCCAGGCAGCTCACCCACATCTCATAGCAGACCTCTCCTGTTTCACCCACTGCTCCCCTCAGCAAACTCCCTGCTCTGGTCACACTCTGTCTGGTGAATTCTCTCAACCTCGCAATCCTCTTACTTTGCACCTCTGGCCTGCACTCCGGTTCTTGTATGCACAGATAAGTTAATCTTTTTTTAAGAATAAATAACTCTTAAAAAAAAAAAAAAAGATGGTCAAAATAATTCTGAAAAGCTTGAGAAGAATTTTTTTAAGGTTTATTTATTTATGCAATCAAGAGCTGGGGTACAGGCCAGAGTCACGGGGAGGTGAGAGTATTCACCAGAGACAGAGGGGGCCAGAGCAGTGGGGAGCAGAACAGGCAAATCTACTGAAAGATGCTGTTGAGGGGAGAAGTGGGGGAGTTCTGCTGAGCCATGAGAGTCTCCTCTCTGGCCAGGGATTGAACTCGTGCTGCTGTGCCATGGATGATTCACAGTGTGGCACTCAACCCGCTGTGCCACCAGAGAGGACCTTGAGAAGATATTTTTAACAAAATAATTTTGAGCTTTTTGGTAATGAGTTCATATGCAGAAAAATTTAGTACAATTTCTATTAGAAATAATTAGAAAAATAGTAGCACTTATTCAGTATACCTACTACTCCAAATGAAACATTCATAAACCAATTCTCCAATTCTTATTACAAACCTAAACACAGTAGAATGACCTACTGGGAGCAAAAAAATGCCAGCTTTTTCTTCTATATAACTAACTTAATATTTAGTTAAATGGCTAACAAATACAAGTATTCACATAATTACATAAATATATTTTCTTAGAATTATATAAAAAATTATCAGTTTCTAAGAAAACTTGGATCCTAGCATATAAATTTAGTTAGAATATTTTTTGAATACCTTGAGAAGAAGGCACATATCAGTCTAGATATTAACTAGACTGATACTAGATACTAACACCATCTTGGCGTTAGTAGACCAAATTTTAAGGATATAAAATATTTTTAAAAGTAGGGCCTCCCTGGTGGCACAGTGGGTTGAGCGCTACACTGTGAAGCAAGCACTGCACTGTGAAGCATCCACGGCATAGCAGCGTGAGTTCAATCCCTGGCCAGGGAGGGGACCCACATGGCATGGCAGACCTCTCCT
Organism: Galemys pyrenaicus; assembly: GCA_019455555.1. Taxonomy (NCBI): domain Eukaryota; kingdom Metazoa; phylum Chordata; class Mammalia; order Eulipotyphla; family Talpidae; genus Galemys; species Galemys pyrenaicus. Next base: position 263,293 of record JAGFMF010011980.1, read on the forward strand.
CCCTTGCCTGCTGTTCCCCTCCGCAGTGTGCTTCAGTCGATTTGTTTGTTCTGTTCCCCGCTCTCTCTCTGGTGAATCCTCTGACCTCCGGCACCTCTGGCCTGTATTCCAGTTCTTGTATGCATAAATAAATAAATCTTAAAAACCATAAATATTTTAAAATATGAAAGAATATTTTGTTCTTTAATAACTTAAAAGGAAAAACTACAAGAAAACAAAACAAAAAGAAACAGACTACTACAAAAAGAGATACTCTGCAGGAAAGAAGGAGGGGTTGGGATCAAGACAAGGACAGGAAGAGCAGAAGGACTATGGTGATGGTTCACGGGTGAACTGGTGGTGGAAACTCTATGGGGAATACACCCGAGAAAATAAAGCAGCACTGTAAGAAAAACCCTGAAATGATTTCTCTAGGGAAATATGCAAAGAATAAACCTTGAAATTCTTATTTTAACTCATTAAAAATTAATAGGAACTATGACCTCTTTGTGTAAAATTTCAGATTTGCATCTACTTTTAAATGTGATCTCTAAGCAGATAGTCACAGAACTGTATTTATTCTAATATACAAAATGATTGTTTTTAAAAATATTAGAATTGATTTCCTGTGTTTCCTCTTACTAATAATGTGATCTAATCCATAAATATATCCTCACTATAAATATGTTAACATTACAGAGCTGATCTGTTGAGATGTGTTTATTTTCAGTTTGGTTTGCATCAAATATGCTATCAAAATGGAGTGCAACATATCAAAAAAAGTAGCAACAACAAATGTTGGCAAGGATGTGAAGGAAAAGGAACTCTCTTACACTGCTGGTGGGAATGCAAGCTGGTCCAACCATTATGGAAAGCAGTGTGGCAGTTCCTCAAACTACTAAGAATGGAACTTCCATAGGATCCAGCAATCCCACTCCTAGGAATATACCCAAAGGACACAAAAACACTGATTCAAAAGAATACCTGCACCCCTATGTTTATTGTAGCACTATGTATAATAGGTAAGACCTGGAAACAACCCAAATGCCCACAACCAGATGAGTGGATCAGGAAGCTGTGGTACATATACACAATGGAATACAATTCAGCAATCAAAAATGAAAAACTAGACTCATTCATGGGAACATGGATGGATCTGGAGGGGATTATGCTCAGCAAAGTAAGTCAGAAGGCAAAAGTAAAATACCAGATGGTTCCTACCTTAGGAGGAACATAAGGGAACCAAAGGAGGATCAAGGAAAGGAATAAGAACAACAATAATAACAATAACAGCAATAAAGACACAGAAACCAAAAATGAAAAGACAAGGACAAATTGGGAACACTTGGTGGGGAGGGAAGAGGGGAAGGGTTGAGGGCAGACGGGAGCACGGAGGACTGAGGTGATTGTGCACTGGTGTTATGGTGATAGGGAATACATGGGGATTACAACTGATGTCAAATATATGTAAATTTAAAAAAATATATAAAAAAAGAAAAAACCAACAACATGGAGTGCAAGATTGATTCACAGTTGTTGAGTGATTTGATAACTTGACCCCCTATTTAAAAAGTATCTTAGCAAAGTTTTTTTTTTATAAATTTATTTATTTATGCATACAAGAGCTGGGGTACAGGCCAGAGGTGTGGGAGGTGAGAGGATCCACCAGAGACATAGTGAAAAGCAGAACAGGCAGACTGACTGAAACACACTGCTGAAGGGAACAGCGGGCGAGGCAGGAGAGGTCTGCCGTGCCATGTGGGTCCCCTCCCTGGCCGGCAGCAGGGATCAAACTCGTGCTGCAGTGGCTGTGGTTTGTTTCACAGGGCATTGCTTAACCCACTGTGCCACCAGGGAGACCCAGCAAAGTTGTTTCTTTAACCTATATTGTGTAATCTGTCATATACTTCTATTCAATATTTTTTAACAGGAGTTATTTTTTCCAAAGTCATTATGTAGTAATACAAAATATCTGCTCACTAAGGATCTATTGACTTCAACCTGTTTATCATACACACACACCCCCACACACACACATACGTTCACACATGCCCATTTTCAGTAGAAGAAAAATTAGTAAAGTGAACAAAACATTTAATAATGGTTTCATTTCTTTCAGGTGAAAATGGTTTCTCATGTAAGATTGTGCAACTAATTTTGCAACATAATTTTTTCTTTAGCAGAATGAAAAATTTATAGTATATTGTACTATAGTGTTAAGGTATTATTTTATAAGGAATCAAGCAGCATGTGTGCTATTAGGTATTCAACCTCTTTAATTTCTTATTTTCTTTCACAGCAATTGCTATACCACATAAGATCTTAGTTTATAAATAACATCCCTTAAATAGTAACTGAGACATTAATATGTGCATGTCCAGGACCTCTGCTAAGTGCTTTATGTCCATTAGTTTATTGATTTTCATATCCATCCTAATTTACAGATGAGAGAAAACTGAGACTTGGGTGCTTATATAACTTTCTTAGTTCATAGAAAGCAAGTGATAGAGTTAGAATTTACTCTTTCTGATCTAATGTAACCAGTTCCCAGATATTCTTATGCTATGCCCTTTTTGACCTGGAATCATCATTCTTAATAAACTGTGAGAGAAACATGTCTAAAGGATTTCATTACGTAACAATTTATTATAGGTGGATATTCTGTTGGGACTTAAGAAATTTTTATGCAATTTATTACAACTTTTACATGTGAAATAAATTGAGAAATGATGAAATCTTAAATGATTGGAATTGAGAAGGAAGAGATAAATGATTACAAATGAATAATTTTGTATCATAAAGGAGAAAATAGATCAGCAAATGTTTTAAAACAATGTAACTTACCATATTATAAATTAGTGAAAGGCTAAAATTATCAAACATAGAACATGATTCTTCCAATTTAATGATGCTAGGAACATTAAGGTAATGCATTAATAAAAATTAATTAAGCAATCATGGGAACATAATTTAGAATTAGGATTATGAAAATATGATATTGTATTTAAGGTTTTTAAAAATCTAATTAAGAAAACACAAAGTTAACAAAATTAGAATTATCTAAACATAATTACAAAAGTTGAAGAAAAGGCATAGGCAAAAGTTGCTTGCTATATTGGTCTATAACAATAAGTAACATAAACAGAAGGATGTGGTTTGGAAGAAAGTAAATGGACTGATGGTTTAGCTAACCTCATTCCAACGATCAAATTTCATTTCCTTGTGGCTACTTCCTAAACAATTACTTGCTACTTGGTCTTGCTCATCTTATTGAATATATTATTCTCTGTGCTTTCACAAGAATGTAAAGAATGAGGGTTTCATTTCACAAGAAAGAGATTACATCTCTACTAATTCATTGTTCTTAAAATAGATTTAGTTTTAAAATGAAGTCTCCCCTAATGTGAGTGTATAGCAGGGGACAAGTCTTAATCATTTTAGTAACTATGGCATTTCCTACAATGTCTGGCATAATGTGGGTGATCAATAATGAATAAATAATGAATGAACAAAATGCCCATAATGAGTTAGAAAGAATTTGTATTTAGAGGACTCTATAACAGTCTTAATGCTCATGACTTTTTTCCAGGTCACTCCCTCTTCATTCCTTATTGACCATACCTATAAAAGGTCTGTGTAAGATTACTAAAAATATAAATGATGACAAATATATGTTGATGGGGGCCACCTAACTATGCCGTGAGGCAAAAGCCCATCATAGGGGAACTGCCCTGAAAAATCAGAGGTTCCAAAGTTGACCCCCCTTCGGATTCCCTTTTGTTTTGGCTGCTATAATTATTAAAATTTTTAAAAAATTACAAAAAATGTGTTTGCTGGAATATCACCCTTAAGGTGGCTGTATGATTGGCTCTTTTATTAAACAAAGTAATTGATTGCCACGCAATTTGATGACGTACTGCCAATTGGCTGATATTATAATACAAATTCTAAAAT
>JAGFMF010011980.1:277057-289153 GCA_019455555.1 Galemys pyrenaicus
CCCCAGTCTGTCCTTGACTCCTCATTTTTGGTTTCTGTGTCTTTATTGCTGTTATTGTTATTATTATTATTGTTCTTATTCCTTTCCTTGATCCTCATATAAGTCCTTTTTATGCCATGGATGATGATCCACAGTCAGGCCAATCCAATAGGGTTGCCCTGTAAGAGTTGCACCTTAGGAATATGAAAAAAACATAGTATCACTTACTGCAATATGAATATTAATTTTTGGATCTTATCAAAGAGGAGGATTTTATCCACACTTGCAGTTGCATGTTTTTCCTTAGGCAAAGGGAAGCCATTTATGGCATTAACATAAGAAAAATTTGATTTTTAAAAGGTCACCGAGATTTGTTAAAAGATAGAGTTGTAGGAATAATATTGCAGAGACCCAATAAGAAGGTTATCACTGTCACTTAATGAGGAAGATCACAAAACCAGAAAACAGAGAGGCGTAAATTGCTGTGGTCTTGAACCTTTTAGTGGTTACATTGTACAATGAAACCCACTGAAATTCACTGACAGGAACAGAGACTCAATCTAGGTGTCCTGCCAGTTATTCTTTCCATCTCTGATCAGAGAAAGCAGCTGTTATTGTGGTGGGATATTAAAAGGGGAAGAAAAATGTTTTCTTTAATGTCTGAGAGTCAGAATTGGGGGCTTGTAAATTAAATTGATAACAGAACAAGAGAAAAAGCAAAATCCGTGTTGTGTTTTTTTTTCTTTTTTTTTCAGAACTAGCATATCGGCTAGAAGTTTGGAGATTCACCAGAGACAGAGTGGGGAGCAGAAAAAGTGGATCTACTGAAATATACCACTAAGGGGAGTAGCAGGTGAGACAGGAGAGGTCTGCTGTGCCATATGTGGGTCAGCTCCCTGGCAGGGGATAGAACTCAGGCCTTAGTGATGATATCTCTGACTTAACCCCCATGCCACCAGAGAGACCAGGTAAAATTTACACAGGTGTTCACCGAAAACATAAAGTAGTTAGAATTTTTAGGGCTAATATACTGTCTAAACAGAGAAAGGAAGTAGAAGAAAGGTTATTGATGCAGAAACAAATAACTTAGGAAAGATAAATGAATCCTTGAGAGAATACTTGGGAAATGTGATAGTTTTGACGTGAATATCTGTTAAAAGTTTTAGCAGTTAATCTTCCATTTTTTAAAACTCCTAGTGAGGGGATTTATGACAGTTGGATATTTTGAGAAGAACTCAGAAGGGGAGCTCAGAAACAAAGTCTTTTCCTGCATCTATTGATGCATAATTGTCTTCAGCTTGAAATAATCTGTAAACCACAAAGGCACATCCTAGATACCTTTGAGTTCAAGAACAAGTGAGGGCTAATGAGGCAGCTTCAGGAATAGTACAGACAGGGACTTCATGAGAGTTTAAAGATACTTCAGAGACAAGGGCAGTAATGTCTATGGGGATAACCAAAAAACTCCAGAGATGAGATGAGAAATCCAGGAGGGCCAATGGGGGCAGTAAATTGTAAGAGACCTTAGATAGAGTAGGTGAAAGGAGGAACTCTTTAAAATAAGAGCTGGGAAAATCAGACCTCCCTGGTGGCACAAGGGGTTAAGCACCATATTATGAAGCCTCCACAGCCCCTGCAGCAGGAGTTCTATCCCATGGCAAAGGAGGGGGCCCACATGTCATGGCAGACCCCCCTCTGTCTTGCCTACTGCTCCCCTCAGCAGTGTATTTCGGTTGATGCTGGTGATGATCTTGCACCGTCTGGCTCATGTTCCTGAACTTTGTGCCTGGTGGCAGATGAAAGTACTTGCGTACTGAGGCTACGCCCTCTAGATCTGGGAGAAGGTTTTTGGGAGCATGAGGTCTTCAGCTGTGCAGGAGAAAAGTCACATCTGCAGAGGGAACTGTAAGATTGAGACTGAAAAAGGAGATTCGGGTGCATGCCAGGACTTGTCCAAAAATGCCTGTGCATAGGAGATACCAAAAGAGTAGACACAGCTGTAGAGAGTAATCAATCAAGATGTTATTGCACACTTATCTTTAAGAGAGAGAGAGAGAAGGTGGGAAAATGGTTACATTTTCCCAGAAGAGTATAGCCACTAGGAGAAAGAACCAATCACAAAGTAGAATGGTGAGATTTTAGAATAGATCAAAAAAGGGTTTAAATATCCCCACTTATGGATTGCAGCCTATAGAGTGGACTCCAGCCCATAAGAGCTTCTTTTCCACTCTCAGGTACAGCATACTAGGGGACACTTGCTTTCTTCCTTTAAACTGTTCTTTACTTTCTTGAACAGTTTGCTTCTCTCTGCTTACTTATCTAAAAAGTCTGTGAATTTCTTTTGACAGTTTTGTGGGACACGCACCTGTGATGTTTCAAGGGCTAAATTAACAGCACATACTGACTTCACCTTCAGGGTCATAACCATAATTTTGCTTATGCCAAACATCTGTAAGTTTAAAATAACCACCATTGTGTGGGGGAATTAAAAGAAAAAAAATTATAGAGTTCAGTGTTGAGGGTTAACCTGGGAAAAGCTTTGGAAAGGACAAATGTCCCAGCCAGCTGCTTTATGCACTGCCCCAAAATAGGATCTAGCTTATGGACTGTTGAGACAGATGGCAATTCTCAGTGGAGAAGAAATCATATTAAAGCAAGTGTATTAGAACCACAAAGCATTCATTTGCACAGGTATGCCATTTCCTAACATTCTAGAAGAGGAGAACATAAATCCCTTAAAATCAGGGATCATTACTTCTATGTCAGATGCAATCTATAGGTGAAGAAGAAAGAAGTGAAAATTTATCATGAGAAAATGTCTATGTTTCTGCCATGTGAGCAGTCTTCAATGGCTCTTCTGGGTGGCATTTCTGCTCAGGGGCTTGGTGATAGCAGTGAAGCTAGTGATGCTTCACAACAAAATTATTTTGATATGATGACTCAAACCTCTACAGATTATTTTATTTTTCCTTTGTGCCTAAATTAGTTTTTTTTCCTCCACTCATTTAATTCATGATATAGTAAAACAGACAATTGAACACAGATACTTCCCACTTTTTCAAAAGACCTATTATTGAATGGTCTTTATATAATAGTGTAATCCCCATAGAAATGGAAGGGTCCAGATTCCCTGTTCCACTAAGGAAGGTGGAGCTGAGCAGCCAGAGAATGCTAAGGAGGATTTAGGAAGAAAACATGAATGATGAAGACTAGGAGGAGGCACATGGAGCAGAGAGAAAAGTGAAGAAGTCACACTTGCTTTTTGGCCTTGGACTTTTACAAGAGGACAATGGTAGAGATACTTGAAAGAGAAAAGAGACATGGGTGAGAGACATGTGGGAGGATGACAATGGTAGCCTTTAGACATTTAGACTTGTAGTTTGATTTTTCTCTTTTCCTTCCAGATTTGCTTAGATACTTCTGCCTCTTTCCTATGGTTCCCCAACAGAAGGTTCCTTACTCTCTGCAAGGCTTTGGGGCTCAGTGGCTCTGCTTTGAGCCAACCATGTTTGGCTGAACATTTGCTCATGAAGAGATGAATAACTTTGTGGGCTTGATTTGGAAACTATTACATATTATTTTTCTTTTCTCTATTGAATACATTCTATTAAAGTTCTTTCCTACTGAAGGTTTTACACACTAAGAGTATGTTTTGTCTTCATGCAGTGGATGGCAGAACCCATTTAGAACAGACAGTTTTGGGAGTCCTGGGATGCCCTTCATTTGCCCACTCACAGATAGTTTGAGACAAATGACAGCAAACTACAGCTCATAACATGCTTTTGTAAGTTTGGAGGAAAAAGAGTTTTTACATTTTGACATTTTTTAAAAAGTCCTAAGAATACAATTTCATGCCACAGGAAAATTATATGAAGTTTAAATTTTAGTCCATAAATGAAATGGGTATACATATGGATTATAGTCACACATTTTTATTTTTAATTTATATATTGTCTGTGACTGCTTTCACACTACAACAGAGCTGAGTAGTTGTGACAGAGACAGTACAGCTACAAAGCCTACAAAGGCACTTAGGGAGAAATTTGTCTGCCCCTAGTCTAGGGCCAGGTTTACTTAAAGAAGCTATTTTAACTTAAATGTTGGGGAAAAAGTGTACAGGAGTTAATATTGTATCTATTGGTATTATAATTACCCTAATAGATAAAGAAATGGATGTAAATGAAATGGAGTGATTATGCTAGCAATTTAAAATGAAACCTTCTGTTTTCACAAGGACATTAATAGACAAATGAGAGGTCAAGCCCAAGTTCAAAAGACTAACAGGTGACTTTGGTAATAACCTCAGAGGCAATATATCTAGGAATTGAAATAAGCTAATTTGAGGTACTTTGGAACATACTTATGTTGTCTGCTTTCCGGGCTTTGCTTTGAGAAGTAGCACACTCCTCTCTGATGAGCTAGCTGCAAGGAAAGTTCAGACCCAAATAGCACTATCCTTTTGTTGGTCTCTGGAGTTTTATCTTGGTTTGTAATCATCCCTTTTACTGCCAATTGAATTGTAGTTCATGTTATTGTAATGTAGATTTCCACCAATAAATCATATTGTAATTATATATGAGTGATTTGAGTTGTGTGTAAAACTTCTTCACACAGGTGGGAATGAGCTTATGTTGAAATACAATCCTCACACTATATTTAGTCTTCAAAAAGATATCAATTCATTTATAAAGACATTTTATCTTAACATACATGTGTATCAGTATATGGTATTACAAAGCACATGTAATACATTGCATAGTGCTTAATTTATGTCCACATAGACACTACTATTTTATGATGGGTCACTGAGAACCATGATATTCAGGTTCCCCCTTTATGGTGGGTCTATAGTTAGGGCTAGAAATATGACCTAATGTTAGCCTATAAACAAACATGTGTGAAGCTCTGTCGGAAAATATAAGTTCTGGGAAAGATTTTCCTTTTAAAAAGTTCCCAAATCACTCCAGTTTTCTAAAGATACTCATTTTAGGTTTATCCCTTTTCTTCCAATTTTGAATGCAGAAATTTTTTTATGCTCAGGAAAGCAGCCACACCATGACCATGATGCAATGCTAACTGCATATAATTTGGCTCTCATATCAATGGACTGTTCAGCAAAAAGGGCCTTCAGATAAAAAGGGTGATAGAATTGACTTCAATGAGTACTGTTCTATATCATCTGAGACTGTACAAACCTTCTGGAAAAAGAATGTTCCTTTACTTCCTTATAGAAACACATCAGAATTCAAATGCATATACTTCTTATCATGAGTAAATTTATTCACCCTGAGACTCATCCTGAAAGTGAAAATCTGGAAAAATAGATCTCTTATATATTTTGTTTACAAAGTTTTCTCATACCTTCTTTCCCTTCCTTATATGCCTCCTGGGTCATCAGTACCTATGTTTAAGCCTTACTTTCTATCCTCTTCCTATTGTGCTACTGCTCAGCACTTTACTGTAGGCAGTGCCAATGCTCATTCTCTCTCCTCTGCTTAATAATATATAGCAATCTCTATTACCCCAAACCAACTAGCCCATTGACAAACTGTGCAATGTAGTATCATAGTGATGAAGGCAACATCCTTTACACTGCCTCCAAATCTATGTCAATCCACCAATCTGGGAATCTTTGTTCCATTTTGTAGGAAATGGTTTAAAGACCTTCCTCCCTTGAGAAAAGTGCTTTTTCCTTAGGTACACAAAAGAATAATTGAGGTAAAATGATTTGCTTATGGAAATAATAGACTAAAGCAGTAACAATTGAACACTAACAACTCAAAAAGTTGTAGCCATTTCAGTTTTAGTAAAAATACACTCATTTTTTAACAGAATAACATATATGTATGTGATTTATGAAACCAGTTGTATTTGCACAACCTTTAAGGAAGAAATAAAACTTGTAGGCAATTGGATTTAAAGTCACAAAATAAGTTAACACACTAATCAGTAAATGATATCACATGAGAACATTTTGAAATTGTGAAGATTAAATTCCCCAATACAAACATACATCAATTTAAAAAACTAACCAAAAATTTAAAAATATACATTTGTGGCAAACAGTAAGCCATTGCAAAACATTAATTCAGACTTCTTGTAGAGCTGTGCTGTCTCCCTCTTACAAGCACTAGTAGTTATAATCTGGGCTTTTGTTAGAGTTTACTAGCTGTCATAGCCTATTAATCTGTCTGTAGGGAAACAAGTTTCTTAGCACCAAACTCTCACAAAAGAAAACCAATTACCATAAAAGGGTAAACTGCCACACAGTGAACATTAAATTTTTCTCAGACTTAAGGAAGAACAGGTAATTAACAAAAAGAGTCTCTTTGAAACCAAAACTTGTACAGAAAGTTCTGATCAGCTGCAGTTGTACAGCAGGTGTCACCAGGTCCCTGTGTCAATGCAGCTTTCCTGCAGGCCCTAAAATGTAAGGGGCAGGATCCCTTCCTAATTTAGAAAGGACAAACAACAATTACACCAAGCAGACTTCAGGGCATTAAATCACTCCTTTGGAAAGTGAAAGCACTGAACTTTGTTTTCATACTTAAAGCATGTTGACATATACAGTGTGTTACTTAGAGATGGAATCACTGATTATGAAAGAAATGTAACTTGAGCTAGTTAAGCAAAATGGGGAAAGCAATAATCTTTTCTACTCAGGAATCAGACCACAGACAAGGCAGAGATGACCTATAAAGAGGAAACTCTGATCCAAAAAGGCAACGGTGTCTCCCATATCTGCTGCCTCTGTCCAGTTAGTTTCATTATGATAGACTGACTTCTCAAAAAGCACTCAGAAGGACAGTCTTGAAATCTATGGGTTCATTCTTACAGCTTAAGAAGATATAAATGGGGCCTCCCACTCCCTAAAACATATATTCTCTTTAGACCGTTTGCCATAGCAAAGTTATAAGGGGTACTACTTAGTCTCATCCTGTGCACTGGTAAAGCTCTATGACTGGAGAACTCTTCAGATGCAGCTATTCAGAAAAGCGGTAGAGGAGTTACCTAGAAGAAGTTAATGTTCACTATGTACCAAAATATTCGTATATATTAAAATTCCTTAATGTTTGCATGATTTTTGCTTTTTAAAACAGAATAATGTTGACTTTAAACAGTGTTCACCAAAGAAACTAATCATTTAAAAATCCTTGTGATCTCTCTTTCTCAGGCAAACCACAAAGGGTAATTTTCATATTATAAATCACAAACTGGTTCATAAAGTTGAATTACTTGATATATAGTTCTAGAGACAGAGATTTGAGAAAAATCCTAATATATGAGCCCCAAATCCACTCATACCTCCAGGGCATTATTTTGTATTCTGAAAAGATCCTATTCTCTATTCACACACCATCCAATAGGCCACATCGACCTTGCAATGGCCTTACATCTAACCTTATATATCAAATTTTCAACAAAGCCAGTGTGCAGTTCTTCCCAAATAAGCTGAAACTACCAAAAAAAGCACATGCCCTTTTAACTAGCATAGACTAAAGGTGAGTAAATTTTAAAAAGTAGGACACTTTCCTCTTTCCCAATTTTCTTGCCCTTTGAAACAACTCAGGCAAGAACTAAGTTAATTAAAAAGAGAAGGTAGTTCTCATTCTTCTAATTTTCCTAGAGGTTTAAGACTGTCATAATTAATAAATGGTATTTGAGAATAATGAGAGGAATGGTTTCTTTCCCTATTACTTTTTTTGTGTTGTACTAGTAGACAGTAACTTTCTCCTCTTTGTCTTTCAAATTGGGCTTCACAGGATGGTATACCCCCCATTGACACCCTAAAAGACTGTGATTGTTTGTTCTAAGAATTACTGACCCAATAAAAAATTTTCAGGCCCTTCCATTTACCTTCTGTAATTTAAAGGTCATATCATATAGTTGATTTCAAAAATGGTCACAAACTTTTTCTTTCCATCTTTTTGTGTCCACTGGTAAGTGCCTGCTCACACTGTGAGCAGTCTTCAATGATTTGCTTTACAAATGGAGCATTAGCAAATGTGACACAAAGGGAGACTGGAAAAGACTGCAATGGGGCTTTCCCTTGGTATCCAACACCAGGGGGATGAGCCCAAGTTAGTCTGCTGGATGCCGGGAGTTATGTAGTCCAGCAACTCCTGCCAATTCAAATCATAGCCAAGGACCTCCCAGAAGCAGAGGGGTACAGGTGATTACAGTCACATATGTGGCCCAGCTTAGTCTAAGAGAAAAGCTAATCAACTAAGCCCAGTGTAAATTGCCAATTCACAAATTTATAAAACTATACATGGTTATTGTTTTAAGCATCTTTATTGAAATAAACACATTTTTAAGGAACTAGAAAGATATATATGTATATAGGTGTGTGTGTGTATACACTAGGAGTAGATTGAATCTTAGAGCATGCTGCTTCTCCCAAAATTAATCTACATATTTAATGTAATTTCAATTAGAATGCCCTCAGAATGATTCTTTTTGGAATTGGACAAAAATAAGTTAAATTCCACAAAAAAGGATTGATACTCAATCCTAGTAAAGGAAATTATAGAAAGAAAGAATATTAAAAAGGACTTCCATCCTTAGATATTTGAGAGAACTATGAATTCACTGTAATGAAATCAATATATTTTTTAGCCTAAGAGGAGATACTAGATCAACAGAGTAGGATAGACAATGCAGACTCAACTAGGGGATATGCTTGAATGTAAATATGAAAATAATGTTATACTGATTCAGAAAGAACAAAACACACCATGTAATAATACTGTCACAACTCTATCTCCATTTGAAAGAAAATAAATCTAGTCCAAATATACTTAAAGATTTAAATAAGTATATAAAGAAATAACAATGATATATTTAGGAAAGAAAACAGAGTCTCTTTATACAATCTTGGGTTCAAGACCAAGTCAGAAATGCAGAAGCTCTAGAATACAAATAACTGCAAAAAAAATAAAATGTTAAGCTTTTATGGCAGATACCATACTTCTATAAACAAATGCATTTTCCCTACTTAAAATGAAATTAAATTTTGGAGAAAAATAGCGATGAAACAAACTTGTAAAAATATTTCCAATAATAAAAAAATTAAAGACATTATATTGCATACCAGAAATGCTAAGCAGTATTTCAAAATCTTTATATGCACTAAGTCATTATTCCTCAGGGGAACTTATTTGGAAGTTACCGATCTTCTCCTGTCCACTTATATCTTTTTTATAATTAATACCTGACGTGGCTCTTAATTACTCCATAATGAAATAAAACATTACTCTGAAATTCAAAACTCTTGACAATGATCCATTTTCTTTTGTTAGTCTTGAACTTCATTTATTTCTTACTTAAGCCTGATGATTTCTCAAGCTCTATTTTCTCCAGTAATCTTTCCTGATTTCAGATCATGTATAATATAACCTATTTAAACCCCATGACAATGTTTAGGTGTTTTTTTCATGTATATGTACTGAGTTCCCTACCAGAGGATAAACCCTTTAATAAAAGTGTATGTTTGACTTATCTCTAAAGTGTTTGGTATGGAATAATTGTTTGCACTACTCCTATTGCACCCAACACATTATTGGAAGAAAAAGGATGTTTCTGATAGATTTACCAATATTTTCTACTCAGACATTTTCTATGAATTCTGAACATGAAGTATGACACAACTTACTATTCTAGTCTTTTACAGCTGTACTCTTTTATTTGAATCTTTTCCATTTTATTTACATTCCCTTAAATGGATCTGCATGTCTTCTAGTGATGGCTCTATGTCTTCTAATATTTTATGAATTATTTGAGGACAGAGGCAGTGTCTTATATATTTTTAAAATTTTATTAATATTTTTATTGAGGTGATATTGGTTGATGACACTGTTTATGATTCTGAGGTACAGGTTTCTACCTTGTCAATGTGTGTTACCATAACTTTTCAGGATCTTTATAACTAAATAGTGCTGGGACATATTAAAAATACTTATTTAATGAATAAATGATGTTCTACCAATCTATAATAACTTTTCATTTTTCCTGCAAAACAAGTTCCATGAAGTTCAATTTAAATACAATACTGATCTGCAAAACTTTTGCTGGTCATTGCTTCTGGAAATAACACATTTATTTAGAATGTAAATGGATTATATGTGTCACTTTAACTCAGATTCTTAATCCAATTTAGTTGATGCCATAGGTTCAAATGACTTAGACATGTCTTTCAGAGCCTAAACACCTAGAGATTCACACCACTACATGTATTTTTTTAATTTTTCACATTTGATCACAGATGTTGTCTTTCCAATGTTTTACTTCTCTACTCTTCTATTCCAATTATTTAACTAAGCCTCCACCACTTCCAAAATCGCATAGCAGATTTTTTTCTTACAAGTTCTTGTGACACCTTAGTTTTCCAAATATTAAATCATTTACATATATGCATCACTGTCCCCATAAAAACAAAAGCCTGAAAAGTCAGAAGAATCTGTAGTAAATCTATTTTTATACACTTTCAATACCTGATACTGTGAGAAAGGAAAGCATTACACAGTACTCAGTAAATAATTATCATTTATGGACAGTTGCTGATAAAAGGTAACAATTTTTTTTTTTTTTAGATTTTACAGCTACACATTTAAATTTAAATTATTTCTAATTTAATTACTTGTTCTGTCAAGAACATGTATATTTTTTCTAAACTTCATTTAGTTAATTATTTAAATATTTGTCTTAAGGAGCAATTTTTATTCTGTAATCAAAAGCAAAAAGAAAACAATTTAAAACTAATTGTTTTTAAAATAATAATTTGTGATTCCAGTTTAAATCTTGTGATAAAAATCTTCAGACTTATTCAGGATCATATTAATCTTTGAATATTACAGATTAAGGTTTTTTTTTTAAGATTTATTTATTTATGCATACAAGAGCTTGGGTACAGGCCGAGTCCAGGGCCGTTAGAGGATTCACCAGAGACAGAGTGGGGAGCAGAACAGGCAGACTAACTGAAACACACTGCTGAGGGGAGCAGTGGGCGAGGCAGGAAAGGTCTGCTGCACCATGTAGGTCCCCTCCCTGACCGATGACAGGGAACGAACTTGTGCTAGTAGTTGCAGTTTGCTTCACAGTGCATTGCTTAACCCACTGCACCACCAATGAGGCCCAATTAAGGGTTTTTTTTTTGATAAAAACTTTAGGTTACTTTAATTTTTTTATTATCTATCTATCTATCTATCTATCTATCTATCTATCTATCTATCTATCTATCTATCTATCTATCTGTCTGTCTGTCTGTCTGTCTGTCTGTCTGTCTGTCTGTCTGTCTGTCTGTCTATCTATCTATCTATCTATCTATCTATCTATCTATCTATTTATATAATTTGACATCAATTGTATTCCCATATATTCCCCAACACTATTTCACCAGTGCACCATCACCACAGTCCCTTGTGCTCTTATCTGCCCTCAAACCTCTCCCTCGCCCCTCCCCAACAAGTGTCCCCAATTTGTCCTTATTTATCTGTTTTTGTTGTGTTTTTATTATTATTACTGTTATTATTCATTTCTTTGATACTTATTTGGTTCCCATATATTCTTCAGGAGTGAATTTAATCTGGTATTTTTCTTTTGCTTTCTGACTTACTTCTCTGAGCATAATCCCTTCCAGTTCCATCTATGTTCCTATGAATCCGTCTAGTTTATCTTTTTTGATTGCTGAATTGTATTCCATTGTGTATATGTACCACAGCTTCCCGATCCACTCATCTGTTTTTGGGCATTTAGGTTGTTTCCAGGTCTTACCTATTGTAAAGAGTATTGCTATAAACATAGGGTGCAGGTATTCTTTTGAATCAGTGTTTTTGTGTCCTTTGAGTATATTCCTAGGAGTGGGATTGCTGGATCATATGGAAGTTCCATTCTTAGTAGTTTGAGGAACTGCCACACTGCTTTCCATAATGGTTGGACCAGCTTGCATTCCCACTAGCAGTGTAAGAGAGTTCCTTTTCCTTCACATCCTTGTCAATATTTGTTGTTGCTACATTTTTGGATATGTGCCATTCTCACTGGTGTGAGGTGGTATCTCATAGTGGTTTTGATTTGCATTTCTCTGCTGACAAGAGAAGTTGAGCATTTTTTCATATGCCT
>JAGFMF010011980.1:289724-307233 GCA_019455555.1 Galemys pyrenaicus
TCCTGCTACTTTGCTAAACCGGCCAATTAGCTTGATTAGATTTTCTGTAGAGCTTTTGGAGTTCTCTATGTATATTATCATATCGTCTGCAAACAGTGATAATTTTACTTCTTTTTTCCCTATTTGGATGCCTTGTATACCTTTTTCTTGTCTTATTGCCCTGGCCAGGACTTCCAGTGTTATATTGAAGAGCAGTGGTGAAAGAGTGCATCCTTGTCTTGGTCCAGATCTTAGCGGAAAGGCTTTCAGCTTTTTGCCATTGAGAATGATATTGGCTGTGGGCTTGTCATATATGGCCTTTATTTTGTTAAGATATGTTCCTTCTGTCCCGAGAATTTCAAGGGCCTTCATCATAAATGGATGCTGGGCTTTGTCGAAAGCTTTCTCAGCATCTATCGATATGATCATGTGGGTTTTTTTTCTTCTTTTTGTTGATGTGGTGGATTACATTTATTGACTTTCATATATTGAACCATCCTTGTGTTCCTGGGATAAATCCTACTTGGTCATAGTGGATTATCTTGTTGATGCATTGTTGGATTCTGTTGGCTAGGATTTTGTTTAGGATTTTTGTGTCAGTGAGAGAGATTGGTCTGTAGGTTTTTTTTTTTTTTTTTTGTGTTGTCCTTGTTCAGTTTTGGTATTAGTGTGATGTTAGCTTCATAAAATGTGTTTGATAGAACTGTTTCTTTTTTCGATTTTTTTGAAATAGGCTTGTAGGATTGATACTAATTCAGTTTTGAATGTTTTGTAGAATTCATTTGTAAAGCCGTTTGGACCTGGACTTTTATTTTTGGGAAGGGTTTTGATTACTGTTTCAATTTCACTACTTGTAATTGGACTGTTTAAAAAGTCTATATCTTCTTTATCTAATTTTGTGTGATTGTAAAGTTGCAGAAATTTGTCCATCTCTTCTAGGTTGTTGAACTTGTTTTCATGCAGCTTTTCATAGTATTCTCTAATTATTCTTTCGATTTCTGCTGTGTCTGTTGTGATTTGTCCTCTTTCATTTTTTATCCTGTTTATTTGTGTATTCTCCCTTTTTTCCTTTGTTAGCCTAGCTGGGGGTTTTTCTATTTTGTTTATTTTTTCAAAGAACCAACTTTTAGTTTCATTGATCTTTTGGATCATTTTCTTAACACCTAGTTCATTTATTTCTGCTTTGATTTTTATTATTTCCTTTCTTCTACTGGCTTTTGGGTTTTGCTGTTGTTCTTTTTCCTGTTCTTCAAGGTGTGAGATTAGGTTGTGTCTTTGTGTTCTTTCTTGTTTCTTCATGTGTGCCTGTATTGCTATATATTTTCCTCTTATAACTTTTTTTGCTGTGTCCCAGATATACTGTGGAGTTGTATCCTCATTATCATTCATCTCAAGGTATTTTTTAATTTCTTGTTTGAACTATTCCTTGATCCAGTAGTCTTCCAATAATGCACGTTTCAATTTCCATGTGTTGGAGGGGTTCCTTGTTTTCTTTTCGTGGTGAATTTCTAGCTTGATGGTTTCATGGTCAGAGAAGATAGTTGGTATGATTTCGATCTTAGAATATCTGCTAATGTTCATCTTGTGTCTCAGTATGTGATCAATCCTGGAGAATGTTCCATGTGCACTTGAGAAGAATGTATACTCAGTTTTTTGGAGGTGTAATGTTCTATATATGTCTGTTAAGCCCATGAGGTCTAGATCCTTGTTTAGTGCTCTGATATCTTTGCTTATTTTTTTTCTCATTGATTGAAAAAAAAACTGAGTGAGAGTGGTGTGCAGAAGTCTCCTTTTACATATGTATTTTCTTTTATGTCAGTTTTCAAAGATGTTATTAGTTGTCTAATATATTTTGGTGCTCCTATAAGACCATGAAGAGAACAATCAAAGAGTATATGTTGATAAGTGTTATGTCTTCTTGATTTAATGTTTCCTTAATCATAATGTAATGCCCGTCTGTGTCTCTTTTAACCTTTTTTAGTTTGAAGTCTATTTTATCTGATATAAGTATATCTCTTCTGCCTTCTTTTTTAGTCCATTTGATTGTAGGACTGTTGCCCAGCCTTTTATTTTTAGTCTGTGTTTATCTTTTGTAGTTAAATGTGTTTCCTGTAGACTGCAAAATATTGGGTTTTGCTTTTTAATCCAGCCTGCTACTCTGTGTCTTTTTATTGAAGAGTTTAGTCCATTCACATTTACAGTTAAAATTGATACCCTGGCATTTTGTTTGCCTTTGTGGTTCTATTCTTTACCTTTTTTATTCATTCTTCTGTTGGTTATAGTTCTAAGGTTTCTTGTAGAATTTTTTGGAGTGAAGGTTTTGTAGAAGTGAATTTCTGTAGACTTTGTTTGTCTGAGAAGGTTCTTATTTTCCCCTCATAGAGGAAGGAGAGCTTTTCAGGGTAGAGTATTCTTGGTTGGATTTTGTTGGCTTGGAGTTTGTTAAATATGTCCCTCCATTCTCTTCTTGCCTTTATTGTTTCTTTGGGGAATCTGATGTAATTCTTATTGGTTTCCTTTATAAGTTATCTATTTCTTTGTTCTTATCTATTTCATTATGTTTTCTTTGTCCTAGGCCTGTGTAAGGGTTACTATTATGGGTCTTTCTGTAGTTTTCCTTTTGTAGTGGTAATTTGGCATTCTTCTAGCTTTTTGTATGTCTATTTTTATTTCCTTTTTCATGTTTGGGGTGTTACCAATTTTCTCCGTGAATAGGTTTTCTGAGCCTACTACTTTCTCTACATTTTCTGGTATGCCTATCTCTCTTATATTACCTCTTCATGGTATCAGAGAGCACTCAAAATGTTTCTTCATTCTTTTTCATTTTCACTTTTCCTTCCCTATCTTTCTTGGTTCTTTTTATGTCTGTGTCCTACAGAGTACTGACTTGCTCTTCCAATTCTTCTATTCTGTTTTCCTAGTAATTCTTCAGCTCCTCCAGTACTTCCTAATTTTCTTCATTTGTTTTTCTTTCCCTTTCTTCCATTTCTTTCATTTTCTTTTGTTGGGATTCCATCTCATTCCTCACCCTTGATTATGGCCTTATCACTTTCTGCATTTTCTCTTAACTCTTTGATTGTTCTCTTCATGGCCTTTAGAAATTCTTTGTCTGTTAGATGTGCATATTCCTCTGTGTCTACTTTATCAGATTTTGGATGTTGACTTTCTTTCTGTGGTGTATTATTTCTGGGTGAACCTGCTTGATCATTGGTATTTTTCTTTCTTCCTTTCATTAACCTTTGGTTTTGAGTCTGTTGTGCCCCAGTCCTGCTGGTGCTGGTGGGCATGATTTCTGATTTCTCTTCCTGGTTTAGGTATTTCTGCTTGATATCTGTTCCTCTGTGTCTGGGTAGAGGTTCCAGTAGTATTCTGTTTAGGCAGATATTGAAATAATAAGAAAAGGGGAGAAAAAAGAAAAGAAAACAAAAAAATAAATAAAAACAAGAACAGAAAACCAGAACAAATATCAAAGAAACAAAACAGAAACTAAACCAAAAGAGAAAGAAACAGGAAAGAGAGAAAATGAAGAAGAAACAGAGAGACAAATAAGAAAGAAATAAAACAAGAACAGCAAAATAATCAAACAACCAATCAGACAAAAATACCCCAAAAAGCTAGGATAAAATACAAAGGATAAAAAGGAAAGGAGAAGAAAAGTAAAAACAACAAAAGATAACAGTAACAAAAACAAAACAAAAAACCACCCTACTGTGTTGGGGGGCAAGGGGTGGTGCTGATTGAATTGTAGCAGCAGATATGGGCCCATGTGGTAACTAGGTGGATGATGGGATTCCTGAGAACTCCTTCCACCTGAGGTCTAGGGTTCCCAAAAAGCCCCCTATGTAGGCACTAGCTCTATGCGGCTCCCCTTAGTATCAGTCTCTGCATGGTGGGAGGGAGTAGCCACATAGCTAAACTCTGTATGCCCATCTGACCTCCTCTGGGTGTCCCAGGATTCTGGATCCAGATGTTCAAGAGGATTTTCTCCATATGGAGTGTGTCTTCTCCTCTGTGTATGGTTGCAAGTACTTCTTCACAACCCTATGTTGGGGCGGAGCCTCCTGGGGCTTCCCTTTTCTATGTTTGCCCTTGGAGGCTGTCCTTTGTTTATGCAAGGACCACATGGTGGTGTTTTTGTATTTGTGTGGTCTCTCAGGCATCTACATCCTGCTCTGGGGTATTTCCAGACTGCCTTAGTCCTGTGTCCTGTGCCACCCTAAGCCTAGAGTGGGGAGGGTGCGGGGGAAGCAAGGGAGGGCTGAGGTTTGGGGGGAATGCAATGGGGACTCAAGATGCCAAGTTGTTCTTCAGTCCAGTGTCCAGTGTGGTTTCCTTGAAGTCTCTGTGCCAGGAGCCCATGGCCGTGGCTTTTTCTGATTGACTACTTAAAGCTCAAATTTCAGACTGCATGAGCTGCTTTGTGACCCGCAGTCTGGCCAGAGTGAAAACTCCCCTTAAGGCACTTCCAGGGAGACAGGCACAACGGGATCCCCACTTGAGCTGAACTGGCAATCCAGCCCAACTTTGCTCAGTCTGTCTTTTGCGCCAACCCCAGGCATGGGGCTCCTGGCAGTGGCTTTTCCCCACTGACCTTTACAGCATAGATCTCAGCCTGCATGAGCTGCTCTACATCCATCAGCTTTGCTGCAGCTCTTGGAGTGGCACCTTGGAGACGCTGGGGATTGCCCTGTAGTTACTTCAAACAAAGTTCATTTAGAGTTTCCTACCACTTTCAGGCTTTCAGTCTGGCTGATGCTTCCTATATATAAGCTGACATTCCATTTTCTGGCTTTTTTTTGGTATTCACCCTGTTGTGTGTATCTAAAGAAGATGAGCCAGTGTCTTCACTCTGCCACCATCTTTCTCCTCTCTGAGATTTAGTTTTTGAGTCTTTAAAAACTTATTGGACATGATAGAACTTCTTCAGTAGGAATAAGAATTAAAATGGACTCTCAAGATAGACAAATGAATTGTTTTATATTTTCTCACATGATAATCAGAACAAAAATGATGTTATAAAAGCATTTAAAAAACTTGTTAAACAATATACCATAAGAGAATTAAGAACCATGACACTACCATTCTATTTTCTATGTGTGTTTGTGTGGATTTTGTATAACTAATAAAAATTAGCTTAGTTTTTCCACCTGGATGGAGAGAAAACCTGAGCACTGCTTTGATGTAATAAGGCTACTGCAAAACTCTATAAATGGGTTTTGTAAATGGAAAGTGATTTGAAAATACCAAAAATCTTAACATACAAGCAATTTTCAGCAACCTGTTTTCTAAGATCTAGTATTTTTTTAAAGATGTTATTGACATTTTTAAAGTAAAATAAAAGTAACCTGGTCATCTATATTTGATAAATGTTACATAATGCATTTCATCTGTAGAATACCACAATTTATAGTATGCTATTATTAATAGTGTAAAATTTGTTCATTAGAAAGGCCTACTCAACTCTTTGTAACATTGCATTTACCAACCTTATTTGACCAAGAGGTATGTTTCACCTAAAAAAGAAATCTATTAATATCTAAAAGAATTAACGTGTCTCTACACCTAGTGTTAGCAAGTTTAGACTAGATACTAAAACTTTAACCTTTTATTTAAACAACAACAACAAAAAGACTAGCAAGAAAGCACTGTCCAATGGAACATTTAAAAATGCAAACTACATCATTGCCACTATAAATCACTATTAGGGTGTTAGTTTTTAAGTTGGAGAAATATTCTAACAATTCTGGGTCTCTGTGGTGCTGTTTATATGGTGGAACAGTAATTTCCTCAATGATACCCTCGTGACCAGAAGCCATTAACATTCTGGTTAATGTACTTAATTCACTCTCAGGACATAATTTAAACACTAGAGTAATCTGGATGAATATGTATCTTTTCCTGAATTTTCTTATATCTATAAAACTTTAAATGATCAACAAAGGACAAATTATCAAGCTGTACAGACTAACAATCACAATTTGGTGCAGACTTTTTAAATTTTAATTTTGAGAATAAATAGTAATATAGCTTTATAAAATACACACACTAAAATAATTTAAATAACATTTTGGAGTTACTTGAGAAAATACCCGATGGTTTTTATTATCTATGTTTGACCCAGGGAGGAAGTACCACAGTTTGGAGTGCCATCTTAATGAAATCTGCACCTCAGTGTTTGATTGGCTTCTCCCATTTAACATGTAGGAAGGGCATTAGAAAACTTTTAGTTCACATGAGTTTGCATAGATGGAAAGTATATGTCCTATTCTGTACCTGAGGCTATAAGGAAGACTTAAACATGGGAGGAAATTATATTTATGTGGAAAATTATATAATAAACTTTTGTTTTATCTTGTTGTGCCACTGTACCAAAATATGAACTTTATTTAATTTTTTTCTTTCAGTTCTATTAAAAGAGGTAGTGACTATTGAGTTCCATTTCAGGAAAAACAAAACAAACACAAATAATCATGTAAACCAATATTAACCCAATAAGAAAAGCACACAGCCATTCCCTCCATCTGTCCCCCTTGACCTCTGTAGAGAGGATGATATGTCTTGGGAATGAAAGCTCTGTAAATAGTTTGTTGGGGCTAAGTAGTCTATTTCCTCATTAACACAAGTCCTTTCTTAAGAAGAGAAAACTATGGTCGGATGACTCCTCCCTCCTACTTTGTCTCTCTGATAGGTGATAGAGAACCTGAGGGATTATGTGTATTTCTGTCTTGCCATCTTCTGAATTTTCTTTACCACTAATTAAGTCCATCCTTAACCCTTTTATTATGATATTGTAAAGAGACCTAAAAAGGATTTTCATGCACAATAAAACAAATTGAATCTATAAATCAAATCCACCTGAAAATGTATGCATGGAATATAGGCACGAGGCAAACAAAACTCCCAAGGCAAAAACAACAACAAAACAAAACAGTAAGAAAAGAATAAATAAAATTTCAGAAATCATAAATATACCTAAGTTCAGGATTCTATAGACCCAATGAAAAGGCTGGCTTCAGTAGGAGAGAAATGATAAAATTCTACCTAAACTCTAATAGACAAGAGAGCAGATTCTGTAAGAAGAAAATATGAGGGATATCAGGAGGTTGTGCTTGGATAAGAATGTGAAATTTAAAGTCAGATGAGGCAATAGAAGTCTTTTTGTGAGAAAGCATGAACAACTTCTGTTTGCTACTTCTTCTAATTCAATAACAGATAAAATATTTACCACCCTAACAAAATAATATAAGTTGACTAAATTAATGATATCAGATTGATATGCCAAATGACATTTTTTTTGAAAGTGCAATACACAAAAATGAATTAATAGTAGCAACATCCTATTTCCTCTGTCTGGGGTTCTTGTTCCCAAGTTGGGTATTTAGATTTCTTTCTATAGTTTGAATAAGTCTATGCCACATGGGCACATTGGTTTCACTCCTTTTGAATGAGCACCACTGGCACTAATTTGGAGTGTATTTTCTTTTTAAGAAAAAAAAAAAAAAAGCCCAATTAGTCTAAGACTCTCATCTAGATAAATAGTGTGAATACTGTCTGTGACCAGGATCTAATGCTTACTTTCTAATGTCTATTAAAACTGCTTTCTGAATTTTTGTTTACAAAAAATATTTAGCAACACCAGGAAATAAAATTTATTGTTAAATAAATGCTGATAAATATTACTATTACCTAAAAGAATGAAATGAATTTTAAAGAAGGAAAAGAATTAATGGTTTTGATATTTTCTTCCTTTCTCAGTGTAAGGACGGTTTATTTGGGACCAAGGAAGTGAAGATGATGCCACCCAAATGAATGGAAAGAAGGGAGCCGATTCCAATGTTTTGTCTTATATGTAAATGGAGAAGCTCATACTTCTGAGGCCCACAACATCCGGCCTGCTAGCTCACAAAGGCAAAGTTAGAGGCAAACACTAGAAGAATATGTCTTCTACCCAAGAGTTGGGGAAATGAAGTAGCCAACATTTTCACCTTCCGTCATGGGTGTAGGGTTTTACCCACTTATTCAGAAGTGCTTAATTTTGCAAGATGCAAAAAGGGGCTCATGAAAATTCTTCCTTATGTCAGTAAAATGGCATGAAATAAAGGAGTGAAAAAATAGATGAGAAACTTTGCAAGAGGTGACTAGATAGAAAGTGTGAGGACAACAGGAATTATCCTGCCCAATACTCATTCCTAGTGCTTTCTGACATACTTTCTTGGATTTTAGGGATTAGAAAATTAAAAAAAAATAGTCCTAGAAATAACAATCCCTGCCAATACCATAAAGTGAGTTATATGAATTAAAGGAAAGGCAAACTTTCCTGCCTTTATTAAGTTAATAACTGCCTTTATTAAGCTCAAGAGAAAAGATATGAAGCCAACAGTCACTGTAGCAACTCAGTGACTTGCACTACCATTGCCTGCTTTCCCGTTTACTAGCCACAGCACAAATGGTTTTATGCTGGAGCTGGCAGCTGGTGGCTGAAGATCTCTGATTCTGCAGCTTCTGATTAGGGGCTAAGAGCAGCATCAATCTTAACGGCCCAGTTCTATGGTAAGTTATGGTAAGTGTTGTTGGAATTTCAACTAATAAAATCCTTTATTTTTAGTCCTTGTAGCAATTCTGTGGCATGTTCATATCCTTAAATGAATTCTATAAAACTGATTAATTTATTAAGAAATTGTCAGAAGACAATTCTCTAGGGGGTCTCTCACATTTCTGTTCATCTTGCTGCCTTTGTTCTTTACTATGTTTTGAAAAATGTTAGCATAATGAATAGCCTTGGAAGACAGTGATAGTGTGTCCCTTTGGAGCAAAAAGTAGGCATGCTTACTGCCCAATATAATAAAGCTGTCATGTTGTGGACAGCCTTATTTCTGAAGGCCAGCTACAGCAGAAGGCCAGGTCCCCGAAGGATGGAACGGAGTCAGCGAGGGAGGGGAAGGGGGGAAGAGCACCAGACTTGCACGGAATTTGGTATCTGTCCTCCTGAGAGTCTCAGCAGGTCTTTATTTATACTTTACAAGCAAGCAGTGATATTACCTCAACACCTGCATAGAGCAGGCAGTTAACAAACATTACATTTTTTCAAGGGCAGCTTGGGGTCCCGCAACTCCCTTTCAGAATTTATGACACATATCACTTTGAAGTAAAGTTTACATCTGAAACATGTTTCTATCAGTATCTTAATTCACAGGCTTACTTATCAATGTTAAAGCAGACAAGGCAACTTTGTGTAAATACAAGTAAGTGTTTTATTCACTGAGTGTAAGGTAGACTAATAGCCACAAGGTCTAAGGTCACACTAGTGTCAATACCCAAAAAGCTATAAGCCCCCAATTAAAGGAAATACTAAAGCATAAGTTATCTCTAAACCTAACAGTAGTCTTCAAAAGAGTCACTAACTTCATTCTAAACCTAAAACTAATTAGCGAGTTTTTCTATGTATGATCTCAACTTAAGTAGAACAAAGGCAAAAGGAAGAGGAGGAGGGTATGGAGAATCTATGTGACTCTATCTTCTGGAAAGTCTGGGAGACTGCCTAATGACTAACTTTTGGTTTTGTGAAACAACCGCATTTTACTCTTCCTGGTTTTATGGCTTTTTTAAAAAATTAGTGGCAGCACTTACCAGTCGTAAAGGTTTGTTTTGGATTATCTGTCAGTCAGTAAGTGCACTACATCTAACTATTTTGTTTGACAAACCACCAAATTTACAACTGCCCCTGTGAATTATGTTTCAGTGAGCACACATTAAAAGACTCACAGAACTGCAATTATAAAGTTAGCCAAAACAAAAGGAATCTGGCAGGGGCCAGCTATGGACCACCTGATTTTTCAGGAATATCCCTAATTTTTCAGGACTTTTGTCACATAATATGAGTAGCATGGCCCATACCACCTTATTGTGAGACAGGTAGGGTCTCTGTAAAATAGAGATCACTGAGGATGGCCAGTAATCAATAGCCATCAAGAAGATAGATCTTATATTCTAATAAACTGCAAGGGATTGCATCCTGTCAACCATAGTATGAGCAAGCTTGGGAGTGGTTCCTTCTCATCCAGCCTTGAGATGAAAATAGCCCCTGGTGAAAATTTGATTACAGACTTAAGAGAGGTTCTGAAGCAGAAGGCCTGTTAAACTGTGCATGAATCCCTGACCTACAAATACCCTGAGGTAGTCAGTCTTAAAGTTTCAAGCTTGTAAATCAAGAGGTAATTTATTACATCTATCTAAACTTCTGGCATAGGTTGATAGATGGCACACAAACCTTTGAGTCATTATTTGGAAAAAATTTGTCTGACCAGGTACATATGTTTTGGATTTTTATGTGACTGAGAATTTAATTTCTTAAGTCACTGACATTTTGGGGCATATCAACAAACAAGTTAGAATTACTTCCCTTGATAATACTCTGCTTTCTCTGGGTTGTTTTGTTATTTACTTGGTATATCCCTGACCCTTCAATGTGTTGTACTGATTCCTCCCCTTTTTTTCAAAATGATTAATTTTAACCTTTTCAATTATTTTCTCCTATATTGATTTGAAAGTTATGTATTTTAATTCTATTTTTTCCTAGTGTTTTCCCTTAACTTTTAAATATCTGTATGTAAAGTGTCATTGAATAAGTAAGATTCATAACTTGAATCTGGAAGTACTATATTTGTCTACTAATACCTATTAAAAATTTATTCAATAAAGAAAGTTCACTCCTGTTCCTAGATTAAATCCTGACTTATGTGAGAACTCTTAGGTAATATAATGCCTTATCATTAATTCCAATTAAAACAAAGAAAATAAATAAGAAAAGTTCTAGCATGTGTATCATTGCCAATTTCCTCAGATGATAATAATCCACTCAGAGTTTAGGAACCATTCAAAACATAGTTTTGGTTTAGAAATTAAAAATGTCTAGTCCAATACTCTAATTTACATGTTAGTCATCATTAAAAAGAGAACGATTCCCTTTCCTCTGAAATAGGCTACCCTCTACTGAAAATGAAGTATGGGACTTACCTGCCTTTGCAGGGATCTTTGTCGATTCTTCCTGCCCTTTTTCCTTTTTTTTCTTTTTTTTAGCTAATTAAATTTATTTATTTAAGTATATTTGACATCTTTTGTATTCCCCAGGGAGTTCCCACCACCATTCCACCCGTGCACCATCACTTCAGTCTATTGTGCTCTTTCTGCCCATCCCATTCTTTGCCCTCCCTTCCTTCCCCTCACCTCCCCCCATTATCCCTTTGGTTTATCTTTGACCTTTTGGTCTTGTTGAGTTTTTTTTTTTTTTTTCCGTTGATTGCTTTTGGTTGTAATTGCCCTTTTCCTTGAGCTCATTCTTCTTCTCCTTCTTTTTTGTTATTGTTGTAGCTGTTGCTATTTCACATTCCTCCTAGTAATGAAACCATCCGATATTTTTCTCTGCCATCTGACTTGTTTCACTGAGTATAATTCCTTCTAACTCCATCCATGTTTCTATAAATTCATTTTTGATTGCTGAATAGCATTCCAGTGTATATATGTACCACATCTTCTTGATCCAATCTTCTACTTGTGGGCATTTGGATTGTTTCCTGGTCTTACCAATTATAAATAGTGCTGCAATAAACATAGGAGTGCAGGTCCCCTTTTGGATAGTTGTTTTTGTGTCCTTTGGGTAGATTCCTAGGAGTGGGATTGCCRGATCATATGGTAGTTCCATTTCTAGTAGACTGAGGAACCTCCATATGGCCTTCCATAATGGTTTAACTTGCATTCTCACCAGCAGTGTACTAGGGTTCCTCTTTCTCCATATCCTTGTCAGCATTTGTTGTTTTTGGTTTTTTTGATGTGTGTCATTCTTACCAGTGTAAGATGATACCTCATTGTGGTCTTAATTTGCATTTCCCTGATTATGAGGGATGTTGAGCATTTTCTCATGTACCTGTTGGCCATGTGTATGTCCTCTTTGGAGAAGTGTCTTTTAAGTTCTTCTGCCCATTTTTTGATTGGGTTTTTTACTTTGTTTTTCTTGAGTCTTATGAGTTCTTTGTATATCTTTGTGATCAGAGCCTTGTCCATTGTGTGGAGCGCAAAGATTTTTTCCCCATTCAGTGGGGTTTCTTTTAATTTTATTTAATGTTTCCTTTGTTGTACAGATAGGATTCTGACTGTCCAGTATCAAAGCATGAGGAAAAAAAACTGAAAGGAGAGCAGGGAAATTCTGGTCTGACAGTCATGCTTCTGCACATGTATGTTTTGGGAACAAAATAGAAATCAGTGAAGTTATTCTGAATAATAACTTTATAACCTGAATGTACCTTAAGAATATAAAACTTTAGTAAGTTTTATCTCTCGTTATCCTATCCAATCATACATGTTATTGCTATCTACTGTTTTAGCTATTTTATATGTTTAAGCTTATCACATTGGTTGTTGTTATCATTACCATTTTGTGTAGTCAAGTTATACTAATGCTTTTCTAATACTAAATGCTTCATTTAGTATTACTGATTGCACATTACTGCACTTCAGAAGGCTTCCTTTTGTTCCTTTCCAATATCCCTCTTTCCCTCTTACTTCCATACTACTACTACTCTACTATCTAATAGGAGAGGTCACTTTTGGCAATTAACTTTTCAAAGATGATTTCACTTGCTAGAGACTCAGTATTTCTTCCCCATCTCTTGAAAATATGATAGACTCTATAATCTGAATATACCCACTATCCATTTTTTTTTGCACTGTTCACTTGCTGAGAGACTATAGCAGCCAAATTACAACTAAATATCTCCATTCTTAGACTTTGTTGTTGCCAGGAGAGCTCATTACCACATTCCTATTAATATAATGTAAGTAAATTATATTGGTCATTTCTGTGAAAGGCTTTATTTTCATGACAAAAGAAGATAGGCATTGTTGTAAAGATCCTCTGTATATTTTTCCTACCTGGAATACTTATGTGACTTCTGTAGTTGTAGCAAGTATCTTGTGACACTGAAATTAAAAGCACGAGGGACTAGACCATCTCAGAACTTCAGAGATGTCAACTCTGACAATGTTGAGTCATTTAATGCCAGTAACAACCCATCTGATTTTACATTATATGTATATCTTACACACTTCTATAATAAATGTACTTTGGGTTTCCTTATACTATTGCACTGATTACTCTTTTCCCTTCTCTTCCTAACATGCTCCTTGTCATCAATTTTTAAATCCCAGTTCAAAATTTACTTTCTTTGTGAATATTAGCTAGACTCCCTCAGGCTAAACAATTCATTTTTTTCATTTGTGTTCCAGCAAAAACTTACTACATTTTATATTAGCATTTATCACATTTTATTATAGCTCATTCTTTTATTTTTTCACTCTTAACATATTAATTGCTCTTCAAGAACAGGTGTTATATTTTCTATATCAATACTTTAACAGGTAAGTACTTAATAATTGCTAGGCAAATACAAAAGGTATTATTAATATCCCTTCCCCCTCTTCCTTCTTCTGAGTATATTTTGTTCAGTTGCTCTGATAAATGAACAAAGAATTCCTACAGTTACTTTGCAGTGCAAATAATTCCTCCAGAATCTCCCCAGGGATCATTGGAGGAATTGGTGAATATATTCTTAATGAGTTTCTGTTTCTAGAATACTACATAGAAAGTTATTATTAATAATACTTCTCACTTCAATTCTATTCTTGCCTCAAAATACTGATAGTGGAAATAAAAAGTTTGTTTTAAGTGAAGAAGTCTGTTTTAACATCTGTTAGGCTAGAGTAATGATCAGAGTCTTGAAGAATAAAAACCAAGATAATGTTAAAGAAAGCTGTCCAGGAATAAAGCCACTTTACCATCTCAAAATTAATTTTTACTTTTTTACCATCAAGGTGAACCACACTAGGTAACATTTTTCTTTCCATTCTTTTGAGGGTTTCAAACTAGGATTTACTCCAGTTGTTGTTAATTTTTACTTTTCTTTCTTGGACACTATATGTGATTTAATAAAACTCTGTATTTATAAATGAGTTAGCAAGATTCAGATGATCAAAGACTTATTGTGAAAACTTAATGGTATAACCTATAAGAAATTCATAACTAAAGGATAAATGTAAGACAGATGAAGCATCAGTTTAGACTATAATAACTTAAACCTTGACAGAGTAAAACTGTATTTGGAAAATGATACCTTGATACTACTGGGCTGGAGTAAATTAAAATTACTATCATTTTAAACTGTAAAAAATATTTTAGTCCTTGCTAGAGAAATGTTTGAGAGATTGCTAAATTCTCCTTGAGTTGTCATTGTGACAGAGTACATATTCAAACTACAAATCTTTTAACTCTGTGTGATATGTTTGATATACTAGTTGTTCATATTTACACTTTTGGTGACTTTTCTGCCACCAAAGAAAATAGTTACATTTTTCTACACAAATATTATCCCCATTTGTCTTATTTCTTCCTTGTTCTACTCTAATTGTTTGGCTTTGTTTACTTGTTTTAATTGAAAAACTACTTTTAAGACTTCATTTTGTTTTCATTCAAGTGTAAAGTTCTACTTAATGTTGTACACTTAAATCTCTACAGGAGATTTGTAAAGAGTATGAGTATAGATGACTGGGGAGTGGGTTTATAGTAATTACTGGGTCAAAAGGACACATACTCCCCCTAAAATGGGTAGTTGCTATTTAGCTCTTGCTAATTTTTAATGGATAATTGTTTTTCTTCCAAATAGTTTGTGTATCCAGTCATTTCTTTTTTTATCCAGTCATTTCTGTGAAATTTCTATCTTAAAAAAATGCTGCCATATCTAAACACCAAACACCCATGACTTTAACATCACAAAGAGAGAAATGATGCAAGAATATACCACTGCCTATGAAGCTGTCCTGTAAATAAATAAATCAAACTTGAACACAAGTAACTCCTAGATCTCACTCCCAATTTACAAGGATACA
Organism: Galemys pyrenaicus; assembly: GCA_019455555.1. Classification (NCBI taxonomy): domain Eukaryota; kingdom Metazoa; phylum Chordata; class Mammalia; order Eulipotyphla; family Talpidae; genus Galemys; species Galemys pyrenaicus. The sequence continues at coordinate 304,638 of JAGFMF010011980.1, forward strand.
GAGAACACAGGAACTCGTTAAACTACACCACGGGGATGCAATCAACACAATCCAGCCTGGAGGGAACTACAAGACTAAAAACACAGTTTTGTGAACAAATAATTAGAAGGAAAATCAGAGATCAAGGTGCAATTTATAGACCAAAAGAAGTTAATAAGATACATTAACCAATTACAATCTGTGAACTTATACAGAGTCTGATTTTTAAAAATTATAACATACATGAGATGACTGGATATTTAACTCCAAAAAATTGTTTTTCAAATATATGTTAAGGTTAATGTGATTGTGTTAGAAATAACCCTGATATTTAGACATGCAAAAATATATTTATGGATTAAATTTGAGAAACTTATTCATATTTCAAGACATAAAATACTGGGAAAATAGGCTGAAAACACACATATTTCCAATTATAAGTAAATACTCAGTTTACAATGTACACTACTGTGACTATAGTGCAACTGCTGTGTAACAAATAAAGGGGTGTTAGGGTACTAAACCCTAAAAGCTCTTATCACAAGGAAAATTTTTCCTTTCCTTTGTTTTTTTATTTTTAATTATATTTATTTGAGAAGGTGAATGTTAGGCGAACCTATTATGAGAATCATTGAACAACTTATATATGAAACAATCATACTGTACACCTTAAACTTACATAGTGATGTATGTCAATTACTTCTTAACAAGACTGGAAAGAATCCAAGGCAAGCATGCCATGTTTCTGTGAGCTGCATGTGACATGTGTGTTCTCCCATTATACAGCTTCTTATCTATAAGAATATATTCATCCAACTTACAATGCTCATTTTTTATTATCATCATCAAAACCAGATTGTATTAATTGTGCTCAAGAGACATATAGATATAGAGGTAACAATTAAGTGACTCAGACATTATGAAATATATATTAAACCTTAAAGATTAATGCAACATTACCACCTTCTCAGTGTTTTATTTAAATTTTATATTAAAAATAATTAAGTAAAGCATTATTAATAAAACACCCAAAAAAATCTTTTCCATATCAGCCACTTCTAGTCTCTCTCCTTCTTTCCTTTTTCTTTGATAGGATATCTATTTTTATATTTTATATTATTTTAAAATTTATATTTTATATTATTTTAAAATTTCTATTGAGAAAATTATTGTTGTCTTTTGGAAGTATAGGTTTCTCAATATATAAAGACTATATGTGTACCTCCATTTAGAGCTGGATTATTTGAATGTTTTCCCAGATATTCAATTTTTCAACTGTTAATGCATTGCTTCTGAATAATAAAAAATTAATTTAGTGAGTGACATAGGTCATATCTACTAAAAAGTGAATCTCTCTTTTTTTTTCTTGTAAATAAAGTTTAATGACACACAGCCACATCCATTCATTTACACATTGTTTATAGCTGCCATGTTACTATAACTGCACAGCTGGATAGTTGTGACAGACACAAGGTCAAAAGTATTTACTATCTGGCCTTTCACAGAGACCAATCCCCGACACCTGAATGAAACTATTCAATTAGGTTTCTGTATTGTAGAACTCATGGTTTTGAAAATACAGATTTTCAAATTTCAAGGGAAAGATAGTAAAACTGCATCTATTTTTAAATTTAAGTATATTTGACATCATTTGTATTCCCCAGGGAGTTCCCACCACCATTCCACCTGTGCACCATCGCCTCAGTCTCTTGAGCTCTTTCTGCCCTCATCCCATTCTTTGCCCTCCCTTCATTCCCACCCCCACCCCCACCCCGCCCCATGGTCCCTTTGGTTTATCTTTGATCTTTTGGTCTTGTTGAGTTTTTTTTTTTTTTTCCCGTTGATTGCTTTTGGTTGTAATTGCCCTTTTCCTTGAGCTCATTCTTCTTCTTCTTCTTTTTTGTTGTCGTTTTAACTGTTGCTTTCACATTCCTCCTAGTAGTGAAACCATCTGATATTTTTTCTCTTGGCTTTTGACTTGTTTCACTGAGTATAATTCCTTCTAACTCCATCCATGTTTCTATAAATTCATTTTTGATTGCTGAATAGCATTCCAGTGTATATATGTACCACATCTTCTTGATCCAGTCATCTATTTTTGGGCTTTTGGGTTATTTCCAGGTCTTACCAATTATAAATAGTGCTGCAATAAACATAGGAGTACAGGTGCTCTTTTGGATCAGTGTTTTTTTGTCTTTTGGGTAGATTCCTAGGAGTGAGATTGCCAGATCATACAGTAGTTCCATTTCTAGTAGACTGAGGAACCTCCATATGGCCTTACATAATGGTTGGATTAGTTTGCATTCCCACCAGCAATTTACTAGTTTTTTTTTTTCTCCTAGTGTTTTATTTTATTTTTTTATAATTTTTTAAATTTACATATATTTGACATCAGTTGTAATCCCCATGTATTCCCCATCACCATAACACCAGTGCACCATCACCTCAGTCCCCCATGCTCCCGTTTGCCCACAACCCTTCCCTTCTTCCCTCCCCACCAAGTGTCCCCATTTTGTCTTTGTCTTTTCATTTTTGGTTTTTGTGCCTTTATTGTTATTATTATTATTGTTCTTATTCCTTTCCTTGATCCTTATTTGGTTCCCTTATATTCCTCCTA
>JAGFMF010011980.1:324945-335831 GCA_019455555.1 Galemys pyrenaicus
GGAGGAATATAAGGGAACCAAATAAGGATCAAGGAAAGGAATAAGAACAATAATAATAATAACAATAAAGGCACAAAAACCAAAAATGAAAAGACAAGGGCAAATTGGGGACACTTGTTGGGAAGTGGCGAGGGAGAGGTTTGAGTGTAGATAAAAGAGCACAAGGGACTGAGGTGATATTGTATTAATGATATGGTGATGGGGAATACATGGGGATTACAACTGTGTCAAATATATATAAATAAAAAAAAGTTAAAATAAAAAAATAAAGATCAGTAAACTGTGGAAAAAAAGATAAACATCCTTTTTATGATTAAAACCATTAACAAAATGGATATAGAAATTTTGTACCTGAACATATTAAAGGATACAATACATGAGTAATAGAAATTATGAACAATGATAAAAAGGGAAAGATTCTCCTCAAAGATCAGAAATAGGACATTGACAACTGTTATTCAATATAGTGTTGGAAGTGTTAGCTAGAGTAATTAGTCAAGAAAAGAATATAAAAATTATACTAACTGGAAAGAAAAAAAGTAAAACTATCATTATTTGCTGATAACATGGTAAAATGCATGTTAATAAAAGTCCCAAACACCAGTAAAAATATGTTAGAAAACTAGAAAAAGAAATCAGGGAAACAATTCCATTTACAATCACATCAAAGAAAATTAAATATGTTGTAATAAATTTACCAAAGATATTAAGGATCTATACTCTGAACAAACATTGTTGGAAAAGAAAACAAAACAAAATAGAAGACACAAAGAGAAATATGGGTATTCCATGGTCATGTATTTGAGAATAAATTTTGTTAAAATGACTGGTTACCTATAGCAATATACAGATTTAATACAATCCCTGTCAAAACCCCAATAGCTTTCATAACATAAATAGAACAAAAACCATTTTAAATTTATTTAGAATTACAGAAAATCCAAATAACAAAACCACTTTTTAAAACAAGGAATGAAAATAGAGGTGCCATGCTTCCTGACTTCAAATTATTATACCAAACAATAGTTCTTAAAAACAGTTTGATATTGGAAAAAAAACAGACATATAGATCAATGAAAAAAAATTGAGAGTCTAGGAACAAAAACGCATATATACTACTAATTTATGAAAGAGCTGAGTTTACAATGAAGGTAGGAAAGTCTAGTCAATGAATAGTGTTCAGAAAATGGAACAGCCATATATATATAAAATGAAACTAGACTACTAACAACATACACAAAAAATTAACTTAAAAGGGAATAAAGATTAGTGTATGCATTAAAATTATAAAATTCATAGGCTTCTAGAGATGTATTGGGGTCTGAAATCCAACAAGGAAAGCCAATGCAAAAATAAACAGATAGAACTACATCAAACTTGAAAGCTTTGCAGTGAAGAAATCTTGCAACAAAAGGAAAATAAACCCTATTGAATGGAAGAAGACATTTATACTTCATATATCTGACAAGAGGTTAATATTAAAAATATACCAATTATTCATAAAAATTTATATTAAAAGAATCCACATTAAAAATTGGATGGAGGATGTGAACATTTTTCCAAAGAGCACATACTGATTGTCAGCAGGTCCATGAAAAAATATTCATCATCTCTTATTCTTAGATAAATGTAAATCAAATCAAAGTGATATCATTTAGACCTTATTATCTACAAGTGGAGAAACAAGTGTTGGACAGGATGTGAAGAGAATGGGACCTTTGTACACTGGTGGAAAACAAACTGGTGCAATTGGTATGGAAAACTATTTGAAACTTCCCAAAAAAATAAAACCAGAAGCTCCATATGATTCAATTTCCCTACCTTGGGAATTTATAAAAAAAAAAATACCAAAGCACTAGCTCTAAAAGATTTTAGAATTGGTTTAGTGCAGCTTTATTTTCTATAGTCAAGACCTAGAAACAACCAAATAATCCATTGATTAATGACCAGATAAAGAAGATACACACAATGAGGTACAATGCAGTTAAAAATATGTAGTCCTACTGCTATCAACAACATGGCTCATAACAACAAAGGCAAACACCATCTGATTTCACATTTTTGTGGTATAGAGAAAACAAAAAGTATAGCCACATAAAACTAAAGGCAAACTTTTAAGACCAAACAGTGTTACCAGAGGGACGATTACCAGAGGTGGGTAAATCCACACAAAGGGGACATCTGTACACTGAAGGGCAAAACTGGACATTTAGTGATAAATTTACTGTATACACATTTTTGATTCTCAATGATGCACACCTGAAATTTATATAATGCAATATTATTTCAGTAAACATAAAGGTCTCTTTCAATAATGAAAAGGTGCTCTATCAAAAACCATGCCATGATAACAGGAATAAACTAAGATCTAATAGTACATGTGTATGTGTTCATTGAGAGGGCAATATTTGTATGTGTGTTGGGGTGGGCATTTGTATGCTGAAATTAAATTGAGTGACACTATAAGGATGTTATCTAATCAACTTAGCTTAACTATTTCAATAGTGCCTAGCATGGACCAAAGTGGGTGTGAGTTGGGATGTTAAAGCGGTGAATAAGAGCATAGATGTGTCTTCAAGAATCTTCAAGAAAATTTCCCATAGTTTTTTTTTTTTTTTTTAATGTCCATACTGACTTCTATATAAGTGTAGATTCAGGTCTTACTGAAAACAGATGAGCCCTTGGTTGCTGATGAAGGGCAGTGATTGCAGGCAAAGAATAAGTTCTCCTTGACCACAAAGACACTTGGAGTTCAGGATGATAAGAATTTATTCACCAACCTTTAGGCTGGCAAAGCAGGACCATTGGGTGTAACTAAAAAGAAGATAAAATGAATGTCCTATTTAGAACATTCCTTTAATTAAGAAGTAGACTATTGGGGACTCTGCTTTAATTAACCACAGAGTACCACATTAACCTTTTCTTATGTTGTTATAAAGCTGAAGCTCTACTCCCCTAGGTAGAATTTCTTCAAATGCATTTTGCTATCCTTAGGCACATGCAGATTGAAAAAGAAATTAAATATGAAGATACTATTTCCACTAAAAAGTAATTATAAAACTTAAACTCTGCATGTATTCAAACACAATTGTATAATGATTTAAAATGAAGCAATTACTTTGAGACATTCATTGGTCCTAGTTAGAAATGATTACATATTTTATAAGAATTAATTGTTTATATTTATTTATGTTTGATCACTATATATTAAGATGAGATCTTTTGACTTGGCGATCTTACTGTTATTTATCATAATTTTATTTATAAAAGAATGACTACAAATATGATTATATATCTACTGCTTTAATATGTGTGTAATTATCTGGCATCTTCTGCATTATTTGAATTAATATATGTCATAAACTGTAATAAATTTTATATTAAAATTTGGCATGATTTCTAGATATTTAGAATTTTCATCACTGAGCTTTGTATATTTAATATTTCAGTAAATGACATTGTACTTTTATATCTATTAACAGAAATTTGAACATGGTAAAGAACTTTGATATTTATAATTTAAGAAGCGAAAATAGTACTAATTTCTGTTTTGAGTTGCTACATTAAATATACATTACTTTTGGTAGAGATTTAACATTTGTTTCTTTAACATTGGACTCATAAATCACAAAAGTGGTTAATATAAACTTTAAACAGAATTACAAAATAAATTAATTTCATTACAGTTAAGATGACGAATAGAAAAAAAGTGTTCCTTTGTGAATATGAAATCAAAAGCATTGAACCTGAGTGCATAGGTGTATAGATCCTAAATGTATAGATCAATGCTGAAAATGATGCATTTCATAATAGCAAATGTAATTTTTTACAAAAGCCTGTATAATAAAGAGAGGAGGACTAGATCAAAATAATCACTTTACAGATATTAGAAAATACAAATGATGAAGGCCTCCCTGGTGGCACAGGGGTTAAAGTCTCTGCACTATTAAATTTTTGCCTGCCACTGCAGCATGAGTTCAAGCCCTGGCCAGGGAGCTAACCCAGGTGGTGCAGCACACCTCTCCTGTCTCACCTGCCGCTCCCCTCAACAATGTATTTCATTAGATCTGCTTGCTCTGCTCCTCACTCTGTCTCTGATGAATCCTTTCATTCTGCAACTCTGGCCTATACCCTAGTTCTTGTATGCATAAAAAAAAATTAAAAAGGGAATCTTTTAAAAAAAGAAAATACATATGTTGAATTCTGTTATTATTTTCTATTACTTGCACATAAGTCAACCTCATGCTTTTTTCAGTTTTTAAATTTCAATAAACATATTTAACAATGAATGTGTTTATGTAATAATGTAATTTTGAAGTAATTAAAATTTCTCATCATCTGGTGTTAGGTATCACATACAGCAAACTATTGTTAATTAGTTAATTAGAAAAGAAACAAAAACAGAGAATGTTAGTCACCAGAGAAAGGGATTGGTGTTTGGGTAAATGCATGAAGGTGGTCAAAAGATACATTTATTTATAAGATAAACAATGTACCATATAATGGCAATAGCTGACAATAATGTTTTGCATCTTTGAAAACTGCTAAGAGGAGGTGGGTCTTCAGAGTTCTTATCACAAGGAAAAACGTATGTGAGGTGATGGGTGTTAACTCATGGTGGCACTAATTCCACAATGCATGAAAATGTCATATCACTATTTAAACTTTTACAAGGTATATGTCAATTGCATCTCAATAAAGCTGGTAGAAAACAATATGGGGTATCCTGCCATACTTGTCATCTCAAATTGTTATTTTTTGTAGTAAAATGTATTTGGAATGAATTTGTAAGTGTCATATAATAAAGGATAGGAACTGAATAGGTTATGGAAAAGCAGTGAGGGAGTGAGTTGGCTAATGAGTGACAACAGGAAAGAAGAAGTAAATGAAATGGATGAAAGAGTACTGGGAAAGACTGGGTTCCCCAGAAATTTTTAAAACAAGGAACTGATAAAAAAAAGTTTTAAAATAGATTTTGAGTTTTAAAAATTGGGGAAAAAATTGCCCTGTATTATAGTGGAATAATTCAATTTATCTTTGTCTTTCTAATAAGTGTGTAAAAAGAGATTTGTAACCATAGTTACATCACAACAGAAATGCTATACAATGCATGAAGACAAAATGTATGGCATTATGGTCTGGAATGTGTGGAAATGAGCATGCACAGAAAGAAGCTTAATTTCACAGAGGTGATACCTTAAGATTTGAACTGTAATTTAAAGAAATCATCAAGTATAGGATAAGGATGAATGTATATAGGAGATGGAATTATGAAAGGAAGAAACCCTCAGTATAAGAACAGAAACCCACAGGTGTTGGCATTGATGTGGCAAAGAACAATCAAATATACAGCCGGTCAGTCCCCAACATGAAGGGTGTCACCATCACGGCTTATACCTAGACTTTATTCTACAGTGATATGAAAGTATCAAGAATGCCTTTGTAAGGGATGTGTATATCAGAAGGTTCAAGATGCACAGGAGAAGAAAGAGACCCACAGAAAGGATAACCTGTCAGAACCATTCTGCAGTGGTCTAAGTGAGAACTTGGGAGGGTTAGATAGAGAGAATACAGTTGGTACAGTAAGAAGAGAAAGATTGCAGAAAAATGGCAGAGATAGAATTGGAAAATTTAATGTTATTTTGTATGTGAATAATAGCAAATTTGGAGACAAGTTGGAAAAGACATCAGAAGTCCTGAGTTTGATTTTAGACATATTGAATCTGAATTGTCCAAGGGACTTTCCACTAGATATTTCTAACAGAAAGCTGAATAGCTGAATCTTGTACTCAGAAGAGCGGTCAGATGAAAATACAGGTTTAGACATGTGCTGACTGAACCTAAGAATGAGGCTACCCAGAGAAAAGATATGCAAGAAATGATCTGAAATATTTAAAGGGGTAAGTAGGTGAAGAAATGTGAAAGACATTAGAAATAAAGTTTCCAGAAAAGAAAGAAATCTACTCAGAAGAGTGCAATGCATCTTGTTTGTTATAATTCTTGTGATCTGGGTCACAGATATATTCAAGAGTACAGTCACAAATAACATTGATGTAGTCTTTCCCTCTTAATTTCACATGATTTTCTTGTTATCAGTCGAAAGTTAGCATCCAAAATATTAGCAGTCATTTTCTTTTTAACAATGGAGTTGTGGATTTAAAAAGCAAAAAATACTAAGATGTGTGTCTCTCACCTATTGTAAAATCTCTACTCCAGTATTTCAGTATGCTCAGCAATTTTTTTAAGCAGTCCCAAAGAACTATTCTCAAAATTGCAGTCAGACTCCTACATATCTGTGGGATTATTCTGATGTAACATAGATAATGAAATAGGTGAGATACTTCACAATTTCCTTTTTCTTAGCACACATTTTCCTCCAGTCCTTGTCAGCACTAGCAGGAAAGGAGACATTTGGAGAAGCTGTGGGTTAGAGTTTTGCTGTTTATCTTTTTTGAACTGACATTATTTATGCAGCAAACATTACATGTGCTATATATATATGCCCTCCTTTACTTTCCTGTTTTATTCATACCTTAGGCATCCCACACTTACGCTAAGTTTCTTTCCTGGAACACTGTCATCTAAAACACTCTTTCAAAAAGCGAGATTTTTTTATCCAGAGATTTTTTTATTAAACTTTTTATTATACCTTAATTGTTCTCTTTTTTCTTATGCTATTTCTAGATATTTTTGCTCTCAGTATTGCTTTTAAAATAATCTTCAATTCTCTTTTATCTACTAGTTAATTTAAATTTATTAGAGAAGAACAATGGAAGAGAAACATTTATGCTACAGATTTTCAGAACTAATCAAAATTGGCCTATATGTAGCAGGATAATCAGGGAAGTACTTTTTGGGGTAAAATTTCTTTAAAATTCAGGTAACACTATCTATGCAACCATTTCCAGTGAAAGGATCCCTGCTGTATTCAATACTGGTGGTGTTGACAAATTATTATTACATGCAGAAGAAATTCTTTTATCTGGATTTAATATGGGATTTATTTATCTTTATTTAATTGCAAAAAAAAGTTCTTAGGTATTCAAAAAATTTTAAAAAATCAGAAAGTTAGGCAGTTTATCTAATACTACCAGCATAGTCTTCAACAAACTTGGTAGAGTTTGCCACTATTTACAGAACTCAGCATAAGCAAATTAAAAAAAGTATATACATTTGATTGGTATGTACCACAGTCTTGTCATTCTTTAAGTAGAAATCTCTATTTAAGAATATCAACAATACATGGAAATAGAATAATGGGATCAAACATTTGGTTGGGTTTTGTGTCCTCAATTTTGTCAAAGAGTATCTTTGGATAAAATCAAGGAAGTATTTGACTCCCCAATAAGCATGCAATAATTGAATGTGTTGCTGTAACTCTCTCAATACTAAGGATGATCAAATTTTAACTAGTGGAACAAAGTAAGAATCTATAATACTTAGCATACCATCCAAGTAGACTGTCTGGTTTTGGGAAGGGAGGTGGAGTACAAGTAATATGAATGAATGACTGAGAATGTGACCTGTGTTTAGAATTTTTGTCAGCTTCAACTTGAAGACTTTTTTTTCAAATATTCATAATTAGCATTGCTGGAGAAAACTCAGAGAGAAGCATTTACAGAGTTGATTCACATAATTTTGTAAAGGGCAGACTCACATTTTGCACCTGGAAGCAGATTCTAAGAGAGAAATTAGCATACAAGAATTTTATTAGGAGTTGCCTTTGGAATGTTGGGAAAATATTCACCCATCACCCCAAATATTCCTTTCTTTCCCTAGCATGATGATTTGCATTTCTTCATTTTTGGGCCTAGACACCTCCCAGGAACTTCTTAAGCTTTTTTGTTTGTTTTGTTTTTAGTTTGGTTTTGTTTTTAAAAAATGCTAGCACTATTTCTGACAAAGAATGGTACTCAATACAATATACATGAATTAATTTAATGTACCACAGTACCATCTCTCTGCATGTATACAGAATATTCCTAAAGAATCAAGAAAAACTATAACCAACTGTAATTCTAATTAATAAAAATGCTTAGAAATATTAATTTGTGCCTTGCTCAGACACATCTAGTGGGCATGAGAGTGATATCTGAAACAATGAAAAAAGGATTTATTTTCTGGCTCATATGTAGTACTAATTAGTTCTGAGTGAGGTTAAATCGTTAGTGATTAATTTCCATGAATTTAGACTTGCTTTTTCCATGTGAAACTGGTAAAGAGCAAATATCATTGGAAGACTGAGGTATTTTTAGTCATTAATATTTTTAGATTATTTAAATTATTATTTCTTCTGATTACTGTCCAAAAGACAGCCAACTAAGAAATAATGACATGTAGGAAAGAAGTTTTGCTGTTCTAAAGGGTAAAAATGGAAAATAGGGTACTTTGGAGGTGTCTGTGGCAGATGTGAGTCTCACTTAGCTACAGGAGGAGAATATGGTTGATGGAATCTGGGGCAGAAGAAACCAAAAAGTATAAAAGAGGTTTTAATAAGAACAGGGGGAGGCTTCTAAAAATGTACTTCAGCTGCTTGAGAATTTTGCCCTGGGCACTCATCATTATTTCTGAATTTCCAATCCTCAGCCAATACATTCATAAAACATCAGTTTTTCTTCACAGAAGGCTATGATACAGCATGTCAGTTCTGGTCAGAAATGAAATAGCAATGCGAGCCAACTGACATAAAATCAGAGAACACAGATGGTAAAGTTGGTGTAAATAATTCCTTTCAATTGTCTGTGAAAAATGTACCAGAGAATATCATTCAATGCCTAAGACTCCAATTCTTGGCAAAGAAGTTGGTTGCAGTCTCAAAAACAAACATGTAAATAAAAAAAGCTAAGTGCCCTCAGTTAACAACAAATGATTTATGTTCTTATTTTTTCCCAATCTCTTTCAAAGTGATCCATATTTTGACCCATGAGTGAATGTATTTAACTGCCTACATTCTGTATGAGTAAAAAGTATTAACTTCTAAAGTCAATAGTGTAGCAATGGCATGAAATATTTATATAATAGGAATACACTGCTTGCTACTAAAATTTCAGAGTTATGTTGCTGTGCTGTGATGTGATATAAAGGAACATCCTTTTTTCCCTCCTTTACTAATGTTTATTTTAGGTCCTCTATAAGAGCTATTTAGAGAAAATAATTTTTCTACTCATGACCCCACTACAAAATTACTTCTGTATCTTCACTCATTGCTGATATTCTCTTTCATTGTTTTATATCCATTACTAATTGATATCCATTACTAATGGACCCATTAGTAATGATATCCATTACTAATTTTATATCCATTAATAATTGATATTGAAGTGCAAAATCATGAGTAACCTCATTTTGAAATGTTATGAAAAGTAAAAATCTTTTTCCTAACAAGGTAGTTCCCATCTACTCATTTCTCCAAAAACTAAAGGTAGAAGAAGTCTTTTAAAAACAAAGGTGATTCAACTGCATAAATTTAGCAGGGGAAAAAAAAAAAGTTAGTGTTCCCTAGAGAAAGTACCAGAAAGAACTAGTAAGGAACAAGCCTAAGGCACCTCTATATACATTTCTTCCCCTATGTTACAAAATCATAGAGCAGCCTGAATCACCTATGAACCAACGCTTTCAGATAAAAAGAATTCCTGTGATGATTTCAGGTAAGTAAAATGAACAATTAGTGATCTCTTACAATCTTTGAAGTTTATATAAGTGAAATTAAAATGTTTTGATGTAATTTCAACTTGAGTTATAATCATTACTTATAAAATCTTTTGTTGGGATGAGCCTGGAGAACAGGTAGCCAGAGAACAAACATGAAATCTGCAACATAATTTCCTCATGCATAAACTGATATTTTCCACAGTTAAGGAAATCCTTTAAGTTTATTAAAGACAGTAAGGATATTAAATGGATCAGATAATCATAGTATTTTAATGGAGGTGAAGAAGTATTTAAATGCAAGGTTTCAAATTTTGTTTTTGTTTTTAAGCTAAATAAGTGCACATGTTTTAGAGAAGAGATTTAAAATCCTAATTTGAATGTTGACTTTATATTTTACTAAAGTGTGCAGGCAAGTAAAGAGGGCCGATTTCTTCCACATTTTCTTTGTTTATTGAATCATTTTTTATGATATACCAATGTCATAACTATTGTCATTATTGATTCTATTGTCTCTAAAGAATGAATTCAAGACTGGTATAGTTTTAAAGTTTATGTGTCACTAAGTCTATGCTTTTCACAGCACTCCTACAGCTTCCCAGGGAAAATAAAATCACTCACACTTGGATTTTGTCTTAATATGGACATAGTGTTAGGTTGTAAGTCAGATTTTACTGCTTCTGAAAAATATGCTTTGGGGTTGTAAATTTAGAGAATCATAAGAAAAATATGAGGCTACCAATGGTTATAGTTTTGTATAGAGTCTATACAGTAAAATACTTATTTTTCCTTCCGAACATTTTATACAAATATGGCATCCATTTTACCATCTTTATAGACATGGCTTCAATAGTGTTGACTCCATGGTAATTACATCTATTGGATATTAGATGGTGACCATGAAAGGAATGTGTGTGTGTGTGAATCTTTTCATGCAAAGGTGATAATATTGGCAACAATGTGCCATGGCCTAAGTTTGCTAAATTTGTCTTAATCATGTATTGATGGAATACCTTGATTATGAAATAACATGAAATACCTGCATGACTATGTAACACCTTTTTGCAGATGTTCAGAAGCAGATGATTGTTTATTTATTTATTTATTTATTTATTTTTAAAGATTTATTTATTTATGCGTACAAGCACTGGGGTACAGACCAGAGGTGTGGGGGGGTGAGAGGATTCACCACAGAGAGCGGGGAGCAGAACAGGCAGATCAACGGAAGTACACTGCTG
>JAGFMF010011980.1:335881-364740 GCA_019455555.1 Galemys pyrenaicus
CCTCCCTGGCCGGCAGCAGGGATCGAACTCGTGCTGCAGTGGCTGCGGTTTGCTTCATAGTGTGTTGCTTAACCCACTGCGCCACCGGGGAGGCCCGCAGATGATTGTTTATTATGTGACCCTACTTGTTCTCAAGTGAGGTAAACTGGGGCTTTTTGTAGGTTATTTTTGAGAATAAAAACATATGTAGACATGCAAGAAGAGGTTTCCATGAACATCAGCAATGCTTGCTAAATGTCTTGGACTGTCAATGTGATCTTACAGACTCATCTTTGGAAAAAATTATCAGTTTTTCCTTATTGGACAGAGTCCCATCTTTTCAACACATTTTTTTCTTGGTGTCTTTTCAAACTATTATAATGCATTAATATACTGTTGAATAGCATCACTTTTCAAATCTCACAAAGTCAAGGAAAACAAATGAACAAAAAAAGCCTGTCTCAATTTCCATCTATTGAAAATAGCACCAATCAATATAAGTTTTAGAGGTCACAACAGTCAGTGAGCTGATCTGATTTCATCTTTTTGTTAGTTTGAACATATTTTATGTGGATGAATTCTCTAACATGTTTTATGAACTTACTTCTTGAGAGTTTCAAGAGACTGTATAGTCACTGTTCATCCAAAATGTTCTCATTTCTATATTCCCATTGCCCATTACAACTTTAAATAATCATTTTCCATTCCTCTCAGAATTGCTTTTACATGTGCTCTGCAGTAAACTTACTGTAGAATATTGGTAGCTGGGATTAAGAGGAAATTCCCAGGAGAGAGACTGACCTTTGGAAATAAAGTGTGTTTACTTTCCAGGATTATTTTTTTGTAACTTTTTATTTTGGTACAGTTTCAAACTTACAGAAAATCAAGAATATGTAGGAAACTAATAAATGCTTGACCTAGATTCATCAATTGTTTATATTTTACAAAATTTGCCTTATCATTTTCTCATTCTGTCTCATCTATCTGATATTGTTTTTCTGCATCAGTATAAATGGGAGCTACTGTGCCTATTTGCCTTAAAACAATTGTGTTTCTAAAAAAAAAAAAAAGACTTGTTCATATCACCATGGAACAATTCTCAAAATCAGAAATTTGAGCACATGTGGTACCACTATGTGGTTGAATACACAGTCCATATTCATATAATCATCATCTGCCTAATAAATGCCTTTTCTAGTTATTTTTAAATTCCCAATGAAGAATCCAATCCAGCATACTGCATTGTGGATCCTTGTCATATAACTTTAATTTTCTTAAAACTGTAAGTTTTTCTTGACCTTGAATACAGTAGGACAACTACTTTGTAGAAGTCCTTCAATTTGGGTTTGTCTTGTGTCTCCTTATAATGAGATTCAGGTGACTCATTTTGAACAGGAATATCACAAAAGGGGAGGTATCCCTATTAGTACATTATGTCATATAAAAATGATCCTGGTTAGTTCCAGCAAGAATATTATTTTTTTTAAAGATTTATTTATTTATGCATACAAGCACTGGGGTCAGGCCAGAGGTGTGGGGGGTGAGAGGATTCACCACAGAGAGCTGGGAGCAGAACAGGCAGATCAACGGAAGTACACTGCTGAGGGGAGCAGCGGGCACAGCAGGAGAGGTGTGGTGCGCCATGTGGGTCCCCTCCCTGGCCGGCAGCAGGGATCGAACTCGTGCTGCAGTGGCTGCGGTTTACTTCATAGTGCGCTGCTTAACCCACTGTGCCACCAGGGAGGCCCCAAGAATATTATTTTAATGGAGCTTTAATGTCTGTGTCACTTGAATAGTAAGTGAAAAATCCAGGTAGTCAAAAATGAAATACAATCAAATGTAATCTAGTTCTCAAAGCTCTTGAAAAAAGAAAACAATAAAATTTAGATCACACAAGAGTATAAAGTAAAAGGTATATAATTTTTTCCAACTTCAGAGAGCTCTTTCTTTTTTAAATATGTCTAAATATTATTTTATTTTCATCCAAAACTCCAAGCACTCTGTACTTGCTATGTACAGACCATTTTTTTTTTCTACTTGGCACCAAATTTCCTGAAATTAAATATTTAATGGTCCACGGCTTTATTTTCTGTCCCAAACAATTCAAATTCCACACATTATGATAACATCAAAGTGCCATCACAATTTCCAGCTCAAATTAAAAGTTCCAATCCCATTTCTGTTTTCCAGATCTCAACACTTTATTTCATTTGTCACTCCTCTTACAGAAAGTCCCTACATGTCCTAGCCTTGTTCCCTCCTGAGTTCCCTTATTCATTTCTAATGACCTATTCATTCACTTCAGTGGTCTATAAATCCTCCAGTCACCCTTTGAATGTATTCTTACTCAAGCTCTCCCTTAGTAATCCCTTTACCTTACCTGAAATTAGGGTCTTCAAATATAATACTACTTTTAAAAG
The DNA here is from genome assembly GCA_019455555.1 of Galemys pyrenaicus. Lineage (NCBI taxonomy): Eukaryota > Metazoa > Chordata > Mammalia > Eulipotyphla > Talpidae > Galemys > Galemys pyrenaicus. The sequence continues at coordinate 338,281 of JAGFMF010011980.1, forward strand.
AATTATACACCTCTATTATCATAGCAGCATATTCACAATGGCTAAGACATGGAAATGACTTAAATACCCACCAAAGAATGACCGGATAAATACTTCTAGTATAGTCAATAGTATAGTCAGCTATTTACAAAGATGGATCATGTCTTTTGCAACAACATGGATGGAACTTGATGTAATTATGCTAAGCAAAGTAAGTCAGAAAGTGAATGGTCTCTCTCATATGTGGTATGTAAACAACAAAAAAGAAAACAAACAAATCACAAGAAAAAAATGTGTAGACTGTGCAAATACAGTGATTATCAGAAACAAAGAGGAAGGTAGGCTGGGAGGTAAGGGGTACAGGGCATCAACCTGAAGTGGGAATGGCAATAGAGCTTTGTTGGCTATAAGGTGAGGTTTATATGCACATAGAAGAGATGTACACTCAAAGTCTATATAGTATTTTAATCAATAAACTTTTATTTAAAAATTTCTGTCCTTTCCCTGGAACTTTCAAACTATTTTTGCAGGTGCTTTTTGGAAATTTCCATTTTAACATCCTACAAATACCTCAAAGTCATCTCTACATCACATCAGAAACCTTACTTCACTTGCTTTATTTCCTATGCTGTATCCCCTGTTTCAGTTCAGAACATTGCTGAGAGTCTCTAATGGGTTACAATCGCCCACCTCCCATTCTCTCTCTATGGAATCCTGTTGCCATTACCACTCACAGGTATTTTTAAGAACACTCACCAATAAAAACCCTACAGGGAAATCTCTTGGGGCTTGTTTCCAAGGGAGCCCAATATATGAGACAGCCAGTAATCTGCTGGACTTGGAAGAATGAGAATTCAATATATTGGCATAAAATTCTACCTAGTTAACTGCTTTAGGAAAAGTGAAGAAATTGACCTTTTAGGGATTTATGGACAACAAAATCGTTGAGTTGTATCCACACCCAAAAACAATGACACAATAAGGACCTATATATACTTATCTTGCTCCAATCCTATAAATGCAAACAGGACTTTACACAGGTCCTTAAATAAGGATTTTCCAGGTAATAATAACACAGGGAACTGAGCTCTGGAGGTCAGAGGCTGTCTTGTTATTTTTACATTTGTTTACTTACCTGCTGGGTTCTGCTTAACGAAGTGCTTATATAACATTTTAAGATCTTTTTGGAAACTTCTAGAAATAAAACTAATTCCCATATATTTCTGAATATTGTAATGATTGATAACAATTACTTTAAATGCTGTAGTATCATGTTTCATTTAAAGTAGATTCATAAAAGAATAAACACTCAAGTCACTTTAAGAAATGAAGAAATAAGTGGGTTGAAGTAGTTATACAGGAAAATAAAATTACACCAATTTGATTCTATACAACCATTAAATTATTTATTGGAGTATTTAAAACATAGCTGGATCAGAAAGGAAAGGAAGTCAGATAAAATGGGTCAATTGTATAGTGAAGAATGGAATTGGAGTTATAGTGGTGAAATTAATGTAGTATAAATAGTTACTGATTTATAATGATGTAGATTTGAAATTTATATAATTTAATGTTACTTCAATGAATAAAAGGGAAAAATTTTGAGTATAGAAACTATTATCCATTATGTTCTTGCTTTACTAAAAAAAAACTTCCTGTTTTTCAGTAAGGCTGAATAAAGTATTCAGTGTATTCAGTATGGTCTTTATCATCTCTCTGTTAAGTAGAAATAGTCTTATACTTTCTTCTCTTATAAAATTTATAGCTTGTATTATAATAGATTAAAAACAGTAAACATAATTTGAATATTTCAGATATGTAGGGCACTGTACCAATGCAAATCACGGAGTTAAAATTCAAGGATTTTGACCATTTAGTTAACACAAAATAATCTTCCTGAAAATATATGGTGTTATCAACTGAATGCTCATATTCCCCAAAAATCATTTGTCCTAATACTCAGTGTGAGGTTATTTGGAAAGGAAACTTTTGGATGAGGTCATGAAATTGGAGTCCCCATGTGAGGATTGGTACTAGTCCAGAAGGTACACTAGAGAGTTGGCTTCCTTCTGGAGTGCATGCATGGAGGAAGTCATGTGAAGGCAAGGCCAGAAGGTGGCAGTGTGCAAGCCAGGAAAAGGGCACTTACAGGAAACACATTGGCCAGAACCTTAATCTTGGAATCCATGGACTCCAAAACTATGTGAAATAAATGATGTTAAGCCAATCAATAGTTTATTGTGGCAACTTGAGTTAAAACATAGATCTACGGGAAAATCAGAATTAAGAATGAGAAAATATACAATGAAGATTGAGTAAATGACTTGCCATTAGGACATTTTTGTAGGATAGGTGTGCTTGTCAGCAAACCAGAAACTAGCTTTTAACTTTAAACAAATTACCAATTCTTGGTAAGGTTTTGAATCATATTTCTGTTTTATTTATCTTTATCTAGAAACATATCTTGTAGTTTTATAATTTTTAATGGATAAAATAGCTTATGCCAATTTTTCCTTGATCCAATGTATCGTATTTTCCTCATCTCATTTAGCACCTGTTTCTGATTTCTACTTAAATGTATGTTTATGAAAAAGTTTTTCTCTTTAGACTAAATATAGAGTTGTGCTACTATCATAAAGTTGGAATTTTAAAGACAACTCCATGTTTTCCATTAAAAGTAGTATTCAATGTCAATTTTCCAAGCAGAGAAAAATATTTCAGCGCCACAGATAAAGCATAAAATATAAGAAACATCCAGAAACATCTGCCAGTCTCCAGTGAATACTCTGCAATCAATCCGTGCTATCATAAAATAAGAATAGAGGTCTTTGCCTTAAATTACTAGCACACAGTACCTCATTAACTAACCCAGCCAATCAATTAGAGTTACTGAAAGGGGCATGATAGGACTTTGGGGGAATATAACCATTTTCCTCATTAAGTACTAACAAGGCAGTTTTCATACTTTTCTGATATCATTTTGTTCCCTACATTTTCTCCCTCTCTATTAACTATAATCCTAATAATCACATATCTGCTTATAGCAGCCTGTCTTTTTAATTTACCTGCTGTATCATTTTTGAACACATTTTCCTGACAGTTACAGATTTTCTTCCTTTGGTAAAACTGTCAGTCCAAAATAATCTTACCTTTTATTTATGAACTTGTTTGAATATTTTTAAGCAGTCCAGTAATAAAATGTTTGACTGAAAATTTGAGTGACTCTAAAATGAACTGCACACAAATTGGAACAGTGATGAAGTCCATTAATAATGTCCCACCTTAAGCTCTTCTTGGTATGAGGTACCTAATTAATTGGACAGGAAATCCCCTGTGAATTGGCAGAGGGCATTCTGTTTACACAAGGAACTCTAATGATGTCTGTGTAAGAGAACTTTCTCTCAGTTTTAACAATAGGGTATGAAAATGCTCTTGCAGAGATTACTTACACAGTTGAAATAGGAATGCACATCAATTAAATGACTCCTCAGAATAGTTTTTTTTTTTTTAAATTGGTATTATCTTTGAAGTCATTTACTTAATAGAGCGAAGTTATTCACATTTGAATCTAATACCGAAGCACATCTCTTTTTAGACAAGATCATTTTCTCCTTTTATTCTCTATTCCTCCATCAAACCTATCTTGCTTAACTTAATGATTTATTATCAAATTTTGTATGTAGGTAGAAACATTGTAGGTTACCTTTGGGTGCCTGAATTCTTTCATAGGGGATATTTTCTTATATACAAATTTGTTAGAATTGTAAAAATTGCCCAGACTATATTACAAAGAGGAAGTTGAATCTGGGGCTGAAACATTTTTGTTTTTCTTTTTTTAAATTTTTATTTATTTTTAAATGTTTATCTTAAAATGTTTATATATATTTATATATTATCTATATTTAAATATATACATATTTATAGATATATTTATCTTAAAATGTTTGCTTTCTTTTCTAGGTGTAGTCCCCATGGAATTACCACCACCATTTCACCCGTGCACCATCACCATCATCTCTTGTGCTCTTCCTGTCCCTGCCTTTTATCATTCCTCTAACTTAAACTCTTTGTTGTATAAATTGTGTAACTTACACTTTTGGTAGTCTAATACTCCTACATGGAAAAGTACAAAAAAAATTAGTAAAGCTAAATATTAGTTGATCTCTCATAATACAGTATCTTTAGTACCTTTTGTCAACTCATCATTGGACAATACATGTGTCTTTTTGTTTCCCTGTTGATTTTGCAGGCTACATGTAAACATTTATATAGTTCACAGAAGGGTTGTCCAGAACCTAAGCAATCTAGGTTGAAAGTGATCATTTGGTCTGAATTATTTAAATAGTTCCCATCACTTCCTGGATTAACTCTGACAATAGACATCTCCATACAAACCCAATAAATGATGACCACTAAAATTGAATAATACAGGGTGAATGACTAATATAACAATATTCCCATGAATGGTTTGCCTGAATTTTGAATAGCTGGTACTTAATCATTTAGCAAAATTTATCATTTAATATATTATACAAAGTACATTCTTTATTATTTTTTTAAAAGATTTATTTATTTATGCACAGGCCAGAGGTGTGGGCGGTGAGAGGATTCACCACAGACAGAGAGGGGAGCAGAACAGGCAGATCAACAGAGGTACACTGCTGAGGGGAGCAGCGGGCACAGCAGGAGAGTTCTGCCCTGCCATGTGGGTCCCCTCCTTGGCTGGCAGCAGGGATCGAACTCTGGCTTCATAGTGCAGTTGCTTAACCCACTGCGCCACCAGGGAGGCCCCTATATGTCATCTTTAGTTAAGCCCTATAGTGTCAAAATAGAGAGAAAGTACAGGTCTCACTAAAAATTTAAAATAATTTATTTGATCATAAATCTTAAAATATTTATTTATTTATTTATTTTTCTTGAAAAGTTTATTTAGGAAAAAGAGATAGAGAATAAAGACTCCCAGTCAGATGGTCCTGGGAGGGGCAGAGAGAGCCCTTTAAAATATTTAAAAGTAGCAATCAATTTTAAAAAATAATTATTTGGGGCCTCCCTGGTGGCGCAGTGGGGTAAGCAACGCACTATGAAGCAAACCTCAGCCACTGCAGCACGAGTTCGATCCCTGCTGCCGGCCAGGGAGGAGACCCACATGGTGCAGCACACCTCTCCTGCTGTGCCCGCTGCTCCCCTCAGCAGTGTACTTCCATTGATCTGCCTGTTCTGCTACCCGCTCTCTGTGGTGAATCCTCTCACCCCCCCCCACACCTCTGGCCTGTACCCCAGTGCTTGTATGCATAAATAAATAAATCTTTAAAAAAATAATTATTTGAATAATGTTTGAATAGGCTAATAAATATATTACAAATCCATACATACACAATGGAATGTTACTCAGCTACTAAAAAAAAGATAAATTCTTGTCAAGAAGTGATTATACTAAGCAGAATAAATGAGGGACAAGACAAATACCAGACGACTTAACTCGTAGGTGGAAATATAGAGAAAGAAATGTAAGGAACAGACAAAACTAAACCAAGCAAACCTTACAAATCTATCTGTAGCTTAAGGGTCTCCCTGGTGGTGCAGCGGGTTGAGCGCAGCGCTGTGGAGCATCTGCGGGAAAGCAGCGTGTGTTCGATCCCCAGCCAGGGAGGGTACCCATATGGAGAGGCAGACCTCTCCTGCCTCGCCGCCCACTGTTCCCCTCAGCAGAGTATTTCAATGGATCTGCCTGTTCAGCTCCCCACTCTGTCTCTGGTGGATCCTCTCATCTCACACGACTCCGGCCTGTACCCCTGCTCTTGTATGCATAAATTTTTTTTAAAAAAGTGTTAGTGTTTGAAAAAAGATCTATCTGTAGATTGAGACTAAAAGTAGGGGAGCAGGAAAGCTGGAGGGCTTTGAATAAAATCAATTTATTGCTTATTTATACCTCTGCTATTTTGATTCTCTGTTACATACAGCTTAATAAAATGATCTTATACAGATTTTAAGTTTTAGAAAGTTTTTGTAATAGTTGCATGACATATCCTGTAGTACCACTTGAACTCATACAATAAGCAGAATTTTAAAATAGAGAACCAATTTTAGCAAGGAAAGTTTGTATTAGATGATTATTAAATTAATGATCATTAATCAGAGATGTGGTCATGGAATTTAATTCCATCCTCTTGAAAATTTGCTCTACTTATGCTAGTGTTTGAAAATGCAGGTGATCATACTCATGAAAACATGACCTGTTCATAATTTTTCTATTTTAGACAATAATTTAAATTTCATAAAACCAAATGCATGAAAGAATGATAACAAGTCATTTGGCTGGTACATTTTCTTTGGGGGTATTTTTAGTATTCCTAGATGGAAAAAACAGATTTTCTAATTTAGAATTACCGATATAATAGTCAACTGTGGACTCCTGCTAAATATTATTTGAAGTTCAAGATTTTCTAGAACAAACAAAAGTGCAAGTAAATAAAACTGAAAGGAAAACTCTGTCTCTGCCAATATTCCGGTGGTGGCCAGCGGGGAATGGTAGAGGGGAGATTGAATAGTTGGTGGTGGATGGTGACATTTGGTGGGAGGCTTGGTATTATATACAGATGCTGAGTTTAGAAATTGTGCTCCTGAAACCTACAAAGTGTCATAAACTAATATGATGTCAACATAAAGGAAAAATGTGAAAAAATATTTGCTTGTGGTCTACTTGGATCTCCCATTAAAGATCATCTTCCATACCACATAGCTTATATTTGATGAAAATATAGACTGAGTATCTGATTTATCTATATATATTTCACCACTACTTTTTCTGTATTGGATGAGATCTCTGAATTTTCATAGTGGGTATATAATATCTTATTATGTACTTTTTTTTGTTCTCACAGCAGCAAGCAGTCTTCTCCCCCTTTCTCCATTCTCTAGTACATTTCCTTCCCCATTAAGCAGATTTAATTGCAGGCTTTTGAATGGAGAGACACCTGCTCTGCCTTCTCCACGTAGCAACTTAAATACATTTCCTTAATTGAATTAAATTTCTAAAAGTTACTTGGGGATTAAGAGTGAGCTGCATGCTTTTAATTCTTTACTCCAATTTAGCATTCATATCAACTGTTGACATAAATCATAGGGAGAGCTGAGCTTCATTGTGGTTTTGTTTCCTTTTAAGCACTCCTTTTTGACTCTGATCGATGAGGTGAAAAGTAATTTAGGTTTGATGTGTGGCTCTCTTATCTTAGCCAGAATGACAGCTGCCTGAGAGATAACTTGTTAAATGTAAACTATATTGTTACCCTTCACTTGCACAATATGCTTTGTCTTAATACAAGCAGATGTAAATACAGGCCTGTAATTACTTTCTGCTATGCTTCTTTGCATTTATGGTGCTGAATATACACAGATGTTTAAACAAATTACTGCATAGTTATTTTACCTCTGATATGGTGATAGAAAGCAACTTTTAGAGATTCATGACTTACAAGGATACTTCCAATAAAAATTTATTTAGTTAACATAAGCCTATCATTAGTTCATTTAAGGTCAAATGAAATTTAATTATTAAATGTCTGATGAACTATGAGAATTCAGCTCAATAATGATCCTTTTTGTAATGAAGATATTTAATTACTTTTCAAAAAATATTTGGGACATGGGTCACCAAAATTATTTCAGAAGTTCAGAAAATGAAATGCTATTTTAAAAGCAAAGTGAATTTGGATGCGTATTTAAATCATGAAAACTTTTATTAGTATTCCTTGTTGTATTATTCTCCTTAAAGTCTCGAAAGTGAACATGTTATTTATCTGGTACATGATTAAATATGTTGTACTTAAGCAAAAGCAGATTAAATGACTTTTGTCTAGAGATTTCACAGGTTAGGAGGTATTTCCTATTATACAGAGAAGTTAGGATTCTGTTATACCCCAATGAAATATTTATGAAGCACAAGGGCAAAGGGAATCTCAAGTGGAGTATTACTGTTTAATATATGCCAAAATCTAAATTCCTTCTCCATCTGGTTTATCTCTGACTGTATGCAGGTATCAGCAGTCTCATATTCTGACCATAAAAGTTTTACTACAAGTTAAAGGTTTTTTAGTCAAGGATGTGAGATTAAAAAGAAATAGTACTTTGGGAACTTTATTCCAATTTTGTGTTATCCTGTTTGGAATGTAGGAAATTTTTATAGATTCACAACCTGAAATGTCTTTTCGTTCATTGGTTTATAAATAGGCAAAGTAACTTGTAGAAAAAAATTTGAGACATTCACTTGAAAATGTTTTTATTTTTTTAAAGATTTATTTATTTATGCATACAGTAACTGGGGTATAGGGCAGGGGTATGGGGCAGGGTTGGGGTGAGAGAATTCGCTAGGTACAGAGTGGGGAACGGAACAGGAAGGCAGACTGAAACACAATGCTGAGGGGAGCAGCAGGTGAGGCAGGAGAGGCCTGCTGTGCCATGTGGATCACCACCCTGCCCAGGGATCAAACTCATGCCATGCTGGCTAGCAATAGCTTGATAGTGCTGCAACTTAACCCACTGTGTCACCAGGGAGGCCCTGAAGATAATTTTTTTTTAAGCACATGTTTATATGTCCTACATTTTACTTACTAATGATTTTGTTTAGAAAGGCTTTTAGCTATGTAGTATAAAGGCATTGACCAATGGATGGTTGGATAATGGACACAATACAAATTAAGGGAGGAAATGAAAGGAGAAAGTGTCCCTTTCTTTTACATAAAACAGATATAGCATTTTATGTTTTAAAAATAAATAATTAGCTAAAAATATCTATGAAATCTGAATTTAAGATACAACCTACTATAATAAAAAATGAGTGCAAAAAGAAAGTCTTATTCTTGAGTTCAGCTACATTTTAGCCTACAGTTGGGTAACCCTTGAGAATTAAACTAGTTTTGAAAAAAATTTAGTTTTTCTTCCTGCTCTAATTTATCTACTCAGTGTAACTTTACCTCTAATAGTTACAAATTTATTTTTCTACTGAATGTGATCTAGATAACTTGATGACAAGAAATATTTTTGCATGTCCACCTCACTTATTATTATAGAAAAATAGTAATGCAATAACTGTGCCATAAATGGAAAAGGTCATAATTTATAACTGTAGCTGAGAGTTTGGGGTAATGTTTAATGTTGCAAAGAGAAGCCTAACCTGTTTATGCTTCCATATTCATAGTTTAATTTATAATGCTTAATTTAAGTTTTCTGCTTATATTTTCATGATTTCTGTTTCATAGGCAATAAAAAAATCCACTATGTTGTTATGTTTAATATATTAGAACATACATGCTTGTCATTCAGTTTTGCAGAATATTATTTATTACCTTTACATTGATTAATATATACAGGTCTGCCACTGTAGTAATTCGGAGGATGCCCTCTGTAAATTTCTCATGAGGATAAGACATGTCTTTTTACCAGTCCTCTCTTTAGGGACTAAGCAGTATGCTAGCTTATTAATCCACATCTGTTGAATGAATGTAACACTTTTAATTTTAACATTATGAATGCAAATTTCCATGAAAAGAATCAGCTCTTTAAGATACTGGTGGTATGATTAAGTTGTTAGTTTTTGGATTGTGTTAAGATTGCATATTATGGTATATAAATAACATTAGTATTTTTAGTAGGGAAAGGTTATTGCATTATTTGAACCACTGTAATACACTTATGTTAGCACATTTAATCATTACTATGATCCTGTGATGTGCTACTACTATTCTCATTTTCATTTTACAGGGGAGAAGCTGAATCTCAGATAGGTTAAGATATTTGGCTGAAAACAAAGGTAACTAGTGACAAAGCAGCTAAGAATCCATTTCTCAAGTGACACTTTATTATGACTATCTGATTTAAAAATAGTTAATAGTACTTTGTGAATAGCATCATGTTTTTCAGTTTATAAAATGACATTAAATCAGAAACAACTTGTTAATTTATTTTAGTAAAAGATATTAGGAACATTTATTTACTTGTTGATTTTAATTTGATTAAGGAGTTAGTATGTGGTAAGTATAGTTATTATTGAGTGTCTTTTATATTTTTAGACTGTAACATTTCCTTTAATTCAGCTTAACACAAATGTATGACACTATAGAGCAGAGATCAGTAATCTGTTTCAGTAAAGAGACATATGTTCTAGGTTTTGTGTTCTTCATATGGTCTCAGTCACATTTATTTATTTATTTATTTTTTGGTTTGGCTTTTACAAACTAAAAATATATAACAGCCATCCTTAGTGAGTTAGTCTTACTAAAAAGTAGTGTTTAAACCAAAGTTTGCTAGCCTACCATAGAAAATCAATTTGGGGATTCAAGTAAGAAATATTCAATCCATATAAGCAATTCTGACATTGCACACCCAGATTGAACAGAATGTTAAGGGATTCCATTTTAAAAATTATGTTTCACTGTCTCTTGGAAAGATTTTGAGTTTGTATTTCCCAACATAAATGAAAAATTTTACATGATTATAATCCCAGCAAGGGTCTTGACACACAAGGACAGGTTTATTCTAAAATTTGTATGTAAACATTGGTTTTATGGTAGTTAAAACTATGTTTGAAAGGAAAGGACAAGTAGGGGATTCACTCCATTCAGTATAAAGTTCTACCTTGTAACTACAGTATTTAAGACAATTTGGTATTAAAATAGGGATATAGATAAACAGAACAGAATAGTGAATCTTGAAACAGATTCACATAAATATGCTTAATTGGTTTTGATAATGGTGCAAAAGCAATTTGATGGAGAATGGAAAGTCTTTGCAAAAAATACTGTGGCATGGCATCCACAGCAAATAAATAAATAAATCTTAAACTAATTCTCACATCATATAAAAATTCTTTCAAGGGAGATGATGGATTTTAACATAAAGAGTAAAGCTCTAAGACATTCAGGGAAAAAATACTAAACAGCAAAAGTATAACTCTCTATGAAGGAAAACTGACAAACTAGAATTCATCAAAATTAAAAAAAAATACTATGTGAAAGGTGATATTAAAAGAATGAAAATATTATAACTTCTTTATTAACAACAGAGTAGTATTCCATAAAGTATTTATATAACAACACAACTTCTTTGTTCTGATATATCCATCATAGGTAGTTAGATTGATTACATGTCTTGGCTACTGTAGATCATGCTGCTATGAACACAGGATGCATAAATCTTATCATGTTAGTATCTTCATATTCTTCAGATAAATCTCTAGAAGTAGTATTGTTGTATCATATATTTTTTTCATTTTGAGTTTTTAAATAAAATTCCATACCATTTTCCAAGAAGCTATATCTTTTAGTCCTGCCAACAGTAAATGAAATTTCTTTTTTCTCCATACCCTCATCAATACTTGTGTCTTTCTGACAGTATGGAGGTAACTGGGGGGAATTATGAAAAATAGGTCAGAAAAAGAAAGGTAAATACTGGGTGGTCTCACTCATGTGTGATATATAGACAACTAAAATAAGGTGCAGCCATAAATAAAGCAAGTGACTCTAGAAATCTGATAATAGATGAGGGTATCAGAGTCAGAGAGGCCCTAGTGGAGGATTATGAGTGCCTTGTGATGGATGAAGTACAATAACATAAGATAAGAACCTATACCTCCACATCATATACAATATTATAAATCAACATTATGGCAATAAAAATAATTGAAAAAATAATAATAAACTAAACACTGGTAGAGATGCAGAAAAACAGATCTTTCATATGCTGTTGGTGGCATCAATGTTACAGCCACTTTGGAAAACAGTTTGCCAGTTTTTTTTTTTTTAATAAGAGTAAACAGGCAGGTATATTGTGATCCAATTATTTCACACTTGGTCACCTTTCTCGGAGAAATAAAAACTTATGTTTACTTAAAAACTTTTATGCAAATGCTCATAGCAGTTTTATTCATAACATACTCAAACTAGTAAAAATTGTGGAGCATCCATATCACAAAACATTGTTCAATATTAATAAGGAATAAACTATTGTTATGTGTAATGACTTGGATGAATCCCAAAAATTATGCTGAGTTAAAAAAAAACAAACATCCAAAAGTATGCAATTACATGAACATTTTCAAAAGGATGAAGATAAAGAATAATGAATAGTTGGTAATTGCAAGGTGTAGTTGTGGGAGAGGATATGACTATGAAAGGGATGCCCATGTGGTGGAATGTAATGTGTATTGACTGTTTCTGTGTTAGACTCATGGTTGCAATGCTGAACTATAAGATAGTGCTGCAAGATTTTCATTTGGTTAATGGATAGTGTATATATGTGATCATTCTTTATTATTTCTTATAAATGCATATAAATCTAATATCTCAAAATAATCTAATTATAAAATACATAATGACTACAAAGAAAGTCAATACCACACCCAAGTCTCAACTTTTAGAGTATTTGTACTCAGTTGGTTTTTAGTTATATAACTACATATAATAAAAGCATATATACATATATTTTTAATACAATATGTTTTTATTTATAAATCAAATTTTTCCTAACTTAAATATGGACTCAAATGCCATAAACAATGAATCCAGAGAAGGCTATCTTGCAAAATCTAGACTAGTTCAAATACTTTTGATGATTCTGAATAATAAAACAAAGGGAGGAGAGTTAAACTGGTGGTGGGACATATAGAAGAATGTTTGGGGATGACTGGAACCAATGATACCCACTATGTGAGGAAGATGGTTGCATTAAGAAAGACCCTAACAGGCAGAAAGAGGCAGAGAAATGCCAGAGCCAGAATTGTGGAAACAGGAGAGATTCTCAGTTACCACTGGTAAAAGCAAAGGGCTTCCTTGTGGACATACAGTTATCTGTGGGTTTATTAATAATTTTTACATGAATTGCTATAGAGTGTACTATAGAGAGTCATTCCAATGTTTCTCTTAAAATAATATCTAAAGTTAAACCACTCATGCTTTTCTCCATTTTTTTTTCCATTTTTTTAAAAGATTTATTTATTATTTATGCATACAAGCACTGGGGGTACAGGTCAGAGGTGGCGGGGGGTGAAAGGATTCACCACAGACAGCGGGGAGCAGAACAGGCAGATCAACGGAAGTACACTGCTGAGGGGAGCAGTGGGCACAGCAGGAGAGGTCTGCTGCGCCATGTGGGTCCCCTCCCAGGCCGGCAGCAGGGATCGAACTCGTGCTGCAGTGCGTTGCTTTGCTTCATAGTGCGTTGCTTAACCCACTGCGCCACCAGGAGGCCCCACTCATGCTTTTCTCATGAGATTCTTGGAAGTTATGTTAAATTCCTCTACAGCTCAGTTATATCAAGGATATATTCAAACAGCATATTATTTGAAAAGCTACTCAATATCTTATAAGTGATCTTTCATCAAGATGTCTTTCCTGGATGACACACCACTGTGATATATTACTGGAATATCAGATACTCATAGCCAGTGCTGTAAAGGTGATACATATATTGGTACATTTAAAAAATCACCAGCATGTTTTTTTCCTCAAATTTCAGGTTGATTTAGGAAGTGAAAAGATGCGTTTGATATAGAAGTTTCAAAGACTTTCAGAGTCTTATTATCAGATCTACCAGTCGGCAGTTGGAATAACTCAGCAATGAATCAAACTTTTTTTTCTTTTGCTGAAACTCTAGTGCCAGTATTATTTAGAAAGTTCAATTTCCTCTGAGATTTAATCTTCAAATGACTGTACCTTTTTAAAATTTCTTTAAACTGTCAATTCTTCTTCAGTTAAAAGACACCCACATTATTTTATCTTTTATAAGTTGTTTCTTTTATAAAGAGGCTATATAGCATAGTAATAAATACTTATACAAGAAATCAACATTAATATTTATAATACATATTTCTTTTATCTTTTGGCTTTGAATTTTTTTACAATTCAAATTTGTGGTATATATGATGATTTTTATTGTGACTTTTTCCCTCAGTATTATATAATACCATAAAATTTTGCCATAAAATTTTGTAAACACTTTTATTGACTGTAATTTCTCACAATAATTTTATATTAGTTGCCACAAGACTTATCTCCCCTCTAGTATCATTCAACTTCTAAAATCCCAGTAAAAGCATATAAATTAAATTTTTTTTAAGAATTTAACCCCCAGTGCAAATTATATATAATTTCCATTAATTGAATATTTTTCAATTTTATAGCTTTAATCTTATACCACCCATCTTTCTCTGTCTAAACCAATAAGTACTCTCTAACAATCACATGGAAACATCATACACTGGCTGTAGATACACTTATTAAACAAGGTCAAATGGGGGGGTAAGGGTGGAGTTGTACCTTTAGTCAGAGCAAAATTAGAGCTCAAATTGTATGGTAAAGCTAGCAAGGCATTTGATTAAATGGATCATAACACTAAAACCAAAGTTACTGAAACCAACATTTCCTACTTCAGTATACATACACGTTATGTATGTGACCTTTCCTTACAATGAACTTAACTACTAATGTCAAACATTATATTTAATAACCCAACATTTCCTAGAGAAAATATACTGACATGCCATCATTAATATATGTATTTTGAATAGAGGTGATTAATAGTGCTTTGAAGGGCTGAAGAAAAACAATTGTGTCCTTATAGTCTATTTTTCAGTTACATTCCTCCTCTTCTACCTGTTATGATAGTGAAATTTGAAATGACTATTTGAATTAAATACAAAGGCTTAAGTAATTAATATTAGTTTATGCTTGTCATTGGCATAAACTAATAAGAGTATATATCATATTTTTGTTTGCAAACCATTTACTGAATGATAATAATGCATTTATCATGATTCTTTTTTTTTATCATGATTTTTTTTAAGATTTATTTATTTATACATACAAGAGCTGGGGTACAGGCCAGAGTCCAGGGCAGTGAGAGGATTCACCAGAGACAGAGCAGGGATCAGAACAGGCAGACTGACTGCAACACACTACTGATGGGAGCAGCAGGCGAGGCAGTAGAGGTCTGCTGTGCCATGTGGGTCCCCTCCCCATCCAGGCAGTAGGGATCAAACTCGTGCTGTAGTAGCTGCGGTTTACTTCACAGGGCATTGCTTAATCCACTGCGCCACCAGGGAGGCCCTATTATCATGATTCTTACTAATTATGAACTATTTTGTTTTGCAACTAGGAAAATAGATGCTTATACAGGTGAAAGACTTTCTCCAAAGTGTTTTTTTAGGATGAGTAAACTTAGCCTAAAAACTCAGTTTGTAGTCTTTTCAATACACTACAGGACAGTTTTTAGCTCTCACTATTAGCCCTTTAAAATTTTTAATAACTTGACAACTTGAATAATACTGGATACTTATAGAGGAGTTGACAAAAATGAATGAAAAGAGAATTTGTCCAAAAACCCATCAGATATTAGCAAAAAACTTTTTATTATATAATATCAGTTGTTCATATTTATGGTATCTATAGGTTCTGAAGCTTGGTGCCTGCTATTTTTTCCTAATTTCTGAATATCTGAAAAAGACATGCATATAACAAGTATGGGAAAAAGATATGTAGAAGTGCAACTGTTGCTTTTACCAGGATAACAAAATTGTTATGTTTCTATTTTTCCTCAACTTGCTTTTTCTTAATCAGTATGGAAATAAATAAAAAAGAGACAAGGATATAATGTCTGTTATTACAATATGGTCTGAACAATAGAAATATATCTCCTCTGTTCCTAAATTTTAATTTATATTCTTAAGCTTCTATTTATATACATTAAACAGAAAGTCATTTTCTTAGATTTTCTGCTATTGACCTTTCTCTCCCTAACACCAGTTGTCATTTTTGTAAACAACTTCATTGGCAAATCCAGAGTTCATCAAGCAAATAGACTGAACCCATCTCTCTGGCAGAGTACATCCTACCAAATACCAATTAGTACTTGTAGATCCAAGAGAAACTACTGTTCCAGAGCAGTCAGTCCATGAATTTTCATGAACACTAAAATGTATTCAATTAAAAAGAAAAAAGGAAGAGTAGGAGCAAGAGAGAAGAAAATCTGAAAAGTTCAGTTTGTGAACTTGTCATTTTACACACAGATTCGAGGAAATACAGTCAATTAACATTTCTCTGTTGAACTAATACAATCAGACAAATTCACAAAAACATCTTTAAGTGAAGAATATATGCTAGGTTTTTAGATCGTGGCTTTTTAAAAAAAGATGTATTTATTTATGCATGCAAGAACTGGCAAGACCTGGGTGGGGTACAGACCAGAGGTGTGGAGTATGAGAGGATTCACCAGAGACAGAGTGGGGAGCAGAACAGGCAAATAGACTGAAATACACTGCTGAGGGGAGCAGTTGGCGAGAAAGGAGAGGTGTCCCTGCCCAGGGATCAAACTGGTGCTACAGTGACTGTGGATAGTTTAGTATTGCTGTCACTTAACCCCTTGTGCCACATGGGAGGACCCCTAGATTGTGGTTTTGTAGATAAAGCATTATTATTATTATTACTCTTTTATAAAGCATTATTACTTTTACAAAGACAAATGCTCCTTCCTATTGATGTCAATGCTACTTAGTGTTTTGTTACCTTTTGATACATACATCACTTGACTATTACATCCAATAAGCAGCTACACCTTTTTATTTCAGAGCAGTAGTACAATCATGTCAATTACTTAGGAAAAAGATGTTGATGGATTAATGAGTTAATAATCATGTAATAAAGACTCAGTAATATTATTTTGTAGCTCTGTGGAATAGCTGCCCTTCACCCAGAGATAAAGCACTAATATCATAGAACATTAGTAAGTCTTTAAAAATAACACTTTATGAGATTTTCTTTCATAACAATATCCTGTTGATTGCCCAAAAATTCTTGAGAGGATTGAACTTTAAGCTAATTAAAAAAATTTGTATTATGTTTTTCTGGTTTCTGGTTCATAATACTCCATAGTTAATGCAGAAATTGCTTTACTATTCTTCAAGCATTAATCATAGAAGAGGGATGTCTTCAAGGGAAAAGAAAACATAGCTATTTCAATTGAGGCAGCGTATTAAATCAGTCACTAAAATTTGCTACTATAATGGAAATACCTAAAGAGTAAAGCTACCAGGAATGAAGAATATATTTTTTTTCTCATAGAAGTCCTATTTGGAAATTTGTCATACAATAATAATTTTCCACCTGATTTTAATTTTCCTGTCTTCTAAATATCATTTAAAATTTTAATCTTAAATATCAGGTCACTTCATGTTTCAAGTAGGCTTTGGAGATAATTGCTGAAATATAAATGGTGTCATTTTCCTTTCTCATTTGAGAAAATTTTCATGAATTTCTGAGTCCTTAACCAGATGTTTAATCATGTCTTCTTAGATCTTTTAACTTTTCCAGGTAGAAGTCAAATTTGACTGCCATTTAAGAATTCCCAAAAGTAAATAAAAATTAGTAATGATTATACCTTTCTTTGCTCAAATACATTGTGCTTTGTGCTCTACTGTTGAGATTCTTATAGAGGAAGGGTTACTTCCACTGCAAACCTTACATCCAGCAGAAAATCACTATTAGAGTAGTCTCACTATCATAGTAGCCTCACCTTAGAGTATCTTTAGATTTTAGGTATATAATACTATACATCTTGATCAGTGGAAAATGCAGATATATACAAAAGAACCAAGATTTTCTTAAAAATTGTGTCAGCTCTTATGCTAAGAGATGGAGATATAATTCATTCAGGCAATAAACAAAAACCAAATATGACATCATTTTAAAAATGCTAAACTTTATGAAGATATTGCAAGTTCATGCAGTAGAACATGCCAAAGGAGTAGTGGTGGCAGCAGTGGCATTGAGCAACCACTCCCAGTGGAAATGATGAGGAGAATGGAGAAAGGATGGTTGATGTGTGTGTGTATTCTAATTTTAAAATAGTTCAATATAGTGAGTGCTGTTAAATGAGTGCACACACACATATACAATCTATTTTGGACAAATTGAATAAGTAATGGTCAAAACTAAGAATTTTCCATTGACTGTGGAGGCTAAAGTGTGTCTTCTTTTTCATCCATCGTGAGAAAATGGATTTTCAGCAAGCTGCTTCCTGATTATTGAGTTTAAGAAAATTCTAGTATAGGACCTAATTAAAAAAAAAATGTGTTGCTCTCTAAGGGAACCAAAACAAATGTAGTGTGTCTGTATCACTGCTATGTAGTAGTGTAGGCAGAAAAGAGGTGAGGTTGAGGTTTAAGCAGGGCCAAATGACATGGAGATTAATGTATCAGAAAGAGTTTCTTAGGGCAAAAATTAAAAAGAAAAAAGAAGAAGAAGAATTTTAAGCTAGGAGTAGCATAATCTGATTTTAATGAATTTTCCAGACATGTTTGGTGAATGAACAGACACTGGGCAAGAATTTGGCAGGCAGACAATGAAAAGACCATTATAGAAATCCAAGTAGTGATGTCCATCTGTTAGAAGTCCAAGTGGTGACTTGGAGTTGAGGACTAATGGTTTACATGGAGATAAGAAAATAATTTGGGATTTATTTTGGTTGTAGAACTTAGTAATGATTAAAAGACCAAGAACAATGATGGATGAATCCCAAGCTGATGGCCTTTCTTTTCTTCTCCTAAGAAGAAAATATTAATCTTAAATATCAAATATCATACAGGTCTAAGCTCTGCACCCACTGAAATTCTAGACTTTTCAGCCCCTGTAGGTTTAGAGTCATACTAATTCTGGAACCATCCTTTTCATTGTCAAATAATCTACATAGTAGCTGGTCTATTAATGCTTTCTGCCCTTGCTCTAGTAATCACAAGGCATCTCTCTTACTAATCAAACTTCTTGGCCAGATTCCCCCAAAATGTAAACAAGGCCCTATTTCTAACCGAAAACCTAGATCCAAACGCCTTCTGTCAGACCACCCTGAATGAACAGATCTCTTATCAAGACTCCCTGACGTTGTATCATACAGATCCCCATTTGATGTTTTTCTCTTTTGCAAGAATAATCACCTGATACAAGTGCTTTCTGGAGGGAAGAGACCTAATGGCACATCATGGAGGACTGTTGGGGTACTGCTTCTGGACAGGTTTGTGAATGCTTTACATTTGTAGAAACTGGAATCTATAACTCCCAGAGTAGATAAAAAGTTGTAAACCTACTTTACCTCAATGAACGTAATCTGAGGGGAGAAAGTTATATTTAAAAGTACTAGTGGAAACACAGATCAAATGAATAGACTGTATCTTTTGGCACATGTGCGGTACTTAAAACACAATTCAGTTGATAAAAAAGATGAATGCTGATATGCTAATAGAATATTCAATGTTTCAATTCATTTTGTTATTAAAACAAAAACATTTTTATTTTAAAAACCTAAAAACAATGTATTGCATTATCGTCATTTAGAGACAACCACAATTAACTGTAGACATATTTAACAGAAATGTTTCTACACATGTGCAAATATTTCTACATCTTTTAAAAAGGATTATATTCATATTTTAGACTTTTCCACTTACTATAACATAAAGAAATGTATCATGAAATATGTCATCATATATTTAAATGTTTCATATTGTATATATGTAGCATGAATTGCTTAATGACTAATTTTATTGATATATTGTATATAATACACTGATACAATACTGCACAAATCTCCTTTTTATAAAATATTAATGCCATTTATATCTTTTTCCTTTGTGTACATTTCTAAAGGTGGTATTTTCAGATAAAGAATACACTTAAATATTTTGTTACACATTTATAAATCATCTTCCTGAAAAGTTTTATATTCTCAATAGCAGCATATAATAATGACTTCCTTGTTGGAATGTATCTGTATATATCTGATCACTGCTGTTGGCTTAGCAAAAAGCAAGAAAGAAAGCTCTAAGTGATAGCAAATCAGTTGTGAGTTATGGAATTAAATCAGCCTATTTTTTTTCCACCAAGCATTTTTTTAGCAACAAATTTCTAAAGGGAATGAATGGATTACATATCATGTGTAATAGACAGATAATATGCATGTGTGTGTGTGTACACATATATACATATATATATTCAATGGCTAGTGTATGATTCTCAGTAACTTCTGAGTTTCAAGGCAAAATAATAGAAGCAAGCAGAGGCAAGCCCCAATTTCTCCTCATCCGTTTCATGTCACATGGTGAGGTCATGTGATACTACAGTGTATATGTTTCAAACCTCATTCACATCATTCCCTCAGCATCTTTTCCCTGAGTTCTCACCCAGGCATGGATAGTCCATTGTCATATAATTTCCTGGAAACACAGGAAGAAGATCACACAGAATGATTGGTAAACATTTCTTAATTCCTGCTATTTGGATCTTTGTATAGGGGAAGGTATGTGCTTCCGTATCCCTGTGTCCCTGGACTCCTTCTCAGCCCATGAGGACTCTGGGGAAAATATCAAGGGAATGTCTTCTGAGTGTAGAGTTTAGGGGCAGTGCTGTCTCTTATAGGAATTAATTAGTTCAGATTTAAAGCAATAAGGAGACTTAATGTTTGTTCTGCTTTTATATTGAGTTTTCAAGGTAGGCTCTTTTAAGAAGACATAAATTAAAAAGGCAGAGTTACCTCTGAAACCTAAGTTGAAAAGAAATAGCTAGAGAAGCACATGAAGCAGAAGTAGTAGGAAGTGCAAAGTCCCTGAGGTAAGGAGTATTACTACCTTGTTTGATGAAAAGCAAGAAACCATTGTACAGTGGCACAAAGTGAGTTGGGGGGAGAGGGAGAGGAACAAACTCAGAAAGGTGACAAGTGGTGAAACTGTGGCAGGTACAGATGGTACATGAACTTCTCTGCCACTGCGACACCTTTCCATGCACTAAATGGTTTGTAAGTCATCCACTTTAAGGCAATCCAACTCAAGTTTTTAAAGATTAAAGGTTGTGATGATACAGGCCCTTCAGAAACAAGGAAGGAGTCAGGAAGACTAGCTCATGAATTATTACAAGTATTTGGGAAACAAATAGTGGTAGCCTATGTGCAAATATATAAGTTTTATATAAAATAAAACAAATAAAAATATATAAATAAAAATTATATAAAATAAAAACAATAAGTTTTTAGATTTTGGATATATTTCAGGATATAACTAGTTAGATTTATTTTGTTAGTTTAGAGATGCAGATTGAGGATAAATGACAATAAAATATGGAAATAGTAGACTTTGAGATAGTACCTGAATTTCAGTTGCAGATTTGTTGTTTTGAAATAGCTACTATTTGATTTCAAAGTGGTTGTATGGATTTTAACAGCTAGGTTAAAGGGCAGAGATCATTTGGATGTTGAGGACTGTTACATGATATTTGAAATTATAAAGTTGCATAAAGTCACCATGGGCATTAATGTAAATTGATCAGGATAAAGCAAAGAATTAAGCTGTGTGGTTCTCAGGGAGAAGAGGAAATACCAGCAAAAGAGACTGAAAGTGGTGGAGAAAGTGAATTTAGAGCAAAACTAAAACAACATGGTTTCCTGAACACCAAGTAAAAAATGTGTACTGAGGAAGACAGCATGATCATTGCTATCAATGAGACTCCAGTTCAAGATAAAAACTGAACATTGGTTACTAATAAACAATCATTGTTGAACTTATGTAAAGTGGCTTCATGGAGTTTCATAAAGGGGAAGATTGACTTGCATTTAAGTTAGAAGAGAAGGAGTAGAATTGGAGAACTGAAATATAAGCAAGTAGTTTAGAATCAAAATATACAAAAAATCAGCAAAAATTTAAAAATCAATTTATACTCTACTTAAAACTAATTGTAGTTGTTTTTAAATGCTTTCCCTATGTATCTATATATTATTAAAGAAATTTATGCTATAATCATTCTATGTAAGTAATTACTCTATAAAAGCAAAATTTTTCATAGTTTATTTTATTTATATATATTTTATATCAGTTGTTGTCCCCATGGATTTCCCACCACCATTTCACCCGTGCACCATCACCTCAGTCCCTTTTATTATTATTTTATTATTATTGTTATTATTCTTTTCCTTGGTCACTTATTGGTTTCCTTATATTCCTCCTAGGGGACAAACCATCCAGTTTTTTCTTTTACCTTCATGTTTCTATGAATGAATCTAGTTTATCTTTTATTCCATCATGTATGTACCACATATTCTTGATCCAGTCATCTGTTTTTGGGCATTCTATTGTAAATAGTCCTGATATAAACATAGGGGTGCAGGCATTCTTTTGAATCAGAGTTTTTGTGTCTTTTGGGTATATTCCTAGGAGTGGGATTGCTGGATCATATGGGACTTCCATTTATACTAGTTTGAGGAACTGCCACACTGCTTTCTATAGTGGTTGGACCAGCTTGCATTGCCACTAGCAGTGTAGTGGAGTTCCTTTTTCTACACATCCTTGCCAACATTTGTTCTTGCTGATTTTTTTGGTATGTGCCATTCTTACTGTTGTGAGGTGATATCTCATAGTGGTTTTAATCTGCATTTCTCTAATTGCCAGAGATGTTGAGCATTTTTTCATGTGCCTGTTCACCATTTGCATTTCCTCTTTGGAGAAACGCCTTTTTAGCTCTTCTGTCCATTTTTATGAAAGCAATTTTTTAATTGAAATATAGCAGTATGTTATGCCACTGTTAATTTTATTTAATCAATCATTTAACATATGCTTGCTTCCTTATTTGTTATAAATAACACTGTGATAAACTTCATTGTACATAAAACCTGGTAAATACCTCTTGGTATATTTCAGTAGAATAAATCCATAAATATAGAATTACATGGTCAAAAGGTATAAGCACTACTACTTTTTATATATTCTCCTAATTTGCTTTTTTGAAAGGCAGAACCAATTTATACTCTTTTCATTAAAGCATAGGAAGTCACTTTCCATCACTTGTTTGACAAACGGAAGGTTTACAACTAAAAAAAACAATAGTGTTTGGTATTAGGAAACTAAGGTTAATTTAATGTTGTATTAATTTGATCCCCTCAAAATTTAAAGATCTTTTTAAATTTGACTATCTTGATCTATTTATTGACTGACTTATATTTTCTTTCTTTTTGTCTGTATTAAGTCTTTTCTTAAGTTAGCTGAGCTATTCATTTGTGGAGAAACAACAGAGTCACAGCCAGGTACACCTGTGGAACATAGAAGATCATGATGACCAGAATGTTGAGCATATTTATATTAATAGCATCCAAAAAAGGGCCTCAAGGCCCTATGTGACTTTTTAGCCAGACCTCCTGTGATGAACTCTGAGCAAACTCTTTGTCTCTTTCAAGACCCATCTCACTTAAGGAATGCTCCCTCCCAAATGTGGACTGACGTGCTGAAAGCTCTCCTATAAATATTTACCAATCCCTTCCTCCCTAATGGAGCAGAAGCGGTAAAAGCCCCCTCATAGGGGTGTCCCTGCTGGTACAGTGGGTTGAGCACCGCACTGTGAAGCATCTGAGGCACAGCAGCGCAAGTTCCATCCCTGGTCAGGGTACAAATTCCATCCCTGGCCAGGGTAGGTGACCCACATACTGCAGCAGACCTCTCCTGCCTTGCCTGCTGCTCCCCTCAGCAGTGTGTTTCAGTTCATCTGCCTGTTCTGCTCCCTACTCTGTCTCTGGTGAATCTTTTCACCTCCCCTGACTCTGGCCTGTATCCCAGCTCTTGTATGCAAAAATAAATAACTCTTAAAAAAAAAAAGCTCCCTTGTCCCCCTTGTAAACTTTCTTTACAACTCATAGCCTCAATCTTTATCTTTATTATGAATGCCTTGATTTAACAATGTATAATTTTAATCCTTATCTCAAACACCACTTACATGATTTAGCACCACAATTAGTGATCACAAATGTTTGTTAATATGCTAAAACAGAGGAAAAGTGATAGTGTCATGTCTGAAATGCTTTGTATTCTCACAAGCCCCAAAAGAGCCCTCAAAAGTAAACATTTTGCTGAGTTTTGGAAGTTCAGCCCCTAGTCAAGCCTGTGTGTCTGGCTCAGTTCTATCTGTGTCCCCAATCCACCATCCCTGAGATCGACAGTCATTCTATTCTTACTATGTATTCAACTACCTGCATTTAATTTTAACATGGTTAATATAGACATTCCCCTTGCTGGTATGAGAATCCTGAAATCAGCTATTTTTCTTTTCTCTTTTTTTATATATTTTAAAGATTTATTTATGCATACAAGATACAAGAACTGGGAAATACGCCAGAGTCGCTGCGAGAGGATTACCCAGACACAGAGTGGGGAGCACAACTGACGGATCCACTGAAGAACACTGCTGAGGGGAGCAGCAGGTGAGACAGGAGAGGTCTGCTGCACCATGTGGGTCAGCTTCCCAGCTGGGATCAAACTGGTGCTTCAGTGGCTGCAGATAGCTTTATAGTGCTGAGACTTAAACTCTTGCAACACCAGGGAGGCCCTTATGTTTATTTTCTTATAATTCACTTTGGGTTTCATTTTCAAGATGTTTAATGTATCTGCATTTTATATTGTAAACTAATATATAAATTCATACATTCTTTTTTCGTAATCAACAATATCACAGCAATATTTATTGAATAACTTATTAATTTTCCATTAATGCTTTGAAATGTCACCTTTACTATGAACTATAGTATTTTAGTTTATGAAATATATTCCTGGACTTTTTGTATTGTTCAGTGTAACATTTTATTTTTATACCAGTTTAACATTCTTTAATTATTACTTTAAAATATGTTGATATCTGCTATACGTATCTGAAAATTACTTTCTTATTCCTCTTATATTTATTCCTCTAGATAATTTTAGAACAGGTTTAACTCATATTTGTCTAAAATATGGTTGGAATTTATATTGTAAATGTAGTATATCCCTAAATTAATTTAAGTACTGCTCTTAAAAGTTTCTATCAAGAGACACAAAATTATTAAATTTGATACAATTACATTTAAAAAATGAAAGAAAAAAATCACATGATCATCTTAATAGATGCATAGGAATCATTTGACAAAATTCAACTTCACTCATAATAAACACATTCAACATATTGGTGCAGAAGGATAGGCCTCAACATAATGAAGGTCATATATGATAAAATCACAACTAACACAACATTCAGTGGTGAAAACTGACCACTTTTCTTCTCATATCAGGGAAAAGACAAGGATGTCAATTCTTAAATTACTCTTCATCAATACAACACTGAAAATCTTATCTGGAACAACCAAACAAGAAAAACAAATGAAAATCCTCTAATTCAGAAAGAAAGGAGAAATTTTTCTTTATGTATAACTGGTATTTTTCTATATAAAAATTTTAAAGATGCCTTTAAAAAAACTTTAGAACCAAAATATGAAATAATTAGAGATGCAGATTTATCATGAAAAATATCACTTGTATTTTATACACCAATAATGAATTAAGTATCCAAGAAAGAAATAAAGAAAAAAATCCCATTTATAAATAGCATCAAAATAAAGTACAAAGGAATAAATTTAACCAATGGTGTAAACACTGAAATGTATATACTGAAAGCTATAAGACTTTGATGAAAGAAATTGAAAAGGACACAAATAAATAGAAGGTATATCATGTTAATGAATAAGAAGAAAAAATATAGTTAAAATACTCATATTGGCAGGTTCACCCAAAAACAATAAACCACAGAAAGAAAGTCAACATCCAGAACCAGATATTATAGACACAGAGGAATATGAACAACTATCAGACAAAAAAATTCTAAAGGCCATGATGAGAGTAATTAAAGATTTAAGAGACAATGCAGAAAGGGATAGGATCACAATCAAGGAAATGAGGAATGAGATGGAGTCCCAACCAAAGAAAATAAAAGATATGGAAGAAAGGGAAAGAAAAACAAATGAAGCAAAACAGAGAGAACTGGAGGAGTTCAAAAATTACCAGAAACACATAATAGAAGAACTGGAAGAGCGAGTCAGTACTCTGGAGGACACAGACATAAAAAGAACCAAGAAAGATAAGGAAGGAGAAGTGAAAATGAAAAAGAATGAAGAAACATTTCCAGTGCTATCTGATACCTTGAAGAGGGGCAATATAAGAGTCAGAGGCATACCAGAAAATGCAGAGAGAGAAGCAGGTGCCGAGAACCTTTTCAAAGAGATCCTTGACGAGAACTTCCCAAACATGAAAAAAGAAATGAAAATAGACATACAAGAAGCTAGAAGAACACCAAATTACCACAATGAAAAGAAGCCAACAGCAAGACACATTAAAGCAACCCTTGCAAGGGCCCAGGACAAAGAAAAAATAATGAAACTGACAAGAACAAAGAAACAGATCATATATAAAGGAAAACCATCAGGCTGACATTAGATTTCTCTGAGGAAACACTGAGGGCAAGAAGGGAATGGAGGGACACATTTAACAAAATCCAAGCCAAAAAAATCCAGCCAAGAATACTCTACCCTGCAAAGCTCTCCTTCCTCTATGAGGGGAAAGTAAGAACCTTCTCAGACAAACAAAGTCTACAGAAATTCACTTCTACAAAA
>JAGFMF010011980.1:368228-383855 GCA_019455555.1 Galemys pyrenaicus
AAAAACTAGACTCATTCATGGGAACATGGATGGATCTGGAGGGGATTATGCTCAGCGATGTAAGTCAGAAGGCAAAAGAAAAATACCAGATGGTTCCTCTCATAGGAGGAATATAAGGGAACCGAATAGGGATCAGGGAAAGGAATAAGAACATTAATATAATAATAACAACAAGAAAGAAACAAAAACCGAATAGGAAAAGACAAAGACAAACTGGGGACACTTTATGGGGAGGGAAGAGGTGAAGTGTTGAGGGCAGATGGGAGCATGTGGAACAGTGTTGATATTGCACTGGTGTTATGGTGATGGGGAATACATAGGAATTACAATTGATGTCAAATATATGTAAATTTAAAAAAATATATAAAAAAACAGACAAAGGTAATATAGAAAAAGATTTGTAAGCTATATATAAGTTTAAAAAATTATTTGTAACTATATAATATATAATGAACAAAAACATAGAGGTCAAAAATACTAAATAACATGTGGGAATAATACATGTCAACTTAACAGAGGTAACTTCTCGGGAAGGGAGGGATGAATGAGAGTCCTTACTGTGTCTCCAAACTTTTATTTCATTTAAAAAAAATCTTTGGGTCTCTCTGGTGGAATAGGAGTTAAAGTCTCAGTGCTACAAGGTATTGCCAGCTACTGCAGCATGAATTCAATACCTGCTAGGGAGGTGACCCACATAGAACAGCAGACGTTTCCTGTCTTGCTGGCTGTTCCCCTCAGCAGTGTATTTCAGTAGGTCTGCCTGTTCTGTTCCTCACTCTGTCTCTGGTGAATCCTCTCATCCCCTGATACTTCTGTCCTACACTGTAGTTCTTGCATACATAAATAAATAAATCTTTGAAGAAAAAAAATACTCATATTGATTAAAGTAATCTAAAAATTCAATGAAATCTCTACTAATTTTCTGATGACATTGTTTTTCAAAAATAGAATACAATCTTTAAAATGATAAAGGGGGCATCTGTGGTGGCACAGCAGGTTTGATACCTGGCCAGGGAGGGATCATGTCCCACATAGGACAGCGGACCTTTGCTGCTTCGTCCACTGCTGCCCTCAGCAGTATATTTCAATCAATCTGCCTGTTCTGTTCCCCACTCTGTCTCTGGTGGATCCTCTCACCGCCCACACCTCTGGCCTGTACCCCAGTTCTTGTATGCATAAATAAATAAATATTTAAAAAATTAAATAAAATGATAAAGACCACAAAGACCTCAAGTATCTAAATCAATCCTAAGAAAGAAGAGCTAAACTGGATTTATCACAGATTCTAATTTTAATGTTACAAAGCTAGTAATCAAAACAGTGTGGCACAGCCATAAAGTCAAGCATTTTAATAAATGCAACAGAATTGAGAAACCATAAATAAATAAGTGCTAATATTTAACAAAAGAACTATGAATACTCAATGGAGAAAAAACCTTTCCAATAAGTGGTTTTGAGTAAACAATATCTACAAGCAAAAAAATGAAACTGGATCTATATCTTAACACCACTTATAAAAGTTTACTCAGTGAATTAATGTAAGACCTTAAACCAAAAAGCTTCTAGGGAAAAACACAGAACAGGGATCTTTGGCACTGGTCTTAGCAGTGATTTTATGTACATCATATTTAAAATATAAGCAACAAAGGCAAAAATAAATGAGTGATACTTTGACAAAATAACAATCTGTACAACAAAACAATCAACAAAATTAAAAGGCAATGTAATGGAATATAAATAAAGAACACATACAACTCTATAGCAAAAAACAATAACAACACATAATCCTATTTAAAAATGGGTAAACTAGATGAATAGATATTTTGCTAATGAAGTTTTTCAAGTGAATAACAAGTACATGAAAAGGTTTAAGCATCATAATCAGAGAAATGAAAATCAAAACTAAAATGTGACATCAGCTGTTACCAAAAAGGTAGGATTTAGGTAGAGAAAAGGGAACCATTGCAGAACATTGACAGGAATGTTGGGTATAACCATTATGAAAATCAACATGGAATTTCATAAAAAAATTAATAAAAGAACTACCATAGGCTTGACCAACACCATTATATATAGATAGATTGATGTATAGATATATGGATATATAAAAATGAAGTTGCTTTCTTGAGATAACTGTAGGTTCATTGCATTATTCATAATAGCTAAAACATAGAAACAACTTATATGTCCATTTACAAATAGAACAAGCTATGAAATATATATATATATAAAACAATGGACTATTTTTTGGCCATGAAAAAGAAGACGTCTGTCTTTTATGACAACATAGATGACTCTTGAAGGCATTATGCTAAGTGATTTAATAAGGGATTGGGGAAAGAATAATAATAAAAAAACAGAACACAACATAACAAAAACAAACAGAAAACAACAAATCAGATATTTTGTGGGGATAGGAGAACAGGGAGAGGGAATGGGATGAGTGAGAGCAGGAATATCACGAGGTGATGGTGCACTGGTGATATGGTAGTTCCATGTGGACTACACTTGATGTCAAATATATCTATATATATATTAAGAAAAAGACAATTATCATAAGATATCTGCTAAATGTGGAATTAAAAACAATCTCATATAAATAAAGAATAAATTAGTGTTGCCAGGAGTATGAACTTTCTAGTCATTCCATACTAACAACCAAGCATATACTGATCCTTTAACAAATTTTAAAATTTTGTTGATTTCTCCTCACCCATCTGTATGACTAGTTCTTTTCCTTATAATCTACCACAAGTGATTACAGTTCATATGCTTGGAAAGGTTTTTCTCTCTTTGAAGTTCAGGTGTTGAGTTCACAATTCTCTGATTTGTTCATAAAAAAATATGATTTTTTATTTGAGTTTCATAGTTGATTTGGAGTAACATTCTTTGCAAAATTATAGACTAAATGGAACTAAAAGCTCCAACTCTTCATATATAAAGTTAAGCATTAATCTCCATCTGTTAGATTCTGTTTCTAGTACTTCAAAATTTAGTCAGCTTATTATTCTCTTTAAGATCAAGAACAAGACGAGGATGCCCACTCTCTCCCCTACTATTCAATATACTACTGGAAGTCATAGCCAGAGCAATAAGACAAGAAAAAGACATACAAGGCATCCAAATAAGGAAAGAAGAAGTAAAGCTATCACTATTTGCAGATGATATGATAATATACTTGAAAAACCCTAAAAGCTCTACAGAAAATCTAATTAAAACAATTAAACATTTTAGCAAAGTAGCGAATGACAAGATCAACACACAAAAGTTGATAGCCTTCCTATATACAAAAGAACAATCTGAAGAAGAAGAAATCAAGAAAAATATTCCTTTCTCAATCGAGGCCAAAAAAATTCAAATACTTGGGAACAAACCTAACAAAAGAAGCAAAAGACCTTAATATAGAAAATTATGAAACACTATTAAAAGAAATGAAAGAACACATGAAGAAATGTAAAGATATCCCTTGCTCATAGACAGGAAGAATCAACATTATCTATATGGCCATCCTTCCAAAAGCAATTTACAGATTCAACGCTATTCCAATAAAAATCTCAATGGCATTCTTCAAAGATATTGAACAAATATTGATGAAATTCATATGGAGACACAAAAAAACCTCAATTAGCCAAAACTCTCCTGGCTAAAAAGAAGGGGATTGAGGTATCACACTCCCAGACTTCAAACTCTACTATAAAACAATATTAAAACAGCTTGGTATTGGAACAAGGACAGATACAAAGACCAATGGAACCATATAGAAAGCCTAGGAGTAAAACCACACATATTTAGACACCAGATCTTTGACAAAGGAACATAAAATATGCAATGGAACAAAGACAGCTTATTCAATAAATGGTGCTGGCAAAACTGGTCAGCCACATGCAAGAAAATGAAACTAGATCACTACCTTACATCATGCACAAAAATCAACCCAAAATGGATAAAAGATTTGAATGTAAGACCTGAAACCATAAAATACATAGAAGAAAACATAGGTAAAACTCTACAAGACATACATCTCAGTAACACCTTTGAAGATGCATCCCCCAAAGAAATAAAAATGAGAGAGAAGATAAACATATGGTACTATATCAAGTTAAAAAGTTTCTGTACATAAAAACAAAACAAAACAAAATGAAAAGACTACCTATTGATTGGGAAAAAAATCTTTGCACTCCATACAACTGACAAGGGACTGATCACAAAGATATACAAAGAACTCATAAGACTCAAGGGACTGAGGTGATGGTGCACTGGTGAGATGGTGATGGGGAATACATGAGGATTACAATTTATGGCAAGTATATGTAAATTTTAAAATATTTTATATTAATAAAAAAAAGACAATCAAAGCAAATGACCCAATCAAAAATTGGGCAGAAGAACTTAAAAGACTCTTCACCAAAGAGGATATACAAATGGCCAACAGGCATGTGAAAAAATGTTTAACATCTCTCATAAACAGGAAAATGCAAATAAAAACCACAATGAGGTACCACCTTACACCAGTGAGAATGGCACACATCAAAAAAAAAAACAACAATAATAAATGTTGGTGAGGATATGGAGTAAAAGGAGCTCTACTACACTGCTGGTGGGAATGCAAGTTAATCTAAACACTATGGAAGGCCATATGTAGGTTCCTTGGTCTACTAGAGATGAAACTACCATATGACCCAGCAATCTCAATCCTAGGGATCTACCCAAAGGACACAAAAACACTGGTCCAAAAGAGCACCTGCACTCCTATGTTTATTGTGGCACTACTTGTAATTGGTAAGACCTGGAAATAATCCAAATGCCCAAAAGTAGAGGAAAAGCTCAAGAAGATGTGGTACATATATACAATGAAATACTATTCAGCAATCAAAAATGAAAAACTTGGGCCATTTATAGAAACATGGATGGAACTAGAAGGAATTATACTCAGTGAAATAAATCAGAAGGCAAGAGAAAAGTATTGAATGGCTTCACTTTTAGGTGAATGTGAAAGAACAACAACTACAAAAAAATAAAAAAGAAAAGAAAACAAAACAAAACAAAACAAAAAACAAGAGAAAGCTCAAAGAAATGGGCAATACAACCAAAACAAACAAACTCAACAAGATCAAATGGTCAAATATAAACCAAAGGGATCATGGTGGGAGGGGTGGGCAAAGACAGGGATGAGGGCTTAAAGAGCACAAGGGTCAGAGGTGATGGTGCATGGGTGAAAGGGCAGTGAGAACTCCCTGGGGAATACAAATGTCAAATACAATGAAATAAATCTAATAAAAATAATTTAGTCAGCTTATTAACAATGATCCATAGAAATATTTCCATGAATCCTTTTGTTTTTGTTCATGCACTTAGCACTCTGAGGATGGAGATTTTTATCTACAAAGATGCTTAGCTCATTCATTCAAAGTCTGTTCTATAAAGTAAGGCAAATTTAGAGCTAAGTAGAAATAGAGAAAATGGTGGAAGAAACAAAATATGAGAAGTGGGAAGGAGATTATAACTATCCTGACTGAAAGCTGTCAGTATATAGAATGGCTTCTGAAGTCCATCATATTCTAACTCTTACATGCTTTTCCAGATGCATTTTCCACCATTCTTGCCTAATGACTACATATATCTAATCTTAACTACTCAGAATTTCCCAAATAGACTTTAATTTATTTGCAAACGCTGGTTTCCCTTTTTTTTCCCAATCTATATACTTCAACCTCCACCCTGCAAATTTCTACTTAGATCTCAATAGCCCCCAATTCTGTGTAGTGTTTCTTTAACCTTCATATAACAAGAGCTGTTACAGCTTGTGTTTTCCTGATTCTGTACCCTCTGTGCACATACTTCCTTATAACATTCACTATAGCAAAGATGAGAGCACATGAAACCAGCAAGGGCAAAGGTCAGCACAGATCCAGGCATGTTGCATTAACTACTTATTTGTTAGAGACCAAATGATTTTTCTTTATTGAATTGCTTGACACGTAAAAAAAAAAAATCTATAAGGATCAAGGCTTCAACACCTAAATCTGAGCCTCCCTAGTCGCAGCAGGTTGAGTGCCGCACAGTGAAGCATCTGGGTTCAGCAGCTGGAGTTGGCACAGCAGGGGCGTGAGTTTGATCCCCACCAGGGAGTGGACCCACGTGGTGCAACAGACTTCTCCTGCCTCCCTGGCTGCTCTCATCAGCAGTGTATTTCAGTGGATCTTCCTGTTCTGCTCCCCATTCTGTCGCTAGTGAATCCTCTCACTGCCTGCACTGCTGGCTTCTACCTCAGTGCTTGTATGTATAAATAAACAAATATTAAAAAAAAAAACAACACCTAAATCTTTTTTGGGAAGAAAATCTGGGCAGTCATCAGTTGTTATATACAAAGTCTTCCCCAAGATTCCTTAGCTAATCTAAATTTCAAAGAATAGGGTCTAGACCTATAAGCAACAAGAAAGGACAAACTAGTGGTGTTTGGTGAATTCTTTTTTCGGAACCAACATCTTTAGCATTATGACCTGTGTGTGACTCCAGACTTTGAGTGAAACAGAATCCTCTGTTTTTTCCCATGTTTTTAATAAGCTTCTCTATGTTTTCCAGGATTTATTTGTTGTTCAGTATTATTTCTGCAGTAAGTGAATGGTGTGTCCACTTTATCCAATGCACTCCAAAAGAAGCTTGTTTGGTTGATGGAAATGTATAGTCAATTCACCATGTCTAAACACTAGATCCACCAATAAGATTTCTATTTTCCAAACTAGGTAACCAAGTTTCCTTTTTGGCCAGAAAATATAATAGGATTTGTGTTTCTCTGCTTTATATTTTGTGAACAATGACTCTGTAAAAGGTTATGACTAAAAAACTGAAGGAATATGGGGAAACTAGCAGCATTATACAATGTGGTTATGTTATTCAATTCCCCAGATCATGTTTGAGACCTTATGATTTCCTGTGAGTCAAATTTCTTTCCTACTGACAATAAAAATAATTACGGTGTCTTGAAGAAAACTGCTTAAATATTAGACTCAGTTTGCTACTCTGGAGATTAAAAGTATTTATTTCTATGGGTTAAAAGTATTCAAATTTAATGTTCAGATGTTCTTGGTTGCATTATATATTTCCACATACACCATTTTCTGGATCCAATACAACAGAAGGAAAAAGTACTCAGTAAATGTGGCCAATGATTACATTCATTTCTTATTTCTTTTATTTCACATAAACAATTCACTTATGTGAAACTGTGAACCAAGTACAGAAAGCAGTGTTGCTGCCCTAATCTACTGTTGTAGACTGAAAAACAATTTGACCAGAGTCATAGAAACAATTACCCTTCAAATTTCCATAAAAAATTCAGTTAGTTCATTATAGGTTTCCTGTAATAAATGAAAACCGAATAAAAAGGAGAAATATGTGAAATGCTCAATGATATAATAAAGTATAAGATCACTTTCAGTTGCTTGGGTAAGGAAATATCAGAATAAACAATTTAGTGCATTCAGTAATACAGTACCTTCTGAAAAAATTAGAATTTAAAAGGTATAATGATAGCATATTCCAAGAAAAGTGACCTATTCATTTTTGGCCTTGTATGCCCTTTATACTTACCTCTTCATAAATGTCCCAATTAGGTAGCAAGGACAAAATGCAGCAAGGACAATGTTTTTTTTTTCTTCAATAGATATTGGTTCACCTCATTTATTCATCTTTTTCCCAGGAAACTGAGAATTAGAAAGAAAAATCATTTTAGATGGGTGAAGGGAAATGCTGTGGGTGTGTATAAACTAATGAAAGAGCATTTCTTACATCTCTCCCCCATACATTAAAATCTACCAAAGTATGTTAGCAGGGTGGGAGATCCCAAAGTGATCCACAAAATATTTGCTTTTTCGTATCCCATGTTCCTAGTTCTTAAATATTGACAAAGTTCTCATACTACATCTAATATCAAATATATATTAAAAGTATATACATATGCACACACAAACACATATATATATATGTATATATATGTATATATATATAGGCAATCAAAAGATCAAAGGCTGCAGTGATGCCCAGAGAAACTATGCCATGATTGCCTCATTCCCAGTAGCTTTCTGGCAAGCCCACCACATCACAAAGGACTTTTCTCATTGACTTTCCTCACAATGCCCACTTGTTTTTATTATTTGCATCACTGCTAGTATGTTTTCCATCACTGTTCAAGTTCCTGAACACCCTACATCACTACTGCCACTCAAACACATAACTACCAATATATATCTCTTGTTCAGATGCAGTTTATCACTGGCCCTGAACATTGCAGTATTCTTATTTTTCAAATATACTACTGCAAGAAGTCCCTAGAGTCTATGTAGCCCAAAGCTGCAGTGGAGTCAATTTTCCTCCTACTGGTCTGAAAGCTGCCAAGGTCTGGGTTTTCCACTTTCCAAAAGTTCCTAAACCTTGGTTAGGAATACAATTCCTCTTCACTTCTGCAGTCACTACCTGGTTTTCAAAAGTTCTTGTTTGAAATGAATAAATGTGTAACACTGGAAGAAATAACACCTAAGCAAACATCAGGTGTGATAGTGCAAGAAGGGAAATGTTTTGGAAACTAGGCTGATGTGGGCAACTCAAGCCTACATCCCCATCAGTTAAACATAATTTTTTATGTACATATTATTTTTCTCATTCATAGAGTATGACTAAAACATGCTTATACCTTTAATCTTTGAAAAAAGAATCAAGGTGATACACCAATGGAGAAAAGGAAGCCTCTTCAACTAATGGTGCTGTGAAACCTAGAGAGTCATATGCAAATTAATAATAATAGTAGCAATAATAATAATAATAAGGCTAGGTTACATTAGCATGCACAAAACTTAATTCAAAATAGATTAAAAAACAGGATGTAAGACTTGATATAATTAACAATTAATATATAGAAGAAAACAAAGATAATACACACCTGGACATTGACTATGGAAATATCTTTGAAGACTCAACCCCAATGACAAGGGAAACAGAAACAAAAATAGGACTACATCAAACTTAAAAGATTTTGTATAGTGAAAGACACAAGAAAATAAAAGAAAACATACTGACTGGGAACAGGTATTTGATCACCTTACATCAGACTTGGGTCATATCCAAAATGCATGATAAACTCACAGGACTCCACAACACTTATTAAATGCAATCAAAACCAAAATGAGATATTTAACTCACCCCTGTGGGAATGGCCATTATCAAAAAGATTGGAAACAATTTGTGCATTTTAGATGACAGGCAAGATGTGGGAAAAAAGAACTCTAATTTACTGGTGGTAGGAATGTAAATTGGAACAGGCCCAGAGGAAAATCATTTGGAGATTGTTTTAAAAATTAAAAATGGAGATACCATATTCCTAGATATATATGGTATTATATATGTTATATATAAGTAATCAAAAGTAAACAATCAAAATTAAAATGTTTCTTGGACAGAAAATTATAGTGTCAACAGAGGGGAAGATAAAAGGAAATAGGATGGTTAGGTTAGAAGCCATCAACCATGATGGAAATTGCACTAGAATATTGGTGGTGGGTGAGATGAGACTTATATACTAATAGAGGTGGAAGATATACCTCCCAAATATATATTACAAAACAGCATTGTATATTAATGGTAAATCAATAAAATGTTATTGAATAAAAATTGTCAATGTGAAATTCTTAACATAAGAACTTTCTTACTGTCAGCTGATGTAGTGGGGAGTGAAAAGAAAGAAAAACTAATGTTTGTTTTGTATACTGTAATTTAAAATAAGAAACAAGAGCACAAGGGACTGAGGTGATGGTGCACTGGTGAAATGGTGGTGGGAAATGGGGACCACAATTGATGTCAAGTATATATATAAAGAACAATAAAACAAACAAAGAAAAATAAATTACAAATCTTAACAAATATTAAAAAAACACAAACATTGAGAATTAAAACTACTTTGTAAAGCCATAAAAAAGAGAAATATGTTCATAAATGATGACAGATGAATATAAAAATACACATGAAAACTTAATAGGGTCTCTGACACAGACACACAGTCATATATTTGGTAAACACTTAATGTGTTTTATTCACTTATTATTCTTGTATGTTTCCCACAATCTGGAGACCTCTTATCTAGAATTCAAACAGAAAATGTACAAGTAATTTTAGCACAACCAACAGAAGAAAATACCAGTATCTAATCTTGGAGCCATACTGTGTTGACATTTATCACACCTTTCAAATATATTGTGGTGATCATGGCTATCATTTCTGTCCCCAATTAAGTCAATTGTTTTTATTTTATCAAAGAAAAATACACTAATACATTTTAAATTATACATGAACACTTGTTCTAAAGGAACTCATTTAAAGCACTACTGCACAGCATGTTATATTTCCAAGAAAACAAGAAATTGGTTTAATTTTGCTCCCCTTTCTAGATGCTTATGAGAACTGACAGAAAACCTTTGCAATAACCAGGTTTAATTTTCCCTTGATATTTTCATTTTCTTTACTATTTATTGAGAAAAATCTGACTTAGTGAGAAAAGTAGTTAGCCATCAGGAAACACTTTGGTTCAGGATGTTATAAACTGTCAAAAAATGAACTTTCCAAAGTAGATTACAAATTACCCCTCTTTGGCCTTATTACATCTCATAATTGAACTGTCACCTACTGTTTTTTATTCATTATAATAATGGATGCAGTTGGTAGATGTATGCAGTGTAGAAAGTAAGGTTAGGAAATGTTAGGAAGACAGTTTGAAATGTTGTGCATTTAAGCATTTGGCGATGACATCAGTCAATATCTGAGAGCTGTTTAGGCAGACATCTGGACTTTGGCTGGAATGATTATCCATTTACATCTCTGCAATAAATAAAGTGCTTCTTTATTTCCAGATGCTTGCTTGGTTAATAAAGTATATTTTATAATGCATTTGAACAACTATTTCTTCTCCCCCCACACTTCCTCCTCTCTCCCTCTTCTATTCCTTTGACTCTTTCTCCCCTTCTCTTACATTCCTACTCCCTTTCTTTTTTCCTTCTACTTCTTTACCCTAGAATTATGTGAAAGAAAATGATTGTTAAATGTATATAGATTATTTTATTTCTTTCTTTGAGAAAGAATCAAATTTTATTAGGGAATGTAATGCAGTCATCCAGGTATTTTATTTTCTAGTAGCCCTGACCAATAAGAACTTAACAAATGTGTTGTGTAAGCTTTCTAAGAATGCTGCTTGAAAGAAGCCAACTCAACTACTTCCTGCACAAGGAGGGAAATGGCAGAAATTTTGATAGCCAACATAGATTATGAGAAGACCTGAAGATAGAAGACAAACACTAAGAGGTAGAATAGCAAGTTTGAGCATGAGTCCTGATGACTAAAACCTGTTTTGACTGTATCTTCCAGATTTCTTTGGCTTGGAAGAAAAATACTTTTTAAAATCTTTTCCCCACTTTTTTTCTAGCAAAATGAACACATTGCATTTTAAGTAATATATATATATATATATATATTTTGCTACTGCACAAAATACTATCATTGTATTGGGTGCTTTGATCCAAAAACTAAAGCACCTAAAACACCATTGAATTAGCATATAGATAAAAACAAGAACCACTAAGGTAAATGAAGTTTGTACAACAATCCTATCTAGTGCATGCCTGGCCAGTGTGTACTCCCACCTGCAGGAGCAAGTTAAAGGCCCATTAATTGGCATAAAATAGAAAGCTGCTTAATGATGACCCAACCCTCCCTAGAACTATTTGTTCATAGATTCAATTCCTGTGAAACATTTATTAATATAAAAGTGGATTTACTTGTAATTATTTTAAGAAACGTCACTTTCGAAATTGCATAGTATACTGGACATAGTGAAATATTGGAAAAAGACTCAGGAAAATGAGATTTGTGCCTCCCTTATTTGTGCCTCACTTAGTAGCCATGTCAATCTGTCCTCCATAACATAAAGGACTGTGAATTACCCTAGTGACAGATTTTTGCCCTAAAAGTCTACAAAATATCCAAAATTCATATATTATGCCTGATAAAATAATAATCTTTGAGGTGTCCCAAAATACTAAACCTACTATATAATATATATACATACATACATATATATATACATACAGGAGGGGGGAGAAGATGGCGGCAGAGTGAGGATGCTAGATGCATTGTGTCCAGATACACATAACAGGGAAAGCCAAAAAAGCAAAGAGAAAAGCCAGAAAACGGACTATCAGCTTACATATAGGAAACATCAGCCCGACGGAAGGCGGCAGGAATCTCTAAATGAACTCTGTTTGAAATAAGGACAGGACATTCCCTGGTGCCCCGAGGGTACCACTCCAAGAGCGGAGAGGGACAGTGGGACTGCTGGATGCACAGCAGCCCATGCAGATGGAGGCTTGAACTGTAAAAGTTGGCCGGAGAACTCCTCCACCAGGAGCTGCTGCCAGGGGCGGATGCAGAGGGACAGAGCAAAGTTAAGCTGAAAAGCCAGTGCAGCCCCAGTGGGGATCTTGCCTTGCCCGGCTCCCGGAACGCCATCTGGGGTTTGTCGCGCCGGAGGAACCGCGGGCTGTGGAGCAGCCCTTACGAGCGGAGATCTGAGCTCTGGGAGTCAGTCAGAGGGTGCCACGGCCAGGAACTACTTGCCTGATGCTGATGTAGACAGACAGAGCAAAGCTGAACTGGAGCGCCAGTAAATCCAAAATTGGGATCATGGCTTGCTCGGCTCCTGGGTAGCGCCATTTTGGAATTTCTCTCGCCGGGGAAACCACGGATTGCAGAGCCACCATTGCAGGCAGAGTTCTGAGCTTTAAAAGTCTGTGGGAAGACACAGACGCCAGGAGCTACTTCTCCGGGGCTGGGGCAGACGGATGGAGTGGGACTGACTTGGGTCGCAGGCGCAACCTGACGCGGGATCCTGGCGAGCCCGGCTCCTGGGGAGCGCCATATTGGGACTTTTTGGCTTGCTCCACTCCTGGGGAACACCATTTTGGAATGTCGGAAAACGCCAAGGCCAGCAGCTGCGAGGTTTGGCTAGGAAGACAGTGCAGCCCAACCTGGGATCCTGGCATGCCCGGCTCAGGGAGAGCGCCATCTTGGGATTTTTCGCGCTGGAGGGACCGCGGTTCGTGGAGCGTCCCCAGAGGGCTGAGATCTGAGCTTTGAGGGTCAGTCTGAGGGTGCTACTGCTGGGGCTGCTTGCCTGGGGTTGGCACGGACAGACGGAGCAGAGTTGGACTAGACTGCCAGTGTGGCCCAACTCAGGAACCTGTCCTGCTCGGCCCCAGGGGAGCGCCATATTGGAATTCCTTGCACTGGGGGAACCGCGGGATGCAGAGCCACCACTGCAAGCTGAGATCTGAGCTGTAAAAGTCAGTCAGAAATAAGAAGCCTCGCTCTATATGCAGAAAATCCTATCCAACGTCTAGATTCAGAATCCAGGGACATCTGGAGGAGGTCAGACGGGCATACGGAGTTTAGGAAAGAGGCAGATAGTGCGCCGGCTGCTACATGGCTACTTTCTCCCCCTACGCAGAGACTGACATTAAGGGGAGCCATAAGGAACCAGTCTCTACATAGGGGGCTGGTTGGGAACTCTAGACCTCAGGTGAAAGGAATTCTTAGGAAACTCATCACCCACACACTTAACACACGGGCCCTCAGCTGTGGCTGCGAGTGAACCAGCACCACCACCCCCCCACCCTAGTTGGGTGTTATTTTTTTTGTTTTGTTTTGGTTTTGTTTTTTCTCCATTTCCTTTTATAGCTGTAGCTGTGGTGGTGTGTTAGTTTTTGATTATATGTTCTGCTCGAGTTTGGTTTTTGGGATTGTCTTGTTCCAGTTGCTGTTTGCCTCTGGTGTCTTTTCTTTTCCTCTCCCCTCCTTTGTCTCCCTTGAATCTTGCCCTAGCCCTTTTATGTTTTTTTTCTTCCTTCTTCTCTCTCCTTTGTTGCTGTTATTGTGGTGGCCTACTAGTTTTTGATTATATGTTTGTTTTGATTGGTTTTGGTTCCTGGGATTGTTTTGCTCCAGTCTCTATTAGCTTTTGGTATTTCTTCGTTTCCTCTCTCCTCCTTTGTATCCCTTGAATCTTGTCCTAGCCTTCTTTTTGTTTTCTTCTTTTTATTTATTTCTTTTTTTTCCACTTTTTATTTTTCTTCTCTTTATTTCTTCTTTATTCTTGGACTGATTTTCTTTTCTGTCATTCTTAAGTTATTCCTATTGGTCTATCTATTTCTTCTTCATTCTCTCTCTTTCCCTTTCCTCTTTCTTCCTGTTTAGTTTCTGCCTTGTTCAATATATGATTATGTATTGGTCTAGGTTGTCTGTTCTTGTTGCTGGCTATGTTTTTGATATGTTTGTTGGTTTCCTTTTCCCTTCTTTCTTCCCTGTCCTGGTTCTTTCAACATCTACTTAAAAAGAATACTGCTGGAACCTTTACCAAACTGCAGAGGAACAGTTATCAAGCAGAAATACCTAAAACACCAGGAAAAGAAGTCAGAAATCATGCCCACCAGCAGCAGCAGGACTGGGACACAAAAGATTCTAACCCAAAGGTTAACAATGGGAAGAAAGAAAAATACCAATGACCAAGCAGGTTCACCCAAAAAGAATACACTGCAGAAAGAAAGTCAACATCCAGAACCAGATATTATAGACACAGAGAAATATGCACATCTATCAGACAAAGAAATTTTAAAGGCCATGATGAGAAAAATCAAAGAGTTAAGGGACAATGCAGAAAGGGATAGGGTCGACATTAAAGAGTTAAGAGACAATGCAGAAAGGGATAGGATCATAATCAAAGAGTTAACAGACAATGCAGAAAGGGATAAGATACAATAAAAGAAATAAGAGATAATGCAGAAAAGGATAAGATCACAATCAAGGAAATGAGGAATGAGATGGCGTCCCAACCAAAGAAAATAAAAGATATGGAAGAAAGGGAAAGAAAAACGAATGAAGCAAAACAGAGAGAACTGGAGGAGTTCAAAAATTACCAGAAACACATAATAGAAGAACTGGAAGAGCGAGTCAGTACTCTGGAGGACACAGACATAAAAAGAACCTAGAAAGATAAGGAAGGAGAAGTGAAAATGATAAAGAATGAAGAAACATTTCCAGTGCTATCTGATACCTTGAAGAGGGGTAATATAAGAGTCAGAGGCATACCAGAAAATGCAGAGAGAGAAGCAGGTGCCGAGAACCTTTTCAAAGAGATCCTTGACGAGAACTTCCCAAACATGAAAAAAGAAATGAAAATAGACATACAAGAAGCTAGAAGAACACCAAATTACCACAATGAAAAGAAGCCAACAGCAAGACACATTAAAGCAACCCTTGCAAGGGCCCAGGACAAAGAAAAAAATAATGAAACTGACAAGAACAAAGAAACAGATCACATATAAAGGAAAACCAATCAGGCTGACATCAGAATTTTCTGAGTAAACACTGAGGGCAAGAAGGGAATGGAGGGACACATTTAACAAAATCCAAGCCGACAAAATCCAGCCAAGAATACCCGCAAAGCTCTCCTTCCTCTATGAGGGGAAAGTAAGAACCTTCTCAGACAAACAAAGTCTACAGAAATTCACTTCTACAAAACCTCCACTCCAAAAA
>JAGFMF010011980.1:386882-399761 GCA_019455555.1 Galemys pyrenaicus
AGGCATATGAAAAAATGCTCAACTTCTCTTGTCAGCAGAGAAATGCAAATCAACACCACTATGAGATACCACCTCACACCAGTGAGAATGGCACATATCAGAAAAAGTAGCAACAACAAATGTTGGCGAGGATGTGGGGAAAAGGATATCTCTTACACTGCTGGTGGGAATGCAAGCTGGTCCAACCATTATGGAAAGCAGTATGGCGGTTCCTCAATCTACTAGGAATGGAACTTCCAGATGATCTATC
Source organism: Galemys pyrenaicus (assembly GCA_019455555.1). NCBI lineage: Eukaryota > Metazoa > Chordata > Mammalia > Eulipotyphla > Talpidae > Galemys > Galemys pyrenaicus. Next base: position 387,133 of record JAGFMF010011980.1, read on the forward strand.
AATCCCACTGCTAGGAGTATACCCAAAAGACACAAAAACTCTGATTCAAAAGAATACCTGCACCCCTATGTTTATAGCAGCACTCTTTACAGTAGGTAAGACCTGGAAACAACCTAAATGCCCAAAAACAGAAGAGTGGATCGGGAAGCTGTGGTACATATACACGATGGAATACTACTCAGCAATCAAAAGTGAAAAACTAGACTCATTCATGGGAACATGGATGGATCTGGAGGGGATTATGCTCAGTGAAGTAAGTCAGAAGGCAAAAGAAAAATACCAGATGGTTCTTCCCTTAGGAGGAACATAAGGGAACCAAAGGAGGATCAAGGAAAGGAATAAGAACAACAATAATAACAATAGCAGCACTGGTGAGATGGTGATGGGGAATACATGGAGATTACAATTGATGGCAAGTATATGTAAATTTTAAAATATTTTATATTAATAAAAAAATTTAAAAATAAATAAATATGGTTAAAAAATATATTACATACATACATACAAATGCCTCACATTTTAAATGTTTTCCCAGTTTCAAAAGAAACTCAAATTGAACAAATGGGAAAAAAAATAACTTGGATATGTCATTTTTTTCCACAACTTTATTTCCTGACTTTTGTATTTACCATATTTTATTTTTTGTCTGGCTAGTAATATTAATGATTATGAAACAAGGGGCAGAGGAGGTTCTGAGGCCAGAGAGCCCCCCCCCAAAATCCCCAAAAATCCAAATGGCCACAAACCAGAATCAAGGGCTATAGCAACAGGGACTATAGCCTAACTGAGGACTGTGTCCAATACAGTCTATAGGTTCTCACCCGCACGCACAATTGCAAGAGACTTCAGGCTACAGGAACAACAACCATGGGGTTTATTTACAAACATGGGGGAACAAATATACTTACGCACCACACTTCATCTGGACAGCATCAGTGTTGTTATTCACCGGTCACCAGGCATGCTGGACAGCACTAGCCAATATTGATGACCACTGCATGGGTTGCAGAGGTGGTGTCAGGGACACCCAGTGTTACAGCTCTTGTGAGTTGTTGGTTTATACCAACAATGAACAGCTTTGAGGTATCAGGCCCAGGGTCTTTGGTGCTTCTTCCAGTCAGTGTCAGAGACAGGACTGAGGCCCAGTCTCTGCAGAGTTCTTCAGACTCTCTCCCCTCCTCATGGGGTGGCTGCTGGAGGCTTCCCTCCTTTTTTTAGAGGCTGGAACTGTCTTCTCCTCTTTGTAGCTCCTCTCTTCCTCTGCAGGAGCTTTTCCTTGGAGCTGCTGCTTTTCTGGATCCCTTCTTCTTCTGGGCTGCTGCTTCTCTGTGCTCTTCTTCTTCTGCTCCTCCAGTGTCCAATGAATTCCTGCTGAATCAATGCATCCTTTCTCAGGCTCCCTCCAACCCTGGCTTACATTCACTTTCAGGGTCCCCTCCCACAGTATGATTGGTCCGTTTTTCAATCGTGCACCTGATTGGTCTGTTCCATAATTCAGGAAGTGCAATTTACACTTAAAAGTGCTCTGCCACCACTGACTTGTGGTGAGATATGGTGTCCTGGCAACAAAGCATCAGTCAACCCACAGCTCATACCCGATTGGTCCATTCCATCATTCCATGATCCAGGAGGTACACTGCTACATAAAAGGTCTCTGAGGAGTGACTGCCACAGTTAACTTGCAGGGGAGTTTAAAACTGCTTCTGCCTCCTGCAGTCTGGTAACAATTACACCCATGATTTGAAGAAAAGGTAGGGAGGTCAAATATTCAGATGACTCTGTTGAGATAATTGTTGTCTTTTATTTAATTTATACTTGTCTGTATTCTGACTTGAAATTGTTGACTAAAGTAAGTGCAAACTAATTCTTCATTTGGGGTTATTGCAAACTATGGGAATTGAGTCTTAACCATATTGTCTTCTAATCAAGCTGACATAGACAATTCAAAGCACTAAACAGGAAGAAAACACCTTTTCATTTGCTATTTTGGTAAACATTATTATATAAAAAAAGTTTATAGTTCTGCTGTAAGAACAGGAAAAAATTAAAATGTATTAATTTTTCACTATACTCTAGCTTTTGGAAATTGATAGAATTTCCAAATTGGTTTAATATTTCAATTTCAAATTTTTTAAATTGAATTTTCAAATGCTTGCATGTGTAGAATTTAACTTCATTTGTTCTGATAATGAGTGTTTTTACATGTGAAATTATCTTAACATTCATAAATGAGGCAGCTTACTCATGAAGATATTTTAAACTATATGAGACAATTAAATTCACTCTAACTGAATGTAAGTTCAAAGCATGTAAATTTCAATTTGCAAAGGAGAAATTAAGGATGACTTACTTTAAGTTGAGTTTTCTTAATTTACCATTTTCTCTCATAGTTTTGCTCTCGACAGTAGCCCAATGAGGCATTAAAAATGTGTTTGACCTATAGCATAGTTTATGAGAGCTCTTATAAGCATAAAACAATGCATACCAAAATCCTTACAAGTATAGTGAATTCTAAAAGGTTTCTGTCTCTATTAAGTAGTTCATACAGAAGAAGCCTCTGGAACACTAATTGGACAGAAATATCTCAATATCTTTAAGATAATATGGGAATGACAGGGGAGATGTTGGTGCAGGTTATATTATAAACTTCATAGGGCTACAGCCAACAGCACAAAACAAGGCTCCTTGTTGCACTGTTATTCATTTATTATCTGTCCTTGGTAGTGTTGTTAGTTACCATCAAAGACTGAATTCAGATACTAGCATTAAGATTAGATCACATGAGTCTTGAGTCATTCGGTGACAATTTAGTAGTCAACAAACACTGTTTCTTAGACCTTGCTTTTGTGTCACAGGCTACTCGGGAAATGTGTTCATGCCCTTGCACTCAGGATCCTTACTGAAAATCATATACAGCAGTTACAAATAAATATCTGAATCACTTTTGTTTGCCTCTTCTTCCTTGCTGGTAAAACCTTGATTTGTTCAGTTACCACATGACAAATCTGAGATATTCTGCTGGGAGAAGGAAGACAAGGAATCAAAATGGGAGGAAAGAGCACAAGGGCCTATGGTGATGGATGGCTTGGTGCATGGGTGAATTGGTGGTGGGAATTTTATGGGGACTACATAAAGAGTCCCCATGAGAGGAGAAAGCAGACATTGTACAAAAATGAATAGTGTAAAATATACGTAAATAAAAAAATTCAAAATTCACTGTGTAAATTTCAGTTCTATCCTACTCCCTCCCTACCCCCATCTCCTTTGTCTAAATTTATCCACTATCTAACAACTTTCTTTGTAGAAATATCCATGATGTCACCTTTATAGTGCATTCTGTTTATTTTTTCTATTTGTGCTATTTATATTATCTGTTTGAAATAACATCTCATTTTTATTTGTCTACATTCCATATAACACTAACATTTATTTTAATTTTTATAAGGCAAAGCCTATTGAAGAGGATGCATTTTTCATCAAGACCAAGGCATATACGTACATTTACTTTGAAAATGGAATTTGAGAAAGAATAGTTTCCTTTCCTACTTAGGTGCTCTTTGGCATTTTCTTTTCTATTCAATTTGTTTTATTTCTTCAAAATACTGCATGGACTCAATCAATTGATTTTTTACTAGTAAAGGGTCAAGGCATAGAGCTTTAAATTAACTTCTTTAAAACTAATATAAAATATGAACCAACTTTCCTCATTCTCCTAAGACTGCTAAAATTGTTTCTCTCTAGGTTTGTCTAAAATGGTAGAAACTACAATTGTTTCTACCATATTACACCCTTTTCTTAACCCTACATATTTATTCTTATCCTTCTGCTTCACAAGATCTGTAGTGCAAACAATGATGTGAAAATGATTAACTTTCATATCACAAGGAAAAAAATTGGTCTTCAGGCAGGTATAGAATTGAATGAATTGGAAGGCGTGTTTTACTCTATGGTAAGTGGCACCACATGACCTTAAAATTCAGCCACTTCATGTTTACAGGATGCAGAGCTGGCCATTGGGACTCGTATTTAACCAGCAGTAAGATAAACTTCTATGTTTTAACTATTGCAAAGAGTGCTACAATAAACATAGGTATTCAGGTATTCTTTTTTTTTATTAATATAAATTTTTTTAAATTTTACATATACTTGCCATCAATTGTAATCCTCATGTATTCCCCATCACCATCTCACCAGTGCACCATCACCTCAGTCCCTCATGTTCCCATCTTCCCTCATCCCTCCTCTTCCCCTCCCTACCAAGTGTCCCCAGTCTGTCCTTATCTCCTCATTTTTGGTTTCTGTGTCTTTATTGCTGTTATTGTTATTATTATTGTTCTTATTATTCTTTTGAATCAGTGTTTTTGTGTCTTTTGGATATATTCCTAGGGGTCAGATTGCTGGATCATATGGGACTTCCATTCTTAGTAGTTTGAGGAACAACCACACTGATTTCCATAGTGACCAGTTTGCATTCCCAGCAAAAGTGTAGTAAATTTCCTTTTCTTCACATCCTCCCCAACATTTGCTGTTGCTAATTTTTTTTGATATGTGCCATTCTCACTAGGGTGAGGTGGTATCTCATAGTGGTTTTGATTTGCATTGCTCTGATGACAAGAGAAGTTGAGCATTTTTTCATATGCCTATTGGTATTTGCTTTTCTTCTTTGGAGAGGAAATTGCCTTTTTAGCTCTTTTGCCCATTTTTTGACTGGGTGGTTCACTTTGTTTTTGTTTAGTCTGGTTAGTTTTTTGTGGATCTGTGTGATAAGTCCCTTGTCAGTAATGCTGTGTGCAAAGATTTTCTCCCAGTTGGTGGGTTGTCGCTTTGTTTTGGTTAGTGTGTCCTTTGCCATACAGAAGCTTTTAAGTTTGATGTAGTCCCAGCTGTTTATCTTTTTCTTAGCTATCTTTGTTTTAGGTGCTGTGTCTTTAAAGATGTTATTGCTGTGTATATCATGTAGTGTTGCCTACTTTTTCCTCTATATATTTTATGGTTTCAGGCCTTATGTCTAAGTCCTTCATCCATTTTGAGTTGATTTTTGTGCTTGGTGAAAGGCAGTATTCTAGTTTCATTCTTTTGCATGTGACAGTCCAGTTTGCCCAGCACCACTTATTGCACAAGCTGTCTTTATTCCATTGCATGTTCTTTGCTCCTTTGTTAAAGATTAGTTGTTCATAAGCTTGTGGGTTTGTTAATGGGCTTTGTATTCTATTCCATTGGTCTATGTGTCTGTTTTTGTTCCAGTACCATGCAGTTTTTTAGATTGTGCCTTTGTAGTAAAGTTTGAAGTCTGGAAGTGTGATCCCTCCACTTCCCTTTTTTTCAGTTAGGAGAGCTTTGGCTATTTGAGGTCTTTTGTGTCTCATATGAATTTCATCAATATTTCTTTTACTTCTTTGAAGAATGTCATTGAAATTTTTATTGGAATAGTATTGAATATGTAGATTGCTTTTGGTAGGATGGCCTATTTGAGATGTTAATTCTTCCAATCCATGAGCAAGGGATATTTTTCTATTTCTTTGTATCTTCTTCTATTTCTTTTTACAATGTTTTATAATTTTCTTTGTAGATGTCCTTCACATTTTTTGTTAGATTTTTTCCCAAATATTTGATTTTTTGTTGTTTCAATTATAAAAGGAATGGTTATCTTGATTTATTCTTCTTAATATTGGTTGTATATATGAAGACTACTGATTTTTGTGTGACTTGTATCCTGCTACTTTGCTAAACTGACTGATTAGTTTGATTAGATTTTCTGTACCTGGAAACAACCTAAATGACCAAAAACAGATGATTGTATCAAGAAGATGTGGTACATATACACAATGGAATACTACTCAGCAATCAAAAATGATAAACTAGATTCATTCTTAGAAACATGGATGGAGCTTGAAGGGATTATGCTCAGCAAAATATGTCAGAAGGCAAAAGAAAGATATCATATGGTTTCCCTCCTAGGAGGGATACAAGGGGACCAAAGAAATAAACAAGGAAAAGAATAAAAACAACAACAACAATAATAATAAACACTACAAGGACAAATCAGGACACTTTGTAAGGAGGGGGAGAGAATAGGTTGAGGGCAGAAAGAGCACAAGGGACTGAGATGATGGTGCACTGGTGAAATGGTGATGGGAAACCCATGGGGACCACAGTTGATGTCAAATATATATAAATAAAGGGAAAAAAAGAAAACAACTTCTATGATTCACAGACCTTCTGAATTTTGGAGCTCTAAAAGGGCAAGTAGAGCAACTGAAAAGGGATAAGAGTTTTGAACTTCTGACTCACAACTGAAAAGGGATAAGAGTTTTGAACTTCTGACTCATGTTACCCTGTGATTACACTTTATAATTCTGGTACAGCAGGTGGTGGTGCATTTGAGGAATCCCAGCCTTCACTGTTTTTGTCCTTCTCCAGGTCACCCTCATCTTGAAAGTCTCCACATTTCAGGAGCAACAATAAAAGTTATTGTATGCATTTATTGGCCAAAAAGAAAAAAAGTTCTCTATAAATAGGTTACCCAAAAGAAAATTTCTAAAGAGGCTTTTTTTTTTTTTTTTTTTGTTTTTAAGTTCGTAGGCTTATTTCAGTGATTAAGTGGACTTATCAAAAAGTAGAAGTTGTTTGGTGATGAAAAGAATCTGGCATTGGATTTCACAAAACTGGGAAGGAAGATTAGGAATGGTCCATACATCACAGAGAGCCTGTTCTTCCATAAGCATCATTCCTTTGAGGGACATATGAATTTTGGCAGAAAAAGTTTTGTTGTGGCCAGCAAGTACTGAGTCCTGAGTTCTGCAGTGTTGGTCAGGGTACTCCTACAATTAGACTTGGTCCATTGAGAAGAATCTTCCATACTGCTGCTGCAGTGACTATCCTTATAAACCCAAACATAGATCCCAACTCTGGCAACCAGGGCCTGTATTATTTCTTAAGATATTTTATAAGATGATACAGTTTCCAGGTGATGCTATAAAGATACAACAGAAGAAGTGGGGATGGCCAGTATTAAAATCTGTACTAATATTGGTGTTTGAAGATATCAGTCATTATTTTTAAAATTGACATTACAATCTAAGTGCCATGGAGCCAGTCCATTCCTTCTGCATAATACTTTTAAAGGAAATTAACTCAACTAGATCTTTTTTATTACTCTAGAGGTATCTGGCTCAGTATGCTAATTTTTATGTCATTGAAACAAAATAAAACAGACCAAATAAATTGCTTTGTCATCATTGTTAAGTTCCTTTTCCCGTAATATGTTGGAAAACCAATATTGCCTTGTTAAAAAAAAAAAAAAACAAAAAACAACCGTTGACTTATGAGATATTAGCATACTTGTAATATGAATTCTGGCACTTAAAGTGAATAGATTAATACTTGAGTCTTACAGATACTATAATTGCATAAAACCAAAGGAGCCTTTTTTTTTCTGCAATTGATCTGTGTGAAGCAGACTACAACTGAAAGTAACAGGCTATGATTTCGCTTATCTTAAAAACAACCATAAATCCTCTTCCTCCTTTAGTTTCTGTAATCTCTCCTTTCCTTTGTACATAAATTCAAAAGAATTGTCTATAATCCTTGTATCTTTCAACTCTTGCCCACACTGCTGCATCTAAACTGCTCATATAAAGGGTATAAATGTCTTCCATTGCTAAGTCAAATGGTCAGTTCCCTATCACTATATCTCTTGACATAACAGCAGCATTTAAGTCAGATACTCTCCCTCCTCTGTCCCAAACTGATACACACACTGTTGTCACATTGCTTCCAGATTTCATCCTTGTCTTGCTTTTCTTTCATGTTTGAAATGCCTGCTTGGTGCTCATTCTTCCTCACCTCCTGGATGTCAAAATGTTGGCGTGTTTAGGTTACAGTTCTGGTTCTTCCCTTTACCTACACTTGCTATTTTGATGATTTCAAGTTCTATCATGGTTTTAAGTAACACTGAAATCTTGATGAGTCCCAAGTATCCATCTTCAATCTGGTCCTCTCTCCTGAGATTTAGTTCTATGATTTTAATGATTTAGAGCTATGATTCTGTGATTTAGAACTATGAGATTTAGTTTAGTGCCTTCTCAACCATTCTGCCTAAATGCCTGATAGGAATCACAAATAAATATGTGCTCATTTAAAGAAGAAATGAATAAATATATTTCCTAATCATAGCTCATATGGGTAAGTTTAGCTCCAAGGGTTTGTTCTGCATGGTTTATTACAAGTTTATTTGTCCCCTTTTCTTCCTCTACCTTGAAGCAGATTTTGTGAAACACATCAGAGCAAATGTTTAAGAGATTGTGAGATTTGAGTTTTGAACAATAGCACATTTAATCAATTAACAGAATATTTAATAAATGCTCCAAATATAGAAATTTGATTTCCTAAGAATAAAAGAGAATGAAGGCATTATTCATATATTCAATAAATAGGACCCAGTTTCCTTTTTATGACTGAAGAGATAGCAGCATAAATAAACAAGTTCTCTACTCCCATAAAATTTGTATTATAGTGGGAAGGAGGATGGATTGAAAGAGACAATGAACCATACAACATGGCAAATGGTGAAGTGGCTATGTAGAACAATAATATAAGGGACAGTGAATAAAATGAAGCAATATGCATTTTAGATAGGATGATTAGGGACAGTCTGTGAGAGGGCATGAAATTTTAGCAACTTCTAGAGGTATTTGAAGTATAGTAAAGACTTAGAAAAAAGGGAGGGAAGAAACTTGAAGATTCCTAGAGAAAACTTAGAGACAGAAAGCACAGGCTGGACAAAAATTTGAAAGAAATAAGCTGCTTAATGTGCTTGTAAAACACCATGCCAGGTAGAAAGTTTTTAATTGCTGGTTGACTTGTTTATTCCCTTCTTTCTTCCCCCATGCATACCAATGTGTAGGTCTTTGCAAAAGTGTCCAGCATATCTATAAATTATGTGATCTTAGTTTAAGGAAGATTATATCATTTACATACTATAGTCTCTTTTTCTTTTCTGTATTAAAAGAAATCAATGGCTTGTCTAAGTAAGAATGGGAACACAAAATGACAGCCCAAGCCTTCCTAATAGAAGCATCAATCAAAAGCCAGCATGATACTGTCTGTGGATACACAATGCTGTGATGAGTATGAACACAAATATGCAGGCTCATTTCTATTTCTGTGAAAAGCTCAGTACAAGATGTTTTCTTAAAGGTAGAACATTTGTCATACTGTGCTTATGTCTATAAAAATGGATTTGGATAGCTTCTTGTTTTCTTTTCTCTTCTCAAGAACAATTTAAATTAACCCAAATCAGAATATTCCAGTCTATCCAGCTTGTTACACAAAGTATCCTATTTTGTTATTATTTAACTTTGAATTGCACTCTCTCATGAGCATTCTATCCATGTTGAAATCTCTTTGGTGTGAGATACATGTTTATTGGTTACTTTTGAGTGTTAGGGATTATGACTGAAGAAACAATTAGCTATATTTCATTGGTCAAAAAAAAATCTATCCTCATCTTTCTGGGAAGCTCCTCTCACAAGCAACACATCCATCTGAAGGAAGAGGAGCAATCTTCCTTGTCAGGCAGTTTGGCAAAATGACATGTCAATCAATGAATTGATACAGTCTAAGCAAAAGCCCATTATCTCAAATATATAAGGATTTTTTAGAAAAGACTTTCTATTGTAGAGAATATCAACTAATTCATATGAAAGAGCTGAGCTTTCCATGTTTCATAAATTCCTGGTTTGACTATTGCAAATTGCTCTCACCTGATCTTTGATTGATCTTTCCTTGCATTATCTTATACCTAAATAAAAATAAGGTATCTGTCATTTCTTTCTGGTATGTTATTCCATGGAGTTATTTATATAAAAAAGAACACAGCATTTTGCTACTAAAAATTTCTTCACATATCTTTTGAGTTTTTAAGTAACAACAGTCCTCAGTGCCCTGTAGTGATAACCATTAAAATCTCCCCCATTATAGAGGCTGAGAAGGTAACAATTAAGTCTATTGTGCATCAGACTCCTAAAGGATAAATGGCACTTTATCACAAGTAGAAGGTAATAAATGTATATTTTAGAAAGTTAATATTAAATATGGTCAGTTATCTACATTGTTCTCTTTAGTCTATATTTTATAATAAATTCCCAGGTAAGAAAAAAAAATTCCCTGTGTGATTTGTCAAGGTTTTCATACACAATTCTTCTGTTCTTTATATAGAGTTGATTTCATTTGACTTTCTGGGTGGAGCTGGCACTATGCACAGCGCCAGACATAAACTAGGAAAAATTTAAGCTATATACATGGTGATTAGTTACTAAACCAGTTATATTTAGTAATATAACTAATATCACTACTGTACCATTTTAATGTCATTCCTACACTGCTAACATATATTAGAAATCAGATCTTAAATAAGATGGAAAAATTCCCAATTAGAGTCACTATTAAGATATATAGAGGGTTCCTTCCTGCCAAGATGATTCTCTTTTGTCTGGCACAGTTTTCTATTATTTTCTGTCTTCCATGGAAAAAAATTGGCAGCTTTTTAAGCTTCCAAAACTTGGATTGAGTTGGGAAAAGGGTAAAGCAATGTTAGGTTAAATGTCCCTGAGGGTAGGATTGAAGAACACCCTCATCTCTTACCTTGTCCAGTAAAGTTCCCTAAATTTTCTCTATTGTACAGACCTAGTCAAACCTGACTGACTAAGCCCAGTCTGTGCCAGAGGCTCAGCAGGAGGTGAAGAAAAACACAATCATGATTATCTATTTTATTTTGAGTGTTTATTACAAATCTCCAGTTGGGTCTCAGCACTGCCCTTTAATCATCCATTTCCCTAATCAGTAAATGCTTCAACTCTCAAACATTCTCCTGTTTCAAACCATCAACATCCATCCTCCTTTCACCCTTACTCTCAGCAGATGAATCTGCTAATTTAACAAAACATTGAGAAAACAATGCTCTTCTCCTTCCTCTACCACAAGTATCTATCTTCCCTCAGGTGATAAAACTGAACCCCTTCTCTATCAATATTCATCCTTCCATTTATGTACAAAATACCATTTATTGGTCCCTACTTATTGTTCCTACGAAAATCCTCTTATCATCATTTTCTCCCCTCCCTTTCTTTTCCTCAATACTCCCCTCCCCAAACACACACCCTGGGATCATTTCAATCAGAGTATGATCAACTATCTTCCATGGTTAAACAAAACATCTGCCAACTTCCTACATTTGCTAGTAGCTGCTATCTAATTTTATTGCTCAGTGCTTCAGCAAAGTACTTTGAAAACTTTGTATGCATTTACTATCTTTGCAGTTTTATTTTCCATTCTCCATAGAAAATTTTCCAGTTGGATTTTGTCCACACTATCCGGAACCTACTCTTCCAAAGTCACTAAAAATATTCATCTTTCAAATGCAATGCAGAATTCTTAGTATTCATGGTCTTCAATTTTCTTCACTTGATAAAAACTCTCTTTTGCTCCACCCCTCCACCCTTTCCAACTGTTTCTTCAACTGTCTCTGTAGATACTATACTACCCAATGTTTCCTCCTACTACTCTGAACTCTTCCTATTAGTCTCTTTCATTAGATCTTCTTCCACCTTCAAGTGTTGGCATGCCCAGGTGTCATTCTTCTACACAGCATCTTTAGGGAAACTCCATAAGTCTTTCATCACTTTAACATATATATTATTCACTGGTGACTCCAAAATTCAAAGAGTTTGATCTCCAGACCTAAAAAAAAAATATCCAAATGCTTATTTCACATCTCTGGAAAGATAGTGACTATTTTAGGATATTCCTAAAAGAATTCATGATTTCCCCTTACTCCTATAAGCCATTATAATACTATGACTCTAGTCCTCTTCACCAGATTCCTTTTTTTTTCTTTTTTTTAATTAAAATATTTTAAAATTTACATATACTTGCCATCAATTGTAATCCCCATGTATTCCCCATCACCATCTCACCAGTGCACCATCACCTCAGTCCCTCGTACTCCCATCTTCCCTCAACACTCCCACTCTCCTTCCCACCAGGTGTCCCCAGTCTGTCCTTGTCTCCTCATTTTTGGTTTCTGTGTCTTTATTGCTGCTATTGTTATTATTGTTGTTCTTATTCCTTTCCTTGATCCTCCTTTGGTTCCCTTATGTTCCTCCTAAGGGAAGAACCATCTGGTATTTTTCTTTTGCCTTCTGACTTACTTCACTGAGCATAATCCCCTCCAGATCCATCCATGTTCCCATGAATGAGTCTAGTTTTTCACTTTTGATTGCTGAGTAGTATTCCATCGTGTATATGTACCACAGCTTCCCGATCCACTCTTCTGTTTTTGGGCATTTAGGTTGTTTCCAGGTCTTACCTACTGTAAAGAGTGCTGCTATAAACATAGGGGTGCAGGTATTCTTTTGAATCAGAGTTTTTGTGTCTTTTGGGTATACTCCTAGGAGTGGGATTGATAGATCATCTGGAAGTTCCATTCCTAGTAGATTGAGGAACCGCCATACTGCTTTCCATAATGGTTTGACCAGCTTGCATTCCCACCAGCAGTGTAAGAGATATCCTTTTCCCCACATCCTCGCCAACATTTGTTGTTGCTACTTTTTTGGATATGTGCCATTCTC
>JAGFMF010011983.1:8051-80676 GCA_019455555.1 Galemys pyrenaicus
TACTATTTGAAAAAAAGGAGCAAATTTCCTGAAGATTCTATAAGAGAGAACATCTTATTTTCCTGGCTACAAAATAAACGAGGTGTTTCTGTATATAGTTCTGTTCATTTGAACATTGTGCTAATAGTAAGTAAGAATTTTTAAAATACATTTAAATATTGCAAAAAAAAAAAAGTTTGGAAAAAATGTGTCCACAGAACATAATGACAGAAACAAAGTGAGAACAACTATACACATAGGCAAAATTGATTGTAAGGCAAAAAAATCACAAGAAAGAAAGCGGGTCACTATGCATTGATAAGGTATGGAGGATAAAGTCAGTCTAAGATGGTATGCATTTAATTAGCTCAAACTGAACAAATAAGTATCTTCAGTTAATAGAACTATAGAGCATAGTACCGACAACTGCACAAACACTTTTTTTCCAGGCACATATAAATATTCATGAAAATTGATGCATACTGGGCCAAAAAACTACTCCTTTTAAAGATCTGATTCCATACAGAAAATAATCCGTGACCTACAAGATGATCAATCCACCGGCACCCACAGGTACAGAGAATGGAGGAGTGGAGGTGAGAGGCAGAGGAGGACTGGGGGAAATGGGTGGAGGTGGTCAAAGGTGGGCACTTCCAAGTATAAGATAAAAATTCCTAGACACAGCATGGCAACTATAGTTGGGTATATAAAGTTGCCGAGAGAGTAGATCTTAAAAATTCTCATCACAGAAAAAAAATTAACCATGGAGGTGGTAGATGTTAACTTGGCTACATACATAGCCATAAACCTAAAAACAACACTATGTTGTATACCAAAAGAAATCCTTATTTAGAATTTCTAAATTTAGAAACTAAGGAACACCTCCCACAAAACTCATAGACCTGAGCAGGAACCATACTAAATTGGGAAATATTTCAATCTATGTTATAAATCCGTCTTCCTCCTTTGGGATCTGCCAAAGAAAAATGCATACCCCTAAATGCAAATATCAAAATCAGGAAATGAAAAAATCCAGTAGGAAGAAAAGACATTTTAGAACAACTGTAGCATTATCCTAATTTATCTAGAACAAAAAGACTGGAGAAATTTAAGATTAGAAATAAATGTAAAACAAATAGGATCCATGAAACCAGAAGTTTGCTCTTTGAAGACTAATAACTGACTAATAATTCACTCATAGACAAAAGAAAACACAAGTAAAAATCTTTGTAATAAAATGTAATAACATAACTACAAATGCAAGGAGCATGTAGAAAATGAAATACTGAGAAACTAGGATATTAGAGATATGAGATAATATTGAGAAAAAAGAGAGTTCACCAAAATGAACTGTGAAAGAAACTCAAACAAGCATAATCTTATTAATACTATTAAAAATGGAAAAATGTTTTTTCTCCATGCCTGGAGATATTAATGAATTAAGCATACAGGCACATGTAATCTTAACTTTCATGAAAATTCCCAAATATATGAAAATGCTAAAACATGACAAACTTACTATTAAGAAGAATAATTACAGGTTAAATTCACTTGTGAAATGGGCATAAAATCCTTAAAAAATCAATAGTTTTACAAATGTATAGAAAAGATGATACTTGATGGTGATGGGAAAGTTCACCATGTTAATGTAGTAAGAAAAATTTCACAATGTATATAGAATAAAACAGTCCAAGGAGTCCAAATTTGAATTAATGTATGATAGAAACTCTTAGCAAAAGTAGAAGGAGACTCCCTTATCTTAATAAAAAGTATTTAAAACAAACCCTTGATCACTAGAAATTTTCCCTCTAAGGTCAGCAAAAAGCAGGAATTTCGTTTCTTCACTTATAGCCCACCTTGTACAACGGTGCGAGACAGTACAGTAAAAAAGGAAATAAAAAATATAAAACTGTCCAGTTGAAATAATTAGGGCCTACAAAGAAAACTTAAAACAACCTGTGTACAGACTATAAAAAATAAGATACTTTACCTAGGTGTTTACGAAAAGATCAACATACCAATCAGATTATCAATCCAACAGAAAAAAAGAACAAGTAAAAGAAATATACTCTGCAAAAAAAAAAAAGAAAGAAAGAAATTTTCAATAGCTGCAAAAGCTGTGTTGATCCCACCTTACATAATTGTCTAACTTTAGTGAAAAGCATCAAAAATATCATAATTGTCTAGAGACACACATCATGTTCCTACAATCATATAAATAAATCCAACCAAAACTTCAGCAGGACTTCCTCATAGAACTTAAGTAGATGCTGAATTTTATGTGAACAAACAAGAGAAAAGTTCAGCTATTTTTAAAGAACAAGGCAGGAGAACTTAAGAAAGAAAATCCAAAGACGGTAATAAGTAAGCCTAAATATTTCATTGTTTCCACAGGGCTAGACACATGGCATAATGAAACACAAGACTAGAAAGACCCAAGGCTAGGTAGCAACATCATTTGGGACAGAGTGAGAGGGGCTTCGCCATAGGTGTTGATGGTTACACACCTCAGCCTCAAAATAACAGACAAAAGTAGTGCCTGGTGAATGAGACTTCACACAAACAACAAAGCATACAAGTCTTGAAAGCAATATAGAACTTTATGAACTCAGGATAGGAAAGGATGGCTCAAGTGAGACACAGAAATCCCAGACCTTAGAGGAAAAGGTTAACATGTCATAAACGTGTTAATATTGAAAAACTTCAATCATCCAAAGATGCTAAGCAGAGTGAAGAGACGAGCCACTGACTCCAGGAAGAAACTGCCAATCTACACACAACAGACAAAAGATATTTCACTGATGAAAAATTCCAAGTGATTTACAAACAAATGAAAAGATGCTTGAGTCCAATACTAATTTGGGAAATGCAAATTTTAAAGACACTAGCAGCCCAGTTCACACACATTTCATGCTAAACAATCTCAAATGTTAGCAAGGAGGAAGAACAAGCAGCACTCTGGACAGGTAGAGCAGGAAAGTATCTCATCAGGCTTCAGACCCCCATATTCTCAGAGCTGGCAACTCCCCATCACAGATGCATCCTAGTGAGGTGGACGTGTGTGCGCCAGCAGCCACACAGGAAGGGCTAACAGCGCTGTGGGGAGCAAAGGTCTTCTTCAGGGTCATGGGCACAGCTACCCTCCAGGCCCTGAGACAGTAAGCCTGGCTTAGCTGCAGTGGTTCTCCAAGTGGGCACAGGGCATGCTCATGCCCCACCCAAGGTCTCTGTATTAGAAACTCTGGGGTAGAACCCAGCAGCCTGTTCAAGGAGGCTCCAGGGACGCCCCCCCATTGGAGAGCCACAGTGCTTGAGGAAGTGGCTCAGCACTCCACCCCCTCTGCTAGCCACCCTTTCCTGCCAAGGCTCTTCCAGCCTCCCACAGCGAGTGGCACCTCCTCCCACTGGACAAAGTTCACTTCCGGGGGCCGGCAGGAGTCTCCTTCCAGGGATGCTGCTCAGCTCCACTGGAGCGGCTGTGCAGCGGGTGTAGCTCTATGGTTAGGATGGGACTAGATCCCTCCGGTGTGCTTTCTCTGCTCTGTGCCAGCTGCATGAGCTCTGGTAGGAGTGTTTTGGGCAAAATTAACATGGGAGCATGTTCTCAAGGGGCCTCCGCACCAGAGGACTTTCAGGTGGGCTATGAAACAGAAAGCCACTTACCTTTTTGTCTCTGCTGCCAGATTTTCATTTCTCCCTCCTTGGAGTGGCTCCCTGTCTCAGCAGCCTGGTACTCCCAAGGCTGAGAGGGGGCTTGGCAGCAGGCTTTTCTCAGTCCATATCTACGGGTCTGGAGAACCTCTCACTCATCTCCGAACTCACGGAAAATGAGCAAGAGCAAAGTGAATTCCAAGGCCAGCCTGGTAAACCTCTCCAAGCTGCATTCATTGTTTTCTACTTCAATCTACTCCTCCACCCCCACCCCAGATCACTTTTTGTGTGAATCATTCACTTTGAAAGCTACCTACTCAGCACCACGGCCTAAGACTTGACGGCTCTCATGTGGAGCATTCTGGAGAGCAAGGAGAAAGAATGTATCCTGGCAAGTTGTATCACCCACCACATGGGGCATGAGCATCTGACTCTTATACAGGCTCTGCTTCTAGAAAAGTAAGTGCCAAATCCATGCAGGAAGAAGTGTATTCAATTATGAAGTACAGCATGCTCTGTGATGGACAGGGAGGCAGCCTGGTGTTTCTGGAAGTGAGATGGTGTAGGGATGATACGCTGGCTTTGCTGTCTACTGAACGTGGGTTTGGATCTAGGTCTGCCCTTCTGCTGGAAGTATGACCCCAAGCTAGTCGTTGAAGCTTAGTGTCCTCTCTAGCTGTACATCAGGAGCATCCTAGGAGGGTTTCTGTGAGGATTACATGAGCCAACACAGGGAGCTCTTTGCACAGTACATCCTCAATGAAACATTGCTGATGTTATTGGCAAGAACTGAGACTGACAGAAAGGGTCAGGCAGGGTTCTCAATGGCTGAATAAGTGCAGCTGTTCAGACCTTTCCTAAGGAACTTGTGCAGGTTTTGATGAGGAAAATTACCACTCAAAACTTACTTCAGGAGGATGCCTTGGTGTGAAGGACTGTGGAAAAAGGGAAATTAGGATGAAACTTATGACTTGTTCAGGCTGCTCCTGGTGAAGTAGCATAGAGCAGGGAGAAATGGTGGGTTAAATGTTGACAACCTGATGAAATAAGAAGTGGGGAAGGGGCCTCCCTGTAGCACACTGGTTTGAATGCCACACCGTGAAGCATCCATGGCACTGCACTACAGTGCGAGTTCGATCCCCAGCCAGGGAAGGGACCCACATGGCGCAGCAGACCCCTCCTGCCTCGCCCGCTGCTCCCCTCAGCAGTGTATTTCAGTCGATCTGCCTGTTCTGCTCCCCACTCTGCCTCTGGTGAATCCTCTCACCTCCCTTGACTCTGACCTGTATCCCAGCTCTTGTATGCATAAATAAATCAATCTTTAAAAAAAAAAAAAGAAGACGTGGGAAGGAGGAAGAAATGAAGGAGAGACGCTGTCAGGGGGAGCATGCCCTGGGGAAGATGGACAAGCTGAGCTGAGCGAGCAGGTGGTGTTACCAGAAGAGATCCCCTGCCCTAGGGGAAGGGCTTCAGGCTCAGTGAGAACAGAAGAGTTTAGAAAACACAGTAAAGACTGAGTCAGCCCCATCCTATAGGAGAGAAACTAAGAAAATGAAATAAAATCATTCTTCGTATTTATAGCAGAGGCGGCACTTGGGTGGGTGGGATGCAGTTCTCAGGCAGGCAGGCGGCACAGAGTTCTTCCCTGGGGCCCTGGGACCAAGAGCCTCCTCTGGGAGGCTGGCGGGGTGTGAGGAAAAACACCAAGTACAAATGAGTCAGCCTTAATCAGAGATGGAACCACACCTGGCTCAGCCCCCACTTAAGGAAGGTTGGGGAAAGGAAGGTTGGGGCCGGGGTGGGGGTCTTTGCTGCCTATGAGGGTTCAAATCCACAGGGACAGAATTCACCTAAGCCCACCCTCCCACGAGCACTAGCAGCCCATGGTCCACTTCATTTCTTTGAGTCACTGGAGAGGAAATGTAAACATCTATAGAGCAGACGGCTCCCTCGCACTGATGCTCAGACACCCAGATTGGGAAACAGCACCTGGGCACAGTGCCGTGGGCTGGCTCGGACGTGGTGTCCCCACGGGTCACTCTGCTCTGCCTGCCTGCCACTTACTGAAGCCCAGGGGGTGGCTGCCAGATGGAGTGGGAGGGGCAGAACTGGGAGCCAGAGGTTGTAGAGGATGCCATTTCTTTCTGAGTTGATCAGTACCTGAAAGGTAAGAACATGAAACTAAAACAATGTTAATCAGACTGGGTGCGGAGCGACTGCTGTAGGCCACGTTTCCTAAGCAGGACATTTTCCTGGTAACTGAGAAGGTGATTGCCATTCATTTGTATTTGGTAATTACATGAAAATTGAGACTGTTCAAGGGGTGGCTGAGTTTCAGCCCATATATACATACATCTAGATACAGATATAGATATATGTATATATGCCCATATCTATCTCTATCTACATATATATATAAAACATACATATATTTGCATTAAGTGACACCAAAATCTCCTAAAGAGTATTATCCTCTGTTTCGACATAATTATCATACAGGGCAGCTCATTCTCTTCTCAATGCATTTTTTAAATTACATATAGTACAACCCACTTTGAGAGGAACTATCCCTTCACAGTCATGCCACCTGCCTTCTCTAATCTCTATCAGCGGCTGATGGGTTACAGGTCCTCTTTTGAGAGCTGCATGTGCTAGAAGGACTGAGGTTTCTGTATGATT
Organism: Galemys pyrenaicus; assembly: GCA_019455555.1. NCBI lineage: Eukaryota > Metazoa > Chordata > Mammalia > Eulipotyphla > Talpidae > Galemys > Galemys pyrenaicus. The sequence continues at coordinate 14,361 of JAGFMF010011983.1, forward strand.
TTCTGGCATAAACAGGGCATAGTAGAGGAATGTCTACCAACTTCAGGAACATCAGTTTAGACCTGGGATTGCCTTACTCTAAAAATGAACAAAACTTCTATAAGAATTTGACTACTTATACCAATGAAACAATGATTGTGAAGAAGATAAAATGAAGCCAGGATTCTTGAACCTTCCTTCAAGCTTTAAGATATGCCACAAAGATGAAGCCCAGATGTCACACTCTCCCTCATAAATATGAGGTTTCATAATGTGAAGCTAGCTAGGCTTTCCAGTCAAATACTGAAATGCTGTCCCAATATGCTGAATGTCAACTTCCTCTTAAATTTACCCAAAAGGCACAGTACAATGTTTGATCATAAGTCTTATATTTCAGGTTGGAGTCCCCAACCCGCTCTCTGGTGATGGAGGCCCCAAAAGGAGTAGAAATAAATGCAGAAGCTGGCAATATGGAAGCCACTTGCAGAACGGAGCTGAGACTGGAGTCCAAAGATGGGGAGGTAGGGATGAGGAGCACCAACAAGCCACAAAGTCCCCCTCGACCCTGAACTTGGTCTTACACTGTGGTAACAAAAGGAACCAACCAGAAGGCTTTATTTCTAGAACAGATACATTCGACAATAAATTATCAGCCAAACCCACAACACAGAAAGTTTTCCATCATTATTTGTAAAGTCTCTGGCAGGTGTAGAATTCTACATACAACTGTAAAAATGCAAGGCTATTTGCAAATTCTCTCTTGTGACACCTTAAAATAAGACTTAAGGGGCAACATAAGTAAACTGCATAGCACACACATCTGACTACAGATGAACTTAATTTATTTGTAGTGATTTTAAAAGTTTATGTTGCAGGTTTCTATTTTCATTGAGAATAGAGTGTCAGATCCAGCCACTATGCAAATGTGAACAAGCCACAACTTAACTTAGAGAAAGCTAGGCAGCAAGAGGATGAGAGATCATGGATCTATTTGTGTTCTTACCCCAATATAATATCACTTAGGTGTACATAATAGCTGCTTGTGTTTTTATAACCCTTGTAAGTCAAGTCCCCAAAGAAAATAGAATTCAACTGCAAATATTTTTAATGCCTTCATTCTGTGTGTCAGTAAACTTTCCTATTTTAAGATTTTTTTAAAGAGGAAAAATGTGTTTTTATTTTTAAAACAAAGCACTGTTCCATCTTTCATATCTAGACAGAGGTTACTCATCTCCACCTGCCTGATACCACCTCAGATTTGGCGTCTATTTTTTTTTTTAACTAAGCAGGTCATAGCACTGATTGATGAGAACTGTCTCCTCCAAAAGCCAGGCTCTCCCAACGGTACCCATTTAGGAATGGTGGCTCCATCACCATTGCAGTTTGTAGCTATCAGACCCCCAGATGCTGAAGGAATGGATTATCATCATAACCACCATTTAAGATCAGAACATGGAGTCTATTCTGGACAGCTTGCCCTACACACAGACACATGGGCAGTACAAGTCCCCAGACTCAAAAAGATTATGAACCAAACATTTCCAGACTGATCTGTAGGACCCTCCTCACATCCACAGTCTACCTGTGGTGAACGCTCATCTAGACTGTGCAGAACATAAGCCTCTGCAGAGGTGGGGACATCATCTGTCCCATCTGCCCCAAACCCCCAGTGCCGGGCATGGTGAACACATAGTGGGTGCTCTTACAATATAAGTTCATCGTTCACTGCTGTTTGGGAAAAGCAAGTGATAGCTTCTAACTGGCCTTTCCTTTCTGTTCACGCTCTCCAGATTAAGTTAGATGCTGCGAGAATCAAACTACCTAGGCTGCCTCACGGATCCTACACGCCTGCCGGGACCAGGCAGAAGGTCTTCGAGATCTGCGTCTGCTCCAACGGGAAGCTGTTCCTGTCCCAGGCAGGAACCGGCTCCACTTGTCAGATAAACACAAACGTCTGCCTTTGAAAGACTATCCATGGGGGACATGGACGGCAGCATAAAAGCCTTTTTTTGGCTTCAGACACTGGCTGCCAGCTATTTTTACTAGAAACACAGAAGGCCTATCAAAGACCTTGTGTGTGTGTGTGCGCGCGCGCGTGTGTGTGTCTGCTTGTGTATACGTGTGAGTGTGCTTGCGTGGCTGGGTGGATATAAATATATATAAATATATATAAATAAATATATATATATCCTCTGTATAAAACGAGGTTTCAGTACAAAAGGAACCACGGGTGACCCTGTGATATCCTCCCTCATCTCCATCTCACCCCCACCATGCACACGATCAGTGCTATCTCCACACGATTCTCCCCTGTACCCCGCTTGCCTTCCAGACCCCCTCAGTGCTCCGGACACTTTGGACTGTTCACCCACAGGGTTGAGTATCGGCCCATCTCTCCCTTCACTGCCATCAAAGGTCGTGATGGGGGGAATCCCCAAGTCCCCCTCAGGCGAGGTGACCTTGCCATCAGAACAGACCTTTGGGTTCCCTTTTTAGCTTGAGTGAGGTGACCCTTCTAGTGAGGGCTGGGACAAAGTAACAGAATCACCCAGAAGAACTCGAAGTGTCTCTGGCACCTTTGCAGCCAAATGTATAGAGGCTTCTGAGTTGGGTGAATAAGGAGGGTAGATTTTAGCCAAGGGAATGGCTCACCCAACTCCTGCTCTCTTGCTTCCTTCAAACTCACATATTATCCCTCAGTCCAAATAGGAGCTGCACATCAGCACAAAATAGCGCAACGGCTGCTCCTCAGTTGGCTGGAAGCGGCTCAGCGGCCTGTCAGGCAAATAGTAAATGGGTGATATGTCTCTGTTTAAAGGGAAAAATGACTCAAAATGAGGGGCCCATCAAAATCTCCCAGAGCACCATGCCATCCCCACAGGAGCCCTTAGCGATGGCATGAAGTTATGATGAGCAAGCATACTGATTCTGTTTAGATGTTCCTTGGAGTGGGTTGGTAATTTGGAGACATGCCTTTCGTTTCATGCCTTTTGTTTTTAAAGGCAAAGGTTGGGCCTTCCATCTCCTTATCTCTTTTTTTTTTTTACCTTCCTAAGTCTCCCGCTTATGTTTTCTCCAAGAATAGAGAGCCAAGAGCCACTAATTTAAAGTTCAACATGCCTCCAGAAAGGCTAGCGAAAATTAAACAGTCAAATTAATCAGACCCCTGTGTCCTGTGGGACCAGCAGCACCCACACCCCCGGAGAGGAGAGGCGCTTTGCATTCCCGCCATCACGACCTCTCACCACACCACCTTCATCATCACCTCCAGGGTCACCCTGGCCAGCTCTTGTGCTGGGACGGGGGATTACACCATCTCTGTTCAAAGAGGGGGAACCGTGCCTATGCCTTAAGTCAATGCACTCAGCAAGGAGAAGCACATCCTATTTATCTCGGTGTTACCTGTGGTTTATTTTGGGTGATTGCAGGGGAATGGGTTAGTGACGTCCGGCATGTCTGCAAAGCCTAAAACAAACCGTGTGGCTGATGAGCTGGCTTCTGCAGAGCCCAGACCAGACACGACACTGGCTTGGGTGCCATTTGGGCGGGGTGGCCCCATGATCCTAATGGAAGTAGTGTGTGTAGGCCTGAATGGCATTTGTTTTTTCCTCCACCAGGTTCTCATTTTTGTTACTTCCCAAGCAGGGGGAAAATGGCAATGGGAGATGAGTAAGAGCTTCCAGATGATTGCCACCAAAGCAGCGGGCTGAGGTTTGCACACCAGGGATGGAGAAGCAAGTTCTGTGCTGCTTAGTCAAGTGACTGAGAAGGGATGAGGGGGTGGTGTCTAGCCTGGCTGGTATCCCTGCTGGCTTTCAGAACCCAGGCTCTCTCCGGTCACTCATATTCCACATCCTATATAGAAGTACTGGGTGGTTCAAGGGCATAAGATCAGTTTGCTGGCCATGCTAGTCTAATGAAGATAATCAAAGAAATCAAGTCACTCTGGGTTGGCATTATTTATATCCTGTGGATCTTGCTGGGAGGAAGCACATGGCCACACAACAGGTTCTGTCAATCTAAGAATGTCCCTCCTTGGCTCCTGGGAGCATCTGCCCATAATCAGCCAGAGGGCCAGGAGTAGCTATGTGATCCACTGTGGCTTAATCCCTTAAGGCAAAGTCCTTTTAAGCAGACAGATCATTTTTGCATTTTAGCATCTCAATATACAACATGTAGATGACAAGGAAAAGTTCCCTGAACCTCTTTCCTCTGATTTTGTTCTAAGTGTTACATGAAAGGCTGAGATCAGCACCTTGGGAATTTTATGTCCATAAAAGAGGACCGGTGGAAATCCCACTTATAAAAGTTATTCCTAAAGATAACTTGATCATCATCAAAAAGAAAATAATACCCACCACCAAGAATAGAAACTAAGCACCCAAGGGAACAGACACTTCTTATTTGTGTGATTACGTCAGGTAATATGCAGGAAATTCAGCATGGATCAAATTACATATTTCAGTTCAAACTTTAAAATTCAGTAAAATGCTTTCTAAATTCTTCAATGTACATTTTTCCCCCTCCCAACTTCCTCCAACTAAAATATTTGTCCATGGTCATAAGAGAAAGTTTTACGTGAATTCTGGAAAAAAAAATCTTTTGCATTAAAATCTGATAATCTTTAATTTTAAAAAATGAGATTCTTTCTACTCTTTATATGTAATATCTTCTAGACAGCCACACCTTTCAGAACATTAAGCAGCTGTGATGTAACAAAGTGCTCAAATGAATCTCCTGTGTTCTAGAAGTTCTAGGGTGTTACTATTCAGCAGATTTTTATAAATTAAAACTTAATCTACAAATATATGTTTAGAACTGAGTTCTATTTGTTATCTGCTCACTGAGTTATAGAAGTTCTGACTTGGGAATCTGCTGCAGTTGGACAGAGTTCTTCAAAAAGCACTCCTGCTAGAATTTATGTAGGTGAAACTAGGTAGTATGAGGATTTTAGATTGTTATATTACAAAGGGAAAGACCTTACAAATTTGTATTGCCTTTGAACTCCCTGGAGGTCAGTTCTCCTTTGGACGATTTTCATCATCTGCATAGTAACCATAGACCAAAGATGGCGCAAGGTTTGACTCTAGAGCAAGGCTGAGCAGACGCTGGTCCCTAGACCAAATGTGCCTCCTCACCTGTCTTTGTCACTGATATTCCCAGTCACATGGGGATCCTCTCTTGCTTCATGGTGTCTATGGCCGACCATACCCGCCAGCAGAAGGGTTGAGTAGTTATGCCAGACACCTTGTGACCTGAAAAGCATGAAGAACTTACTATTTTGTCCTTTTGCAGACAAAAGCTTGCCAGCCCCTGATGTTGAGGTGAGGCATGGGATATGCCAGATGCAGTGCAAAGGAAGTGAACCTCATATAGTGTGGTGTGGCCCAACACTCCCGCATATGCTTGGGAATAGAGATACTCGGTTATAAAAATGAAAGGCAAACTGACAGGTATGAAAAAGGAATCGACTTGTATGAGAAATGCAGGGGAAAGCTTAGTGGAAAAGGAAAGCTGTGGATCCTCCAAGAGTTTTTCCAAAAGATCCTGATTTCTTAAATGGTTCTTATAGTCAGTGCCACATCTAATAGTCCTAGGATTTCAATCTAGAATCTCTTTGCTCAAGAGACCATTTCTGCAAGTCTAAAGATTTCCACCCCACCTTCACCTAGTCCAGAAAGATGCCTAATCCACAGGCCTCCTGGGAATACATCTGACACACCTGTCTGTCTAGTGCCTATCACCCCAGTTTTTGGCACTTCCTCTGAGCTTACTGGTCTCAAGACCACTCCAGGAGTGAAGAGCTGGTAGGACCAATAAATAATTAGAAATACTGGATGAAGCATCTTAAAGTATATAGGGAAGAAAGTTATAATAAGGCTCATGAAGCTGTTACTGGAGAGAATGAGATTAATGCCAGTTTTATTTCATTTCCATGGATATGGGTCTTTGTTCTTTATAAAGGGAACACACAAAAAGTCCTTGAATTCCACCATCCACTTCTGTGTGGTAAGATTGATTCCTAGCTGGCTCTTATCCCTTCAGTAGGCATCCGCTGCTAATCCAGGGATTGATACTCATATTCATTAAAACCTATCAGTCATGAGTGGGTCTTTGTAAGAATGAGTATTCACATTAGGAAGGAGAGGTTGGTTTTGTTGGGTTTTTTTTTTTTCACTTTTTTTTTAAATGAAAACAATTACCATTGACCATACTTTAACCAGTATCCCTTAAAAGCATTCTTCAACATTTATCTGGAATCAACCCAAGAGGAATTAGTTGGCAACAGCGAGCTCACCCTAGAGCTAGATGGGAATATCTGATGATTTGTGTTAGGGGAAGGTAGCATGAGATTTGGACCAAAGAGGTCAGCAGATCCATGGAAACACCTGATCCTTGTTTTTCACCATGAAAGGTGATGCTCTCATTTAAGTGAGTTATAAACAAGATCCATTTTCCCTGAAACAGGAAATCTTAAACACAAAAAGGACTAACAAAGCAGCTCCTGAAAGGACACATGTATGTGGCACCCCAGTAGCAGGTAGGCAGAAAGTGACCCTGAAAGATCCAACTTTGCAAAGCAGGCTCTTATCTCAAAAGTAAACTGTCTCCCTTTTGACCTTTCCTCACTTTCTCCTCCACTGTGGGAAGCTCCCCTAGTTCCAGCCCATTTCCATTGTAAGAGTGAAAATGGCTGCCTCCGGATGGTAAATGCATCTCTTTCTTTGCAGTCATCACAATTCAAAATTAAACAGTTGCCCCTGAAGGTCTTTACAAAACTACCCTGCTGATAAGGAGACACCCTCTTCACCCACTGCTTCATTTGCACAGTACACTACATACTTCCAAAAGCAATGTGACTTCTAGGGTTCAAAAAGGCTTACTTCCTAAAGGGGTTCTTGAAATTTCTCAAGGCAGGTTTGGATGGCAAAGGGAAAATAATTACTATTGGATGGTCCCTGTTGTGAGTATGGCTAATGCACAAATTTAAATGAAAGTACCCCTTTTCATTTATGGACCTGCTAACATATACCATTTTGTTTGGTTTGACATTCTCCCACCCCTTCCTTTGCCATATATTGATAGAGGAGTAAATTAGCATCTTCCTTGGAAAAACAACAAGTCAAGAATGTGTAAGCCCTGCATGTGACAGAAATGGGATATCATCACAGCATTGATATTATCAAATCCATCAATAAATAGTCTCAAACGCCCAACAGCAAAGCTAACTGCTACTCCTCAAACTTTTTCTCAGTAAGTGATGATGATATCAGTGCTACTTCTATATGATTTTCAATTGAAATAGAAAAAAAGGGAAAAGCTTGCTATAGGCAAGAAGCACATGTACAGTCCAAGTTCATCTGTCATCAGAGGAAGCCTGAGCAGAGACCCAAAATGCCTCCCTAGGCATGCAGACACCCTCTCTAGGAGATAAGGGGATTTTGTTTCATGGCTGAGCATTAGCAAAGATCAGATCAATAAAGTTAGCAGAAGAAAGAAGGAAGCATCTTTCCCCCCTAAAATCCATTCTGCACTTCTGGGGTTATCTAGTAATTCCTGTTTATCCAAAGTCTTCACAGTGTATTTCTACATTTGGGTTATTTTTGTGGAATCAGAAATTTCTTAAGTGAGAAATTCCAAGCTCATCAATGAGTTACTGAGGAGCAGAACAGCAAAGGGTTTTCTGGTGGCAAGAAGATGATCTTTGTCAACAAGGAAGGTGCTGATATTTCTTTATCCTCATATTCATTTAATTCATGAGTTATAACATTTTGGGGGAGGGTCATAGGCTCTTTGAAACTGAGAAAATTTCTGAACCTTCTCCCTAAATAGAATCACAAACACAAAATCCCTTATAAAATCAAGTAAGTTTTCTTGAACCAATGCCCTAAGACATGGCAAAGTTGGAATCTGTTCTCCAATTATAATAACTTTTTTACTAACTAGCTAATTAAGCACTTACTATGTGCTAAACACTGAAGTGTTTTCCATCCATTCACTTATTTCATCTTCAAAACAATTCCTTAGATTCGGTCCTATTACAGATCCAATTTAGTCATGTAGAAACCGAGACTTAGAGAGGTTAGGACACTTGCTAAAGTTACCCGTTAGAAAATGACAGAGGCGCCATGTGGATCTAAATGCAGAACTCTATGCCAACAAGTCACCAACACATAAACTATTTTTCAGTAGTTGAGAAATGTCTCCTACCAGTTGAGACCTACCAGGTCTCCCTCTTGAATGGGTGAGGCTGTAACCTGTCTCCCTTATTTCTGGCGTTTCACATCCATGTCAGCATCCAGTACCAAAGTAGAGATCCCTGGGTGGAAATATACAAGTTCTGTTAAATAATAGAATCTGGAACCAAAAGATGTCATTTTTCTCTGTGAGATTCTAAGTCAGGTTTCTTGTCCTTACAGATTGGAAGACGTGTGTTGCTTTATGTTTAAGAGAAAATCTGAAAATATTCAGGTCACTGAACATTAAATTAACAAATTAACACCTCTGCACACTTAGATCTTCTTTCCTTATTCCTCACTTCAAAAGACAAATGTCTTATTTTAAGTGAAGTCTTTGACACCATTTAGTTATAGTACTGTTATTTGTAGCAGAACTCAAGACTCTAATAGAATGAAACTCATGCTTCATCACTGTCCCTGCCTACCTGCAAGAACAGAGGAGTTGGAGGATGTGCATTAGGCATTCATTACCCAAGCCAGTCTTGGGGGCCCTTACAACTTGAGACCCACAAGTTTGCCATCAGTCATCACTGATGGAGCATGGCCTTCCCCACAGGCACAATTCTCACCAAAGCACCCAGGCTGGCACTGCAGTTGAAAATGAGACCCATTGCTAATTCTTGTTGAAGCGGTCATATACTTTAACCTTGAACCTGTCCATTTATACTGGTGTCCTAGATTCAGAAGCCAGCTTGATGGCGTTCCGACTAGGAAAGGAGGGATGAGTGCATCTGAAGTTCCTTACAACTTGGTGTCTTTGGAGCACTTTGATCTTCTCAGCAAAGGGATCAGTGTTTGATGTTTAAGAGTTGAAGGACTTAAAATGTTTTTGAAGAATTGACTCAGCCAGTGACCATCTATGGCCATGTTATGGTCCTCCTGTCAACCTGTCCCCACCCCGAGCTGAGAGACCACAGCAGGAAAAAGATTAGGGGGAATCCTTCTTATTTGTTCTTCTTCAACAGCAGATATATGATACATGGGGAGAGTTGTGAATGAGCTCACCAGCTCGCCAATCCCAAGAGATTGCGCTCCGAATCCCACCAGGCTCCTGTGTGCCAGCCTTCTCACAAAACCTTAGTGAAGGGATGAGTTAAAAAATGTCAAAGACCCTGATTTGGAGTAATTCATTCCTAGATTTTCTTCTAATGATGTATTTATCCCAATCAGGAATGGGTTCCTTTCAAGGACCTTCCCTAACTAACATGACCAGAACCAGAAGTCAGGTTTCCTGGTAGAGAAAGGAACTCCTTCTAGCAAAGTAGAAAAGAATTGGCAAATCTGAACTGGGAGCAAACACACAATTTACCTAATTTGCATCCATTGTTTTGGTGATGGCAGTGATGGGGAATAGAGTTTTCCAGTTTGTTAACCACTTCCCAAGTCAAGTTTTTCCCCTTTGAGGCTATGAAGCAACAGAAACATGCCTCTTAAGGAGGTCATGTTCTAGAAGGGAGAGCACATCCATCACATGCTGGCTAGATGCACTGCTGGAGAAGTCAGAATCTGGGGCTTTGCACGAAAAAAGATGAGGTTGTGGAAGCCCCATTTGTTTGGGGATTTTGAAAAAGGAATCCCATTCCCATAAAGCAATTGAGTTCAGCCTTTGGGTTATTTTTGGTTTGGTTCAGTTTTTCTCCAAGGTTGGTATGATATGAGAAGAACTTTTTAGTTTTGTTTCATTTTGAATAACATCAATCCTTGCACACTCTATGCAAAAATTTTGTAAGCATTGCAATAATGCTATGAATTACAAGGAACTATTTTAACTTTATTACACTTTCTGTATAAAAAAATTTGTATTTAATATTATTTCGACTGCAGTCTTGTAAAATATATTAATAAAAATAATGATTGGTAAGAAGGAAAGTGCCCTTGTCCACTTCTTTAGGGAATTTCTCCTTCATAATTGATAAATCACTCATACCCACAGACTCTACCCCAGAAATATATTTTGATAAAATTCTCTTCTCTTTGGTCAATGGCCTAACATGTTGGGCTCTCAGGAAGAGATTCACAAAGTCTGCCTTTGTGAGAAAAAGGCTTATCATACGGTAACAGAGGACCTGGAACTGGGGAGTCCCCAGGACTGAGAGGTCAAGGGAACAGCCATCCTGTATGATTCTTCTAATGACCCATAAATGCCCCTTCTCTCATACTATTCCACCACTCACCACTAAATTAACAACCAGCCAATCTGCTCCCTATTAGGTACAACATTTTCACTCGGGCTACTTAACATTCCTGGGTTGAAGCACCTTCAAGCAAAGGGCCTATCCCTTTCCATCCTTTTCTAAATAACAGCCTAGCACTGCTGCCCTTGATGGGGCCATTGTTGCAATCATTTATGAGAGAGGATACCATAAGAGAGCACTCAGGTCCACCCACTGCAACCAGCCTCCACTTCCAGCGTCTCACCTCCTACTCTTCACAGAGCTGAGGTTTTTCAATACTCTTCCATCCCTGAGAATGGCCTTCCATCTGGTAGCTCCCCACCCAAGGTATCACCCCTCAGGATCCCATTCCTCTCTCACTTCTCTACAGGGATATCACATTGTCTTTGATTACCTCATTAGTTTGTTCTAATTTCTTTCATAATCCTATATCGTATCACATTTTACCTATTTACCTATCAAACTAAGACCTTCATATGCTTATATTCATCTATAAAATTTACAATAGCCAAACTGAAACTCATGAACATATGAAACTCATATGTTGTAAGGGAGATAGAGCATGTCTTCACCTAGAAAACCTAAGACAAATTTTACATACCTACTAAATGACAGAAACAGGGTCCATTCCCAAATGTGTATTCATTACACGCTATACATCATCCAATTTAGTTGCTAACTACAAATGACACTATAGCAATATGATAGACTCTTCATATTCAAACGGCTATATAGTACAAATGTTATTCTCAGGCAGGGTTGATTTGTATCAAAGATGTGGTAAATTCATCACTTGTTTCCTTTGGCAGGAAGAGGGGAATTTACCCAAAAAATATCTAAATTGGAGAAAAATCACCATTCAAAAGACCTGTTGCATTGGTGGGGAAATGTGGATGTGCAGCTAAAATTATAAACACTAATGAGAAGGAAAAACTGTCACTGACATGCCAAACTAACCCACACTATTGTTGGTAAAAGATTAGAAAGACAAAATACCAGGAGGCTGAAAAGAGCACTATGCTTTTTCTTCCATGAAAGAAAAACTGTTTTAAGAGGCAAACAGGTGTAAATTAACAACTTTCACATTTCTTCTTATTTTGACTCCTTTTGAATATAAGATTATATAGCCCACATCATAACCAGCCCCACTTTACCTGGGAAAAGAAGTAGGGATACAGAGGAGGGGAATGGGAACAGAGGGCAGAGAAGCAGGTGTTTCAGAGACACTTGTGAGTAACAGGTATGAATTAGCTTCTCCAGCTAAGTTCAATGACAGTTTGACTTTAGTTTGAAAATGCCAAATTTTAATCATCCTCCACAAAATCAAATATTTGTAGTTGAAAGTCAACCTACTGCTCCCAGAGAAGACCCACATGAGTGGCTGGGGACTGACAGCCAGCCAAGTCCAGCACAGGCGATTAAACATGACTACAGAATTCCTGGCAGGTAATCCAGAGGATCTCTCATCAGAGTTTAAAATGGGCTCTACATTGTGGGAGTAGACTCTTCCAGATTAGATTTTAATAGGAACCAAGCATTTTGAAATGGCAAGGTTTAGGATAACGTTAAATTGATAGCAGAAACTGTAACACTAAATCAACTGTTTTCATCTACCAAAATAGCAAGTCAAGATTTGTGTTTAACATGTCTGGCAAAAACTAGGTCATGAAACTTGTAAAAAAGGAAAAGTCAGTATTTTAAAGCGGACATTTTGGTGAAAACCATTAGGAGAGATACAGATTTAGTCAAAAGCCCCCGTCTCATTGATTACCTAGGATTAATTCGCCATATCAAGAAGGTAAGTAACATAGCCAAAAATTCAAAATTTTGGAAAAGAATAAGATGTAGGAAATGGACAAATATACTTGCTGTGGGAAATTTTTAACCATTCTCCTTTAATGACTTAGAAATTAGCAAAGCATAAAAAACAAACGCACCTACAACCCACTGCACATGATAGCTACAAAAGAAGTTTATCTTGTACTCACTGTGCATAAACAAGAAATACGACCTCAAAGTAGAAAAGTGAAAATTTTTCCTTTCAGTCTATAATCTCCAAAAGTAAAAACTGATGGTAAATTTTATGTCAACATAAAATCCCAGGATATTCACAATTGTAAAACACTTCCCTCAAACTTTAGTCCATGCAGTAAGAAGTCAAAAATGAAACACCTTTCCTACATTAATTGGTGACACTTCCCACATTAATTGGTGATGAGAGAAAAGAATTTGGCCTATTTATTAAAGAATAGTAATTAAAGATAAAGGAACAAATATCTATAAAATAAAATATATATATAAAATAAAAAAGGGGCTTTTGACTAATCCTCTCCTAATGTTTTTCACCATAATACACACACTACAAATTATCTTCTGTGCATGACCAAAATCATCTTCTGACACAATAAAAGCATTTAAACTTGTCAACAGGAAAGTGGATAAACAAAGCACGTAAGGTTAAAATTCCTGAACATTTAATGAAAGAGCAAAACTCAACACTAAAAATAAGATGGTATAAATAAGTCTAAATTTACATCTTAAAAGTTCAAAACAAAAATGTAAAGCAAATAAATTGCAATAAAGCAATAAATATCTAATAACACAAATAAGTTTTAAAAAAGCTTTTAAACTTTTAAAAGTAATAGTACATTACAGAAATATTATATCATTATGATAATAAAAATAGAAAACCTCTGTTATTTCCTAAATAATACACATGCAAACATATATCCACAGATTTATGAATAAGTCATAAGCTAGTGCTATAGCCTATTTTAGTAAAAAAAAAAAAAAGAGAGATAAATATAAACTGAAGAAACCAACTCTAAGCTATACAGACTAAAAAACTAAATTGATAAAAAGAAATTTCAGGTTTCCTTCAAGTTAATTTATACATTTAGCAAATTTTCAATCAAATATCTAAAAAAAATTTTCTGGGAAGTAAACAAAACTATTCTAAAACTTACCAGCCAACATAAAATAGGAGGGGAAAAAGGGTATTGGATATTCTCTACTAAAGGCATTAAGATGATATAAACCTAAAAAACTATTTAAAAGCACAAAATAGCAATATGAAGATAATAAAAGGAGAACAAGAGAGAAATGTGGACCAACTGAATTCCTATTATTGTACTGCCAGGAAAACACCCTTCTCCTTTCTGTGCCTGACATCCCCCTGCACACCCTTTAAGACTGGCTCAGAAGTCTCCCTTCCAGGAAGGTTTCTCTGACTTCCTCTCCTGATGGCCCATGGAGACTGTCTCTGTAAGCTCAGGGAATCCTGGACATACCTCTATCATGGCTTATGTTGTACTGAAGCACCATCAATTCTGCTTACCCCACTAGAACATGAGGTCAAGAACAGAAGAGTTTCCTTCTTTCTCCACCAAAGCCCAGTAGAGAGCCAGGTACCTAAATAGAAATAGTAAACAGACCAGAAAACCCAGAAATAGACTCAAGCCCATTTTAATTATGTGTCTTGTATCAATGTACCAATTCAACCTACTACTTATTCTTAAACACCCCAAGTAGAAAGCTAGAACAAGATGGTGGTCTCTGGACTCATTCCACTCACAAATGGGCAGTCTAGATAAGAAAGCAAACAACTACAAGGATGAAAGCACAATGGGGTGTACATCCTACCAGGGAAGCAGCTGGCTGGAATACCATGAGAAATGAGGATCATTTCACTGTTAATAGGAAGACTCATCAACCCCCCCCCCCACACACACACAGAGACAGCTATCTATCTACTATCTATCTATCTATCTATCTATCTAGCAAAATATCTATAATATCTAAACATCTATACTATCTAGATAGATATTTTGAGAGATAGATAGATTGATTGATTGATTTTGGTTAGGGTAGAAAGGGAGAGAGAGCATCTGCATCCCACCTCATATTCCATCTAATAGACCAGAGTTCCAAACATTTGTTCACCTGGTATCTGCTGAATACTTATTTTCTTACAAATATATAGCACACACCCCTTGCCCTGGAATATCTCTGTGTTCAGTAAGGTGACAAAGATCTAAAATGGTCAGTGACTACATAGGATAGAAAGACTGTGAAAAGATAAGAAGAAAATAACAGGAAATTGAATAACCACCTATCTATGATTTGAGGAAGAATGACAAAAGATATTCCAAAGGGCAAAGCCTGACATGTTCAAGTTAATGTAATTTACAAGTTCTTGGTTCCTTCCCGCACAGAGAACATTTTTTTTAATTGTAACAATAAATAGGAGCAATAGTTTAAAATATGTGCTTCTAGAAGTTATGCAAATTAATAAGAAAACCATCAAGACATCACTAAATAAATGAACCAAAGAGACAATAAGCATATAATTCACATAGCAAAAACAGACTTTCTTTTTTTCCTTTTTAAGGCACTAGAAGATGTAACAAAGAATTAATAACCATGTTTCAAGGAAAACAAAAGGCTGCTACCACATTAAATATTTACCTTGATTTTAAGATGCAATCTCATTTCAGAAATGTCAAAATGTACAACTTATAATCTACTAAAAATGTGGTTAAATCTAGCAAATAAATGTGGTTAAATATGTTTATACCTTAGCAAAGATTTTTTTTAACATATTAGATTGGTTTTATAAGTAAATACTGTGTTGAGGGCTATTATAAGAAAAGTGGTATCTTATACTTTATGTTTAATCCTGCAAAGAACCATGTTAAGTATTAATAATCCCCATTTTATAGAGACAGTATCCAAAGAAAGTAAGGAACTTGATTTGGGTAATTTTACAAGAAATGGGAAAAGTGAGTTAACTTCAAGAATAGTTATTTCCATTATATGCAGTTACCACCTTTCCTGTCAAAAGAACTGATACAAATGTGTATCTGTATATAGATGTAGTAGCTATTGGTGTATTCTATCAGAAAATAAATGGTTAATATTTTTAAGGTCATCTGAATGTTCATATCTTTTGGCCCTATGATCCCATTTTAATGATTCAACCAGGAAACAATGTTTATATCAGAAAAGTTTTAGCAACAGTAATATGTATTACAGAATTTAAAAGTGGGAAAATTAGTAATACTACATACCCAGATGAAAGAGAAGGCTAATTAGGTGATGGTTCTATTAACAGTATGGAATATCATGCTGCCTTGAAAAAGGTCTGTTAGGATTTGATGTTAGTACAGCAAAATATACAATGTTAAATATGTAAAGTGATGTATCTATATGAATCAAGACTTCTAGGCAAAATGAAAAATAGAGTAAGCTGGTCTGTTTGGTTGGTGGTATTATATGTATATTTTCTTATCACTTTTGTGTTTATAACATTTATATAATAAACTTTTTTCGAAAAAGACCAGTATCTGTTCTTTTCCTATAAAACAGAACTAGTGACACATACTTTGATCTCACAGATAATCTACTCAAGATTGTTTGCTGCACTATTTATAGTGAAAACAAGTCTAGAATTTTTTTTCCCACAACAGTAATGGGTAAATTGTAGCACATCCAATCAACAGAATATTGTAGCAATTAAAATAATTTTAGAAACCATAGAACAATGTCCATATTTAAAGTAACTTAAAAAGACCTAGAAAGCTTTCATTACATGAAAGCTAATTACAGTTATATGAGCAAAAGATGTATTGTTAAGGACAAAAAGGAACCACTGATTATTTTGTTATTGTGTTCAGGAAATATAAACATGATTGTTAATTTTTTTTCCTGAAGTTTCTTAAGCATAGTTACTTTTAAAGTATTAATTTTGTACATGGATTGAGCAAAAAATCATTTTTAACCTTAGCCCACCCCCCCAAAAAAAATTCATTCTCAACGTTCACTTCATTCATTCAAGTCTGCCAGCAGGTTATATTTGATAAACCTCTGGACACAGAGACTGCCTGGGGATTTAAGGTTGCCTCTCCTTCCATTTTACAGAAGAACAAAACTTTGACAATGTCTTTTGGGTCCCTGTGATGCTGACAAAGCTCTACTACAGTTTTGACATCAAAGAACAGACCATACAGCTAAGCTCTATTTGGGCACCAAGGCTATAGGAATATGCTCCCCTACAAGATTTCAAACAAAAACCAGGTGAAGAAGGCCTCAACCCTTCCCAAATGGGACTCGATTACCAAATGATGTTTCCTAGCATGGATTGGTGTAATTTAGGGGCTTAACAAAGATCGAGGGATAAAGACACGAAGGAGGGCATTTCTTTAGGCATCAGTAGACCTGTGTCTAGGTCAGTCCATGTCTAACACCAGGTTCCCTCATGAAGAATGCCGACACTGGCCCAGCAGGAGGCACCAACCTGGCCGTCAGCATCAGCCACAATAAGGACTGAAAGGCTCAGAGCTAGAACATTTACCTAAGGCTGCACAGGCAAGCTGCACGGGTCTCTGGCCAGAAAGACCAACTCTACCTTCAGCCAACTAGGGCTGAGGAGGTTGTCCATGAGTCCAACCAACCAGCCACTTCTAGGCTTCTCCTGAATGATCAGGAAATGAAGCACCCAGGCTCTGAAGGCAAGACAGCCAAGGCTGTAGGGAGCTAATACACCATGTGGCTGCTGAAGGGGCATGCATTGTGGGGGAGCAATTGCACCTACAGCTGTGTCCTCGAGGCCAAAGTCAAGATCCTACAGGGCTGTGGCAGCATCCTGGCCCCTGGTCTTCAACAGGGCCAAGGGGCGCACAGGCATTTCAGCAACAATGTCCTGGGCATGAGCACAGCCACTCCAAGCCCTAGCTGAGCACTCCTAGGGTCACAAATTTGAGTGCAATAGGCAATCACTGGCCAGCCATAGCTACAAAAATAAAGTCTGGATACCCAAATCCTACCTTCTCATTATAAAGATTTTAGGTGCTGGGAGAAATAAAAAAAAAAAAAAAAAAGAATGTCAGAATGCTCTCATTGCAGCCTTCTGTGTTCCTTTAACCATCCTGCTCTGTTCTGTTCTTTAGTCTTCCTTAGCACTGTGTTTACCCTTGTCCTTAAAAATGCTCCTGTCTTTCAGTGTGGCAGTTCCTCAAACTACTAAAAATGGAACTCCCATGTGATCCAGCCATCCCACTCTTAGAATATACCCAAAAGACACAAAAACACTGATTCAAAAGAATATCATCACCCTTATGTTTACTGCAGCACTATTTACAATAGGTAAGACCTGGAAACAACCTTAACGCCCAAAAACAGATGATTGGATCGAAGATGTGGTACATATACATGATGGAATACTATTCAACAATCAAAAAGGATAAACTAGAGTCATTCATAGAAACATGGATGGAGCTGGAGGGGATTATGCTCAGCAAAATAAGTCAGAAGGCAAAAGAAAAATACCAGATGGTTTTCCCCCAGGAAGAATATAAGGGAACCAAGTAAGTGCTCAAGGAAAAGAATAATAACAACAACAATAATAACACAACAAAAACAAAAAGACAAGGATAAATTGGGGACACTTGGTGGGGAGGAGAGAGGGAGTAGGTTGAGGGAAGAAAGAGCATAAGGGACTCAGGTGATAGTGCACTAGTGAAATGGTGGTGGGAAATCCATGGGGACTACAATTGATGTCAAATATATATATACATAAAGAAGAAGGAAAAAATAAACCTTTCTATAACCCTCAAACTAAAAAAAAAGTTCCTCCTTTTGAGCCTCCTCTGGCTTTTTCCCTAAGATTGTACTATATTTTACCTACCAACCCACTAGTCTAACTGCCTCTATAACACGCACAGTCCCAGAAGTGTTCTCCAGAACTGTTTACCTCAAGAAAACTCACCATCCAATTCTTGGGCACTCTATACTCATTTCATCAGTTTTCACAATTATCCTCCGCCTCATTTTCATTCCTAACCTCTAAAGAAATAGGACTTTCTAGAAAGGTCACGACTTACCTCATGGTCATATAAGAAGTTTTTCCATTTTAACACAATCTAGTCCTGAGTCCACTGTCCAAAAGACACGCAGCATCCATATAACCATCCTACTTCCTTCTTGAACCTCATCTGGTTCAGATCACTCCCATGACATCTGCCTGCTCAGGAAAACCTGAAATGTTACCAAGAGACATACATTAAAACACTCAGAAGTCCTAGGGTTTTATTTTTTCCATTTTGCTAAGACTTTGGTGATTTCATAGTATTCCAGAAAGATCTCTGATGTAGGTTTCAAAATGTGCATTACTGCTTTCATTGCTTTGATAGCTCTATGGTGATTTCAATAGTTATCAAAAAAACTTGACCATGAACCAGAAAAGCATCTACTTTCCAACTCCTGCCAGAAGAGTAAGTTTTTAACACCCCTTTCTCCTTGACACTTCCTTTAGATCTTGCATGCCCTCCCCTAGCTTTTGGCCATCAAGCTTTGTCTATACAATAAGTACATTGAGCACCAGAGGAGTGACCTCCCTCTTATGCTTCCACTTTTCCTGCCTCTGCAAAGAGGTTTCCACATATGCTGCCAAATAATCCCATAAAATTATCCCACTTAATTGTCATAATAACCTCATGATGATAGAGGCAAACATTCCTAGCAAAATATGTATAATTCTATGGCACCATAATTACAATGAACAAAGAAAAAAATAGATAAATCAATCTCTTCAAAAAGCAAAATATTTAGGTAAAGGACATCATCAAATGTCCGTTTGACATTTGATCAAAAAAGGGGAACTATTACTATAGTGTGTGTGTATATGTGTGTGTGTATCTTATAAGGGCTCAGTATACAGAATACATAAAGAATACTTACAGCTCAAAATCAGCAAGTCGACACCATTTTAAAAATGGGTAAATACTTGAAAAGACACTTCTCCAAATAAAATAGTCAAATGGCTGATAAGTATATGAAAACATGTTCCGGATCACAGTCATTAAATGTAGGCCAATAAAAACTAGAATGAGACATCATTTCATGGCCATTAAAATGGATATACCTTAATAAATAGAAAATAACAAGTACTGCAAAGATATGGAGAAACTGGTCTCCTTATCCACTGCTCATGGGAATGCAAAATGGTATAGTCACTGTACCATACTTATTAAATATAAAATTTTATATTTATTTTCTATATAATTATATATACTTTACATTTATAATACTAAAAGCAATACTTTAAATATGCAATTACCATATGACCAGGTATTCCTCTCCTAGTTATTCATCCAAAAGAAATAAAAGCAGGTTTTGAAATAAAATGTGTATTCAAATAAAACACATACGCAAAATTTCATAGCTATATTATTCACAAGAAACAAAGGAGGGAAACAACCTGTGTCCACAACAAAAGATGGAGAAGCAAAATGTAGTATATAATTGTAAAGGAATACTATGCAGCCATAAAATGTACTGATACATGGCTCAACATGGATGAACCTTGAAAACAATACGAAAAGTAAAATATGTCTAACTGAAAGACAACCTATTACATGGTTCCATTTATTTAAAATGTCCAGATCAATAAATCCTGAGGTGCCACGGGCTAGAGAGAAAGTGAGAATGGAAGGGACTGATTACTGGGTAAAGTATTTCCTTTCAGTGTGAGGAAAATATTCTGATACTAGTGAGGATGGTTGCACAACTGGAGACCCTAAGTGCCACTGAATTATACACTTTAATTCAATATTAAAATGAGGTTATAAATCTTACCACAATTAAAAATATATACTAGCTGATTCTAGTGATACATAAAAAGGCAAGTATATGAGGAGCAAATGAGTTTATTCTGGTGTGTCAAAATGATTGAACATTTAAATAAACATAAATATAACTCATCATATTAACTAAAAGAAAAAGGAAAAAGCAATTGATTTGGAAAATTAATTTTAAAGTAATTTTTAAACTTTGTGCCCCTTTTTGACAATGTTCATAAGAGTTCAGCATAAGGGAGTTCTTGGATGCATAGTTACCAAATAAAAATGAAATGTGTTCTATACATTAGCAAAAGACAATAAGAAACTAGAGTAGGATGAACTATCCCTTTTAACCTAGTAGCAAGGCCAGTGAAGGATTTAAATATAAATCTAACCAAAAATTCATTAGTTCTAGCGGAAAAAAAAAAAGGCCAAATGTTATTGTAGAACATGATGAGCACCTTGAATAAATGGAAAGCTCATGTTTACACATGGAAATATTCAGTATCAGAAAACGATACTTGCCAAAGCAGCCTATTCATTCTCAGTGCATTTTCAGTTAAAAAGTTGTAGAAGTTCTCATGGAACTTAACAAGCCAATAGTAAAAATGTATAGAAGATTAATAGGCCAAGGATATATAAAGCAATTTTGAAGGCAGGAGAACTCTTTCCACCAGATTGCAAGAGCTACGATGAAGCTGGAGTGACTGAAACAGTCTTTATGGAATCCAAGATGGGATAATTGACCAGTGGAACACAATGGAGAGTCTAGAAGCAAATCCACATGCATATGGGAAACTGGAGCAGGAGAGAAGTATCATTTCAAAATAGTGGAAAGAGATAGTGTAGTCAGTGCATGAGATAGGGAATTATTTCCTGTATGGAAAAATAAAATCAAATTGAATTTAGACCTCAGAACTTTTACTAAATACTTTAAATGGATAAAAATCTAAATGGGAACAGCAAATCTGAAAACATTTAGCAGAAATTATAGGAATGTGTCCTTCTTTAACAGGATAAAAAGAATTTCTTAGATAATGCCTACAAGAGGGGAAAAACTTACAGATTTGATTAAAAATTAAAAGTTCTGTACAACAAAGAATTCCATTTTACTTTCAAATGCAAAGCTACTTCCATTAAAAAAATCATTTTAACAAACCCATAAAAATAAACTCCATAAATAAAGTAAAAACCCATAGACTGAAAAGAGATTTTTAAAATTCATTTCCTCAACAAAGGACTGGGATGAAGAGTCTAAAACCAGCACTTATACATCAGTAACTAAAAGACAAGCCAACAGAAAGAAAAAGGAAGTGGGAAAGCAATTCACTGAGGAGAGTATAATTATGAGTAAATACAGGATAAGACGCTCCAACACACCAGTAATGAAGGAAATGCAAGCTCATCCCCCAAATAAAGAGAACTGCATGTGCCTCACATAGTCAGGAAACAGGAAACGTGATAAGTAAGGTATGAAGGGGGAGGAGGGAAACTGAAGTCCTCTACAGGGTAAGAGGAGGCCGTGGGACATGAGCACTAGGACAAGCCATCAGACAGGACGGAGAGCAAGCTGTCTGGAGCTTCTAAGCCGTCTACTTCAAGGGAAAGATGCACACCTCAAATACCGACCTACGAAGTAAACACAAGAAGAACCATCTACCCCTCAGTAAGACAATGGGTAAACACATGGCCATCTTTTTATGCAAGGAGAATATGACAGGACAGTTAGACTGACAGCCCCTCGCTTAAACACTCCCAGGGGAGCCATCCTCACACATTAGGTTCAGAGCAGACAGGATGGGGGCCAGCTACCACTGGACAGTGCTGGAGTGAGCATGTAAGCAGAGAAGGACTAGGCCTAGTCCAGAGGATACCTGCCCATGTGAAGGGGCATGGGGTGGGGGGGAGCAGAGAGATGAAAGGAAGGATTCTCCCCACTTTATGATGGTGGTTACATGTCAGGAGGAATAGCAAGTGGACTCAAATGTATTGGCTGTTTGGTTTCATAAAAAGTAAACGAACCAAAGAGCTTTATAAAGCAAATGTAATGAAATACTCCGATGTTATAAATTTGGGTGGGGGGTTGTTACACATGCCTTTAGAGAAAAGTCTGAAATGCTTCCTAAAATATGCATTTTTTATTTTATTTATTTATTTTTTTTGCATAGAACTGGGTTGTAGGCCAGAGGTACAGGAGGTGAAAAGATTCACTAGAGACACAGTGGGGCGAACAGGAGGGTCTACTGAAATACACTGCTGAGGGGAGCAGGTGAGACAGGAGTGTGAGACAGGAGAGGTCTGCTGTACCCTATGTGGGTTAGCAACCTGGCTTGAGATGGAACGAAGGATGTAGTAGCAGATCATAGTGCTGAGCCTTACCCTGGGCCACTAGGGAGGCCCAGGTGTCTATTTTTAAATTTGTTGTCCAGAAGATTTTGATAATCAAGGTCCCCCATTTCTGTGGATGCTAGAAGGAAAGAGTTGGGACTGAGTCAGAACTGATATAAGTAACACTTTCTGTAATGTAATATTCCTTACCCAAATGCATTCTAATCTTCATGTCTACTATATACACACACTATGGAAGTAGGACAGGACCAGAGGAACTTGCAAACAAAATGTACCAGTTTTTCCCAAAGATGCTGGTGGCAGCTTATCACAGAGGAAAAAACCAGAAACACCATCAGAAGAATATTTTCATGGTATCACCGAACTGTGATGTTCCACACAATAATTAAAAATCATGTTTCCAAGAATGTGAGTGATGTGGCAAAGAAGCAAACCTTAGCTTTAAATACAAAATTAAGTGAGAAAACAGCGTCACAAAGGTAGCAGCATATTTTGAAACACCAGGTAAAAATGTGAATAGGGAGAGAAACACATACAAAGATCCCTGAAGCTCTCAAGCGGTTTTTCTTAATTCAATGTTGTATACTTTCCCCAGCTTTTCCTGAGGTGCATTTATTCCTTTCATATTTAGAAATATATCCATTAAAGGCACATTAAGATGGAGAACAGCAATCTACCTCTTCTCAAACGTAAAAAGAAATTATAGTTTACCAAAGGCACTTTTCTCTTTGACTGAGACGTTAACTGTTATTTTCTCTTCTATTTTGACACATGCTACTCCTGCTCCATGTTTTAATCTTGATAAGAAAATATGATAGTCTGCTTATTTACCTAGATGTTAGAATGCCAGCCTGTGGCAGAAGAACTGTTCTGGTAACAAGACTCATTCTCTGCTCCGATCTTCACAGAATCCCTCACCAAGCTTCCAGGCAGTCTGGCACCGTGGAGGTGGGTGCTTCAGTACTACAAGCTGCTATCCAGGGAGGGAGGAGGAGCAGGGCATAGGGGAGGAAGGTGATAGGGGATTGGCACTGCTGGAGGTGGCAGGGCCAACGAGGTGTGTGCACATGTGTGTGTTTGTGTGGTGTATGGAGGGGTAAATTTGTACCCCCAAATTATATTGTTTATAGATTACAGTTCTGGAAAATCAATAAAACTTAAAACAAAACAGAAACTGAGCACTGAGAGTTCATATTTGTTCTTCACCATAAACTCCTAGCAGTTTGTTCATGTCACATACACAGGTGATTTAGTGATGAACAGCTGAAACTTAAGTTATACTGCAATGTGACATCAATAAAAATACCAACAAATGTTCTCCTAAAAGAAGAAAAAGTGAACTGAAGAATCTCATTACCTAAGAGTTGTGTTTCCTCTGCTTGGTGGTTCTCTTAGTAATATATAAGAAAAAGAGAAAGAAGATGGAAGGAGTGAGAGGAGAGGACGGGTGAGGAAGAACAGGACACCCTATCAGTCAGCACTTATCAAATGCGCCTCCAAATCACTGGTTATATTTGTAATAGAGAGGCTGCAGCAGGCACTTCATTTAATCAATTGCAGAATGAAGCCATCACACAAAAACGAAGAAATTGGTTTGAAGTCAGTTCAACCCAGGGTGGTTGTGACAAGAGACTCATTTTAGATCCTGGATCTGTTTCCTCACATGCAAAATGGAACTATAATCATCACAACACGAATACTCCGTGTCGGTTCTGCCCGACACGGTTCTGCCTTTGAGGAACACCCCTGGGTCCTCAAAGGGCGACCAGCTACACACTTCTGCATGAGAAGGAAGCTCTGAGACTGTGGGCACCCATGTCCCTCGCCCCCACCGCTGACCCAGGTGTAGACACAATTGCCAGGCTGACCAACTTGAGCCCTTTGCAGATTATTCGATTTATAGATGCAGGAAAATGCCTTGCCTTTGGGCCGTGTATCTGGAGATAAGGTGATACCTTCCTAGCTGCAGAAGGAAAGTGCGGACAATACACTTATAGAAGGGAAGGGGTAAAGAGGGAGGGAGGGCAGGAGACGTAGGGGTAGGGCAAGGCTCTCAGGTAGGAAGAAGGGGATGGAGATGGCAGGGAGCAAAACATCACACAGCAGTGGGGTAAGTAGGAGTAAGATGAGAAGCAGCTGGGAGTGGGAACAAGAGGAAATGAGGGAGAGATATGACAAGGGGGAGAAAGGGAGGGATGCAAGGAAGGAAGGAAAGATACATAGGAAGAGGGTGAATGGTGATGAGAGCACAGAAGGGAGAGGGCCGAGTGGCCAGTGGTTATGGTGGAAAACCGTACAGCCTTGTTGGTGGGTGTGGTGTGGTCACATTTATCTGAAGGGGTGAGATTCTATGCCTCTGAATCTTATCAGGGCTATAACCCAATGTTACCATGGTTGAAAAAAAAAATACAACATAAACCTCCCATGTGCTCATTGCATGCAGAGTAAAATCCAGAGCTTTTACTGGCATTCCAAGCAATGATGCCTTGACCTGTATTCCATGCTCCAGCCTTACTTCTCACTGTCCACCCAGCCCAGGTAATGACTTGAATGTTTTCTCTTCTTTGCCCTTGACTGTGCCCTTTCCTCAATGCAGGATGCTCTCCAAACTCCCATTCCCCTTGACAGCTTAGCCTTATTTCAGCGCAAAATCCAAACACATTACCTCCAGGAAGCCTTCTGAGAAATTCTAGCTAATTCCTTCTCTAAAAATACTATATACTATTACTTGATTGCAGTGTATCATTTGCCCAGACATGTGAGGACTCAGAGGAATAGATGTGTCTTGTTTATCTTTTTTGCTTCTTCACTGAGGTTCTGAGCACTTTCCACATAGAAGTTCCCAATATCTATTAGTTGTATTCCCCTGAACTTAAAACTGAGTAGCTGTTAATATTGTCAAATGGTGGCTTCCCAAAATATACTCCAGACAACCCCCTAAGTTTCTTACAGTGGGAAGGGAGAGCAATGCTTTGAAACAGTTTTCAAATGCTCACAAATGGAGAAACGCAATGTTGAGAGAATTAGGGGATTTGCAGGCTATTTTTAAGCAGATATTTCAATGCAGGGCTCTTGGTTAGTAGTAAAGATTGGTAGACATAGTATGATAAAATTTCAAAGACCAATATTCCAATGGGTCTCAGAATGTAAGCCTATTTGTTGTTTTTCTGTTGAAGGGCATGTGGGTCTTCAAAATGCACAATGAAATTATTTGCAATATTTACTTGAAGGAGTAAAGTTATATGAATACAGCATAACAATAGTGATGCTAATGTGGACAGTAAGTTGTATGGGGAGTAGAAGTTTTTGTAGCAATAAGAATCTTCCAGACAGTAACAGTATTTTACACATAGATTTTTAGAAGAAAACCGAAAGATCCCAAAATATCTGTATGGTTTCATCATCCCAAATCTTATGTTAGTCATTTACCTCATTTGAAATGAGACAAAAACATCTAAAGCAGTGTCTTATGTTTCCAACATATAAATCTTACCAGGATATTTAAATTTACCATTTTTAAGACTTAAAAGATGCTCCTAGGACTCTGAGTTTGTAGAAAAACAAGAGATAAGTTGGAGAAGAAAGAATTTGCAGAGAAGAATGAAGAGGCCAGGGATAAAAGCTTGTTCTGCATATCAACACTGAGCTCCTAGAAGCTTCTTTGTAAAGATTCTAAAGCCACATCGAGGCTTAGCAAAAATAGCAATACAGTTGATGTCTGCAAGACTTTTCACAATAGGCAAGCTATGGAAACAACACAAATGCCCAAAAATAAATGGCTGGATCAAGAAGATGTGGTGTAAATACATCATGGAATATTATGCAGCAATCAAAAAGATAGGCTTATGCAATTCACAGCAACATGGATGGAGCTAGAAATAAGCTAAATAAGTCAGAAAGAAAAGGAAAAATACTGGATGGTTTCACTTAGAGGAAGAATGTAGAGGAAACAAACAAGGAACTAAGGGGAAATCAATTACAATAAATTAAAAATCAAAATCAACAGACAAATATAAAGCAGAGACATTCCCAAAGGGAGAAGGAGAGAGGAGGAACAAAATGGGTGGGAAGAGCACAAGGGGCTATGGTGATGGTGCACAGGTGAATTGGTGATGGAAATTTCACAGGGATGAGAAATATACAATGTACGAAAATAAAATTAACGTAAAATATATATATAATAATTTTTAAAATTTGATGTCTGCCAGGAGCAGAGGAAGGACAGTAGTGGCCGTTACTCTCAGTGGTTGCCATGGTTGGGTTATTGCATTGAGGAAAGACTATGTTAACACTTCATCCCATTCATACTCCTAATACTGTTTTGCTTAGATTTCTGTTTCCTATTCTTCCTGATAGAGACACATCAATCCCAATTAGTCACCATGTATTTCTTACCAAAATCTTTTGAAGGAAGTTTCTAATGAGTTCCATTAAAACACAAGTATTATTTTAGAGGCGTGCATAGGACAGCATCATTTTAAGCCAAAGTAGACTCGGATGACCAGAGTTTTGAGGAAACTGAGGTAAATACCAAGAATATTCTGATAAGGGTACAAAATGAAAAACAGCATCATCTCCTTGACCACTGATTAGCCCACAGAGGGGAATGTGACCCAAACTGGGCAATAGGATCCAACCCTAGGAGCTTATAACCTGATGCTAGAATAGGAAACCGCACCTCTTTCTTCCAAGGTTCTGAGTGGATTTAAGCCCGTAACTGTCACAATGATGCCCTTGTCCCATACTCTTGCCCTCTACATAGTACCTTGAAGAATCCAATCAGAAAGAGGAAAACTTGGGGTTAGTTCAGTTAGAAAGGTACCACATAGAAAGTAGGAGCGGTTGAGACTAGATGACATACCTAAATCTTGCCAATTGCCCTACTCCCGGACTTTTCAATTATATAAGCCAATAAAGTCCCTTGGCTTATGAAAAGGTCTTTCTATGCCCGTGTACATAGCAAAGCTCTACCTATAATTGACAAGTCATGGAATCAACCTAAATGCCCTTCCACAGAGGAATGGATAAAGACATTGTGGAATATATACTCAATGGAATGCTACAGAGTGGTGAAAAAGATGAAATATTGGTGTTTGGGACAATATGATGGACCTCAAGGTGATTGCATTACATGAAATAAGTAAAAAAAGTGAAAGACATTGGATGGTTTCACTGATCTGTGGAATTAACTCAAGAAAATACACAAGCAAAATACAGTAGGAATAAATATTAAACTTAGTAAAAAATACATAATGGCTACCAGAGGGACTAGGGGGTGGGATGGAGGAGTTGGGGGAAGGAGGCAGATGGGGTATTGACACAGACAGATTGGAGAAGAGTCAGTGGAACATGTGCATATCTGCAAGAGCAAAAATGTAACCCCAAGGATTAAAATAAAAATCTTTTAAAAATTGAAAGAAAAAAAAAACACAAAGAATATATCTTGGATTTAAAAAAAAAATCCTTTGGCCTAAGCCACAGACTGAGTTTGAGTCATTTCAAATTCAAAAAGTCCTGAGTAGGAATCATTATGCCAATGGTCCATCTTAATTTCCAGATATATGCTTAATTTTCTGCTTCTTCATGGTCTCTCTCTGTAGTGTACTGTCCATATCATAGATTTTATGACCTGACACAGTTTTCCATTTCATTTTGTAAACAGTGATTTTATGCCAGTTAGCTGTCTTTTTGTACTATATGGAGCCCAGATTAAAATCGACAGAAATTCACAAGAAGCCAGAAATGACCTTTAGTTATGACTGCATAGAAAAAGAGAGAAATCACCCTGAGCCATTTGGGGAAATGAGAAAATAGAAAAATGTTCAGAGAATCCTTAGTGATCTCTTTCAGACTCTGCAAACGTTCTGAAGCTACATGATAATGGAAACGACAAAATTCAAAAGCTATCAAATCTTTCTGAAAAAAAAAAATAATTTTGCAAAAAGAAAGACAACAGGAATCAAGTTCCCCCCATGAAAATGTTACTTCTATTGTTCTGTAGAGGTCATGTCCGGCCAATACAGTCCTCTTCTGGCAATACAGTAAATGTCTCGGTGGCTTCCTTAGACTTGTGTTTTGGTAACCCATGAGGTCTGCTGAGATGTGGCAGAAATTTCATCAGAATGAAGGGAAAAAGAGGATAGGACTTTGGGTCACATCAACCCAATGTTACTATTATCTTTTATGCGTTGATCTCCCAACCACTGAGTACTTAGGTGTCTCAGGTAGTGAGATCTTAGGTAGCAGAAGGTAACAATGTATCACATAGATGGGAGTAATTTTGGTTATGTGCAATATATTGATCTAAAAGGACAACCTCTTTTACCAAATCTTTAAAATAAATTTCTGTTGATCTTATTCTCCGGAGCACACACCAACTGCTTGTGTTAAAAGTTGAAAGAAGATTGAGATCACTAGTGCTGCATTTGGGGGTTAATTACTTGGACTCACTGGTCTTCCAGTGATATTCGATCACTTGAGAGCAGAAGTCAGTCTACCGCCATACCACCCTGAACGCGCCCGATCTCGTCTGATCTCGGAAGCTAAGCAGGGTCGGGCCTGGTTAGTACTTGGATGGGAGAGCAGAAGTCAAGCATGTAAACAAACCTCTATTGTCCTGACACAGAGATTCCCACACATAAGTACATAAACATGTCTTTAAGGCATTCCATTTTCATGTAATCATTAATGCAAAAAAGTTTTGTGCCAGCCTTCTTTGGTACAAAGGAGAGACAGAAAGTGACTATTAGGAGGCATTGGTATAAGAAGCTATTGCTGTACCATGGTTTTATAGAACAATTCCCCAACACATCAGAAATTAAAATTACGGTGACCTTGTTAAGGCCTTAAAAGAGAGAGAACCACCTCTAATTCTTTATCCTGCTCTCTATCTTCAAAGCCAGCTTTCTTTTCTCCCTGGCATTTTGAATTCATTCTTCTGCTTGAGGTAGTAAGTTCAGGAAATTTTCAAAGAGACAAAGCAACTCAAAAGAATATAAATGTCAAACACATGTAAATTTCCCCTGTTTCACTTTTCCCCAAGTCAGGAATGTCCTTTGTTTTCTCCTGGTATGTTTCAGCTGACTGACACCTCTGGCTGAGGAGCAATCATCCAGGCAGCCTCCTTGCAATGTAATGACAATCAGTTACCGAAAATGTGCAGGCACTGATAACAGGATTCAGAAGGGTCGGAAATGAGTGGAAGGAAATGGGCATTTCAAAAAGTGTACAACAGCTCCTGACGACCCTGCCTTGAGATGGCATCCAACAAACTTATTAATTTCCTGTTGTGAAATAGAAAGCAGCCAAGTGAAATCCTGAAAGAGGATCATTCTGGAAAATAGGGAGAAGACTTTACTGTTTAGACGGTATTCCTGCAGTTAGATTATATTCTCTCAGAAACCTCTCTCCTATTTGTGTCAGTTCAGTCAAGATGAATATACTCTAGAGGGTGAAAAATCTTCATGAGTAATGTGATAGTTTTTATGGAAATGGACAAGTAAATCAAATACATATAAATAACAGATTCACAAAATATTTCAACAAAAATCTTATTTAAAAAATGGAGAATTTACTCCCCTGAAAAAAAACCCAACCATGGTGAATTTATTCCAAATACATGCCCTCCAGAGGAGAGAGCAATATACAGACGTGAGAACACCTGAAGAGGCTCTTTCATTTACCACCCACTGTAATCCAGGTTTTCTTTCATTCAAAGTGACTCTGTGAGCTAGGTAGTAGCCTCTACCCTACAGGTGAAAAGCCAAGGACTTTAATACATGAACTTGTTCATGGTCAAACAATCAATAGGAGACAGATACAGGATTTAAAGTAACCCTTTTAAATTCTAAAACTAAGAATCTTAATCTTCATGCTCTCCATTCAAAAAATAAAATATAAGTTGAGAAACTGAAATGGTAAGGGTGGTAAGGGGTCTAGAGATTATATCACATGAACGGAATTTTAGTGTTTAATACAAAGAACAGACAGACAAGGACTTCATAGGAGCTGTAGAGAAACTCTGAAAGGTAGTCATCAAAATCAGGAGAAACTTCTTTTCAACTCAAAAGTTTTACTAAAAACAAGAATTTGCAGATGCTGCTTCTAGCCATGACAGAGACGTTTGATTCAGACTAATAACAGATAACATAAAATTGTTTAATCAGTGAGCAAATAAAGCAGCCAGATCCTGAAGAGAAGGAAATATATTGAGAAAAACCCTTATATTTGTCATTTTCCCCTCCACACCATTGCAATTTTTTAGAAAAACAGGGGCGGATCAGAATGTGACAAACTTTCTATTAATCTTACTGGTTCATGAAGATCAAACTAAATTAGCTCTGAGCTATCTAAGACACTAAGATTTAAGGGAAAATAAAAATGTTTCTAGATCATCCTCCCTAAAGTTAAATAATTTATTTCTGGCAGTGATATCAATGAAATACAAAAGAAAATTGTTTTAGCAAAAGGAAAATTAACCTCGAGAAGAGCATTAATACAGAAACAAAAGAAGAAGATCAGAAAGCATAAATGTATGGGTAAATCTGAATAGCAACTATTAAATAAAAACTCATATTGTGGAATATTTCATACATACACACATAATCAAATGTTTTAGACATAATTTTAATTGAGACAATAATAAGACAAAAAGTCAGAGAGTGGAAAATAAGTTAAGCTTTATTAGCTTTGATTTACCCTAGAATGGGGTAAAAGTAAAATTAGAATTAAAGATTCATTCTTATAATCTTTAGGATAAAAATAAAAAATGAAATAAGAATGTACATAAAATGTACCAAAAAGTACACAAGAAAATAGAATAATAAAATGCTATTTTGTTAATTCAAAAGGCAGGTAAACAATAGCAGAAAAGATGAATAGGCATGACAAAAAGAAAATGTAAAATATATATTTAATGTTTAAAAACAAATGTATCAGCAATTACATTAAATATAAATGGACAAACATTCTATAAAAACATAAACATACACAAATTGGGCAATAGAGAAATAAAATATGTTCCTTCCAGGAAACACTTAAAAAATGAGAACAAGAATAAATAAAAACAAAAGGCTATATATTTTACAAATATAATCAAAATAAAGTTGGTACAAGATTACTAACACAGAACTAAGATTTCAACGTGAATAGTATTAGTGATAAAGCAGTTTGTAACAAAGATAAATTTGATTGAAATATAAATGTTTACATTCATAATAACATAGATTCGAATATAAATCACAAACTGACCAGATTGAAAGAATAAAAATTGATATTCATAGTATGAGAACTACTCATATCTCTTAGTGACAAGACAGAAAAATAAGATATTTTTAAACAAATCAGTAAACTAACTTGACCTAATTGTTATAAACATACAACATTTCATGAACCTGCAGAACTTAGTTTTTTGAATGTATGTGGTACATTTTAACAGTGTTAAATATCTTCTCATTTCTCTTTGTCCTTCTTTATTTATTTTAGTAAGGGCTTACAGTTTTCATTGCACAGGTCCTTTGCCACCTTTAACTTTTCTTCCTGGTATTTAATTATTTTGGATGCAATAGTGAATAGGATTATTTCTTGGTTTCTTCCTTTTCTACATTGTTTGCATGTAGGAACACAACTGATTTTTGTAAACTGCTTTTGTAACCTACCAATTTACTGTATTTTCATTTCAACTCATTTTTTAGTGGTCTTTAGGGGTTATTTTACCATATTTTATCATGTCATTTGCAAAGTTTAGATTACTTTTATGTCTTTCTCTTACCTAATTTCTCTAGTTAAGACTTCCAGTACTATGTTGTATAATAGTGGTAAAATCAAACACATTTGTTGTGTTGCAGATCTTAAAGTAAAAGCTTTTAGTTTTTCACCAGTGAAAATAATGTTAGCTATCAGTTTGTCCTATACAGCATTTGCAATGTTTGTGTATGTTCCATTCCATCTATCCCCATTTTTTAGGGTTTTTGTCATAAATGGATGAATTTTATCAAATGCTTTCTCTGAATATAGGAGCATATGATTTTTATCTTTGTGTTGATGTGAATTAGTTTGATTGATTTTTCAGGTGTTGACCATGCTTGCACTCCTGGATTAAATCCCTCTTGGTCATGGTATATGATTTTTTTCAGTGCATTGTTGAGTTTGGCTTGCTAAGATTTTGTTTTTACAACTATGTTCACCAGAAAATTGGTCTGTAATGTTTTGTTTTGGTTTTTGTCACATCTTTGTCTGATGTTGGTATTTGGGTAATGCTGGCCTCATAAAATGTGTTGGAAGCATTCCCTTTCTTTCAAATTTTTGGAAATTTGATAAGAATAGTTCATCTCTGAAGTTTTGGTAGAACTTACGAGTGAAGCCATCTGGTCCTGAACTTTTGTTTTTTTGGGATACTTTTGATTACTAGTTCAAACTCCTTTCTTGTACTTAGTCTGTTCAGGTTTTCTGTTTCTTCCTGATTCAGTGTTAGATGGTTGCATTTGGGATATTAGACTTATATAATTGTTCATAGTAATCTCTTATCATCCTCTGTCTGCTAAACTTTTCCTCTTGTCTAGGATTCTATTTAGTAGAGCTTTCTCCGTTGTTTTCTTAGTGATCCTAGCTAATGGTTTGTCTATTTGGTTTATGTTTTTCAAAGAACCTCCTTTCGATTTCAGTAATCATTTGGGCTATCTTTTTTATTGCTATTTCATTTGTTTCTTCTTCAATTTTTATTATTTCCTTCCTTCTATTGACTTTTGATGTATTTGTCAATCTTTTTCTACTTTCTAGTTAAGGTTAAGATTATTTGAGTTCTTTCTTGTTTCTTGATGTGGGCCTCTATTGCTATACCCTTCCCTCTTAGTATGACTTTTGCTGTGTCCTATAGTTTCTGATAGTGTTGTCCTCATTTTCATTTGTCACAGGTATTTTTTAATTTCTTTTTTGATTTCCTCATTAATCCAATAGGCATTCAATAGTGTCTTGTTTACTTTACAAATTAGAGGTTTTTCCTTCTTTGTTTTTGTAGTTGATTTCTAGTCTGATACCAGTGTGATCAGAGAAGTTACTCAATATGATTTCAATCTTAATGAATTTACTGAATCTTGTATGGACCCTATATATGGTCTCTCCTGCAGAATGGCCCATGTGCATTCAGTTCCTAAAGAGTCCAGACCATTCATCCCAGCTCATAAGTTTGCAAGCTTTTTGTATTTAACACACTTATAGTATGTGTGATACAGTTTTCCACTAGCCTCTGGGCAGAATCTGGAGAGAATATTTGGTCACTGATATCTGCTAACCTGGACAGGCCTAAAGCTCCTGTGAAACTTAATCTCTTTAGTTCACTTTGTATCTACAGTTCTCCAGTATGACTTTCATGACACATATTTACAGTCAATGCAGCCAGTGAGGAAGTTTCAATGACTTTCTTCAAAGAAACAGAACAAACACTGAATTCATATGGAATCTCAAAAGATCCCCCAAATAGTTAAAATAATCTTATAAAAACTGTGGCATCACACTACCAGACTTCGAAATACACTACAAAACTGCATTAATCGAGACACAAGGAGATAAAACCAATGGAATAGGAATGCCAAGCCACGAAATAAACCCATACTTATATCAATAGTTTATCTATGACAAGGAAGTCATGAGTATACATTGGAGAAAGTAAAGTTTCTTCAATAATGTTGAGAAAACTGGACAGTCACATGAAAAATAATGAAACTAGATCACTATCTCACACCACACACAAAAATGAACTTCAAATGGACTTAAGACCTGCATGTAAAAACTGAAGCCACAAAATGCATAGAAGAAAATATAGGCAAAACCCTCCACCACATTGGTTTTAGTGATGTCTTTATAGATTCATCTCCAACAGAAAGAGAAACAAAAGAGAATATGAATAATTGGGACTACATCAAACCAAAAAAAATCTTCACAGAAGAAACTATCATTCAAACAAAAAAGACACCTTACAAAATAGGAAAAAATATTTGCACATCATGTATTGGTCAAGGAACTAATATCCAGCTTCTACAAAAAACTCATACAAGTCAATAAAAAGAAAATAACTCAATCAAAAATATCTGCCAAAGAGCTAAATGGATACTTCTTCCAAGAAGACACACAGATGGCCAAAACCACATATATGTACATTGAAATGTGCTCATCCTCACTTATTATCAAGGAAATGTAAATCAAAACCATAATGAGATGTGATCTCACACCTGTGAGAAGGGCCCATATCAAAAACTACCAGAAATAAGAAGTGTTGGGAAAGATATGGAGAAAAAGGAACTTTTGTATACTGTTAGAAATGTAGGCTGGGCCTTCCTGGTGGCGCAGTGGGGTAAGCAACACACTGTGAAGCAAACCGCAGCCACTGCAGCACGAGTTCGATCCCTGCTGCCGGCCAGGCGGAGGACCCACATGGTGCAGCAGACCTCTCCTGCCTCGCCCACTGCTCCCCTCAGCAGTGTACTTCTGTTGATCTGCCTGTTCTGCTCCCCGCTCTCTGTGGTGAATCCTCTCACCCTCCCCCCGCCCACACCTCTGGCCTGTACCCCAGTGCTTGTATGCATAAATAAATCTTAAAAAAAAAAAAAAAGAAATGTAGGCTCATCCAGCCTTTATGGAAACTGTATGGATCATTTTCAGAATATTAAAAGCAGATTGCCATATGATCCAGGAATGCCACTCCTACTTCCAAAGAATGTAAAATAACTAGTTTGGAGAGATAAATGCATTCCAAGATTCATTGCAGCACTATTTACATAATCAATTTATGGAAACAACCTAAGTGCCCAAGGACAAATGAGTTAGGAAAATGTGAACATGTGATACACACACATGCACATGCAATGGAATACTACTCAGCTATAAAAAAAGAGATGGAAATGCCACTTGTGACAACATGGGTAGAACTAGAGGGGATAATATTAAGTGATACAAGTCAGAAGAAGAAAGACAAATGTCAGGTGGCTTCTATTATATGTGGAATCTGGAGGAAAAAGTGACAGGATCAGATAAAACGAAATCAGTAACAAACTCCAGATCTGACTATAGCATTTGGGATTCCAAAGGGGAGTGAGAAAGAGGAGAGCAAAGTGGGGAGGGAACAAGGAACTATGGTGGAGGATTACCTGCCCTGGTGGTGTATGTGGTGTGGTAACATACATCTGAAGGGTGTGTGTCCTATACCTCTCTAAATTATGTACAGTTTTGCAAACTGATATTGTAACAATAGTAATAATAACGTAACAACAACAGAAACAGAGATACTTACCGTGGCAAAAAAAAAAAAAAAAGAAAAGAAATTGAATGTAGAGAATGTCTTTTACTTGCCTGACATGGAAATTTTTCTGAATATGTAGAAGTGGTATGGAAGCTGAAATGGAAAGCAGAGAGAACATTCTATAGTCTTACAGTTAATAGATCTCAAAGTCCTTTGGGTGGCTTGTAACATATCTAGAACAGCCCAAGTTCTAAAGACACTTTAGAACAACAGGTGAAGAGACCTGAATAATGTGATAAACTAGCTCAAGTCCTGATAGGATGAATATGAGTAAACCTCTTCTCTGACTCACTGGCAGGGAAAAGGTCCTTCCCTCCCTTGGAAATGGCTGTATTTATTCAGGGGCTAGTTGTTCATTACGACATTCTTAAAGCTTGTGAAAGAAAGTGAAGAAGCATTTCTCATTAAGAGAAAAACTGTCAGTAGAAGCAGACTCATAAAAGACTCAGATATTGAAGTCTACAAAGACTTTAAAACAATTACTAAAATATGTTAGAGATATTTAAAAAAAGGATGGAAAATAGAAGTAAATAAAATATCTAAAAACCAACCAAATAAAAATTCTAACACTGAAAAAGTAAAATATATGACATTTAGACAGAGTAAACCTATTCTTCCCTAGGTCATATATCATGTGGTAAATGTTACCTCAGTAAAATATATAAATTTTTTCAAAACTCATTAATTGAAATACTGTGTGTGTATTGAATTAAATACTTATTTGATGGACCTAAAGTAGAATGGAAAATATATCACTTATCTTACCCATGTGAATAATATCAGTTATTTTATTCAGGTCATCACAGTCAAACTGGTTAAAAACCAAAGATAAAGAGTAACATTTTAAACAAGACATAAAATAAATTCTTAAATGCAGAGTAAGAAAATGTATAACTTATATGCTGGAAAACAAAAAAATATGATAGTCAACTTTTCATCAGAAAACAAGATTAAAAAAGACAATGAAATTGACATTTGTAAAGTGCAAAAAGAAAAAAAATTAGAGTTTGAAAAATGCAGCCTACATAGAGATATTTTTTGCAAACCAAAGCTGACTGAAAGGACCCATCCATGATGGCAGCACAGATCTGCAGAGAGGAATTAAGAACACCAAAAAGGTAAAATAACCCTAACCCTAAAAGAATATTTAAAAAGTCAAAAGAAATTGTATTCTTTACTATAAGAACAATGTGGGGGTGGGGGGGCGAGAGGTCATAATACATGTGGAAATAAAATAGAAGGCGTCAATAACACAATGCACTAGAGGAAGAATAAATGAAATTATTCTCTGATCAAGTTTTCATATTGCCCATGAAATGGTAGAGGCTACGTCAGTTATCTTAGTAAGTCAGGGTAATAAATTGAGGTTGCATGTATTAATCACAAGAGCATTGCTTTTCCACCTGTGGTCATTTCAAAGGGATACGATTCACTTTTGGCTCTCAAATGGGGCATTGGAGAGGAGGCTGCTACTATCTTCTGGTGGAAAGAAACAGTATAATCTGGATGATTTTAAAACCCAGTTAATCCAAAATATGGCAAGAGAAAAATAAGAGCTGGGACAAAATTTTTTTATTAGATTTATTTAATTGTATTTGACAACATGTGTGGTCCCCAAGGAGTTCCCGTGCACCATCACCTCAGTCTCTTGTGCTCTTTATGTCCTCCTCTGGGACTTTGCCCTCCCCTCCTTCGCCCCCACCCTCCATGTTCCCTTTGGTCTATCTTTAACCTTTTGATCTTGTTGAGTTCATTTGTTTGTTTGTTTTTGGTTGTAATTATCCATTTCCTTGAGCTTTCTCTTGTTTTTTTGTCTTCATCTTTTTGTTTTGTTGTTGTGGTTGTTGTTTTCACATTCCTCCTAAAAGTGAAGCCTGTTTCACTGAGTATAATTCCTTCTAGCTCCATCCATGTTTCTATAAAGGTCCCTAGATTTTCATTTTTGATTGCTGAATAGTATTCCATTATGTATATGTGCCACATCTTCTTGATCTAGTTCTCTACTTTTGGGCATTTGGGTTGTTTCCAGGTCTTACCAATTATAAATATTGCTGCAATAAACATGGGGGTACAGTACTCTTTTGGATCAGTGTTTTTGTGTCCTTTGGGTAGATCCCCTAAGAGTGGGATTACTGGATCATATGGTAGTTCCACCTCTAGTAGACCGAGGAACCTCCATACTGCCTTCCATAGTGGTTAGATTAACTTGCATTCCCACCAGCAGTGTAGTAGAGTTCCTTTTTCTCCACATCCTCGTCAACATTTATTGTTGTTGGTTTTTTTGATATGTGCCATTCTTACCGGTGTAAGGTGGTACCTCATTGTGGTTTTAATTTGCATTTCCCTGATTATGAGAGATGTTGAGCATTTTTTTCATATGTTTGTTGGCCATTTGTATATCCTCTTTGGTGAAGTGTCTTTTAAGTTGCCCATTTTTTGATTGGGTCATTTGCTTTGATTTTCTTGAGTCTTATGATTTCTTTGTATATCTTTGTGATCAGTCCCTTGTCAGTTGTATAGGGTGCAAAGATTTTTTTCCCAATCAGTGGGGAGTCTTTTTGTTTTGGCTAATGTTTCTTTTGCTATACAGAAGCTTTTTAACTTGATATAGTCTGATATGGGAAATGTTAAAGGGGAAGAGAGGCACTAGACATCAGAACAAATATCTGACTTCTTATGAATAAATACTCCATTTATTGGCATGATGTGGTTCATGAGATGAACTGTCAATCTGACTGACAAGTTTTCTAGACTGAAAAGAATAAAACAACCATATCTTGTTTACAAGAAACTTTAAAGTTCACAGATATGTTGAAAACAAAGGTTTGAAAAAAATATACCATACACTGCAACCATAATACAGCCTTTGTGGCTAGTGTTATGAGACAAAGTAGACTTTTAGATAAGAAGTACTAAAAAACATCAAGGAGGCTTTCATGATAACAGAATTATTGGTTCATCAAGAAGACATCATTCCAAATGTCTACGTGACTAATAGCATGGTTTCAAAATACATGAAGCCAGATTTGAAAGAACTGAAAAGATAAGAGACAAATCCTGAGTCATTTTTAGCGGTATTAGTGCAGCTTTCTCAGTAATAGGTAAAATAAGCAGTAATCAATAGAACAGAATTATTCAATAATAATCAGTAGAGGCAATAAATATTTTGAATAATACTATTAATTTGCATTAAATCTATAAACAAGGAGGGAATACTTTTCAAATACCCATAGAATAGTCTTCAAAATATCACATATCCAGGTTTGCAAAAGTAGTTCTCAACTGTTTAACAGCAATGAAACCACAAAAGAAATGCTTTACCCAGAATACGGAAACCAGAAATCAATAATAATGACAACTAGAAAACCTCCAAGTGTTTCAATATTAAGTAATATATTTCTAAGTAACTCACTGGTTAAAAAAATATATTACTTGAAAGTAATTTGAGGGAAAAAATGAAAATTCAGCATGTCAAAATTTGTGGCATGGAACTAAAGCAGAACTCAGAGCAAGTTTTATACTTCAAATGCATATATTGAAAACATGTTTTAAAACATTTAGGCTTCCTTCTCAATTTAAAAAAAACAGGGTATGATGAAAATGGAAAGCAGAAATTAATGAAATAGGAAAGAGAAAATCGACAAAGCAAAATATTGGTTCTTTGAAAATATTAAAATGACTAACATCCTCATGAAGGCCAGGCTCCCCAAAATGTGCAAAACAGGCCTCTCCAAGATGTGCCACTTTGGCATGTGGATGATTTAGCTTTGAGTTCAGTTGTGTCCCTGCGGACTCAAGAAACTTTCACCACTTCCTTCACTACCTCCTAGAATGAAAATCAGGGGCTATACCCAGAACTAGGGTTATTAACAGAAATAACCTTTCTATCTGAAAAAACCATCTACATGAAGGGTTAATACCTAATTAACAGAACATCTGTTCTTCATCATGTGCTTCCCCTGCTCTCTCTTTGAAGCTCCAGGCGCCTACCCCTGTTTCTTAGCTCAAGGCATATAGCCCCAATCTGTCTCACTTAGGAATGCACATGTGTATGTAATTCAATGAGGTTTTTCCTCCTCCTCTTCTGTCTGGTTAAGGAATTAAAATTTATAATTTAAAACCTTCCCATAATGTAAATTCCAGACCAGATAGCTTCAATAGTGATTCTATCAGACACACAAATATACAAATAATTTCAGTCTTACTGTCATGCAGACACAGGAGATAAAAGGAACACTTCCCAACTCCTGAGGTCAACATTATCCT
Source organism: Galemys pyrenaicus (assembly GCA_019455555.1). Classification (NCBI taxonomy): domain Eukaryota; kingdom Metazoa; phylum Chordata; class Mammalia; order Eulipotyphla; family Talpidae; genus Galemys; species Galemys pyrenaicus. The sequence goes on from JAGFMF010011983.1 coordinate 54,277, forward strand.
AATACCAACATTTGACAGTTTTTATAATAAAGTAACAAAGACAAATCTTCTAAAACAAAGTATAACAAATCAAATGTGACTATAAATGAAAGAGAAGACTATCTCATAGTCAGGGACACTTTATCCAAGAAAAGAATGCTTACTTAATTTTCTAAACTCCCCTGAATAGATACACTTCACTCACATAAACACACACACATATGCACACACACAGCATGCACATATGTGTGTATATATATACACACACATACATATATGGAAATGCAAGGGATGAAGATAAACTTAGAAAAGGAACATTGAAAGACTACAAGATACCAAGATTTATCATACATTTTAGTAACTAAAAAATATATGATTGGCACAAGAACACACACGTAGAACAGAGAAAGAATTCTTAGACCCACACATATTTTGGTCACTTAATTTATGATAAAGGTATCACTGCAGTTCAATAAAGGATGGTCCTTTAATAAACCATGCTAGATTAAATAGGTACTCCTCTGAATAAAATTGCTGATTGATATTCTTCTCCCCATTTTAGAGAAAAGGCAGGGAGACTTGCAGAACATAAATGTGGAACTAAGACCATATAGCTAACAAGCTACCATGCTATATAACATGCTGTTGTTTCTGGTCATGGTCCAGGAAATTTACATGCATTATTTTGATACCCCCAAATCAAAATTTTGTAGATAAGTAAACACTCCGGGGCTACCTACGTCTCTTAGAACTATCTGTAAGAATCCACCCCTTCCCCACTTCAAAGTTGTCCTTGTCCTGATTCTCAGGACCTGTGAACACATTACCTAGCCTGGCTAAAGAGCCTGAGCAGAGGTGGTAAGGGTTTTGAGATGGGGAGATTACTCTGGACTATCTCAGTGAACCAAATGCAATCCAAGAGTCTTTATAAAGGGAGACAAGAGAGTCGAGTAAGAGAGGAAATATCAGAATGGAAGAGGAAGCCAGATGAAATCAGAAGATGGCACATGACTGGCTTTGGAGATAGAGGAAGGGACCAGAAGCCAAGGAGTATGGGAGAACACTAGATGCTGGAAAAGGCTAGGAAATAGGCCTAGAGCCTCTGGGCTGGAAGCAGCACATTGCTGCAGACACCTGGTCTTTAGCCCTTGGAACAGTTTCAGACATCTGTCCTTCAGAACTGTAAGATGATCAAACTGTTGGTCTGAGTCACTAAGATTATGGCAATTTTTCACAGCATCAAGAGGAAGCCCATGCATGTTTCCAACTAGGACTAGCTCCCAGGATTTTCTGTGTCCATAGTCTATACTTTGAGGTAGGCATACTCACCCAAAGAGGAAGGAAAGCTGAGTCAGAGTGGTGTGGCCTGGCATTAACTAATTGACAGTGGTGTTTGGCATTAACTGATAGTGGTATCCCTGAAATTCAAACAGAGAAGAAATTCCTAAAGACCTGATTTATGTGATATGTAGACATACTTAGAGAAATATGTGGCAACCAGAAAAATCCTCAAGGAAAGAATTCCCTGGTCATCTGCATATTGTTTTTCAGATATGTGTAAGCACACTAACACACACATGTATTCATAGCCACATATGTACTTGCATACACTTGTGGCTATGCAGACATGCATACAGACATGTGTGCATGCATGTGTATGTATGAATGTGATCGTGTATGTGAAAAAATAATCTTGAAATTTCACATAAGATACTTTTTACAAAAACTGCTCCTGAGAAGGAAAGTTCCTTCCTAGGGGAATCATGATGGGAGGTTTGTAATGTCACCATTAGCTTTCCTTTTGTCTCTTTTTAATATTGACCCATTTACATGTCCAGTAAAAATACATACAAAATGAAAAATTAAAATTCCCCTATTATACTTCCACCAGCAAGAATCAAGAGAGGCTGTGGGCTTTCTTCCTCAACCACGTGTGGCTTGTAACATTTGCTGCCTTCTTCCACCCTCCACCCTGACACCCGGACCTCTATAGTCTCGCTGTACCTTCCTCCTAGTCAACATGGAAGCCAGTTTCTGTCACCCTCTAGGCCCAGCCTCTCATTCTCAGGGCTCTTTGCATAAGTAGGATCACTCCTTCTCAGCTTAATCTGTCTCCAGGCAGCTGACCACCATCCGGGTCACTCTCTAGCTCACTCCTTGGCCTGCTCTGTGCCTGCATCCTGCAGGAGAAAGCAGGCTTCTTAGCACAGCACCCCAGCTCTGCAAACCCCTGGAAGCAGTAGACTCTCAATAATGATTTGACAGGAAGCACTGTAGCCCCAGGGAGGGAGGGTGTGAAGGGCCTGCAAGGGATCTTGCAGTCCTATGCTGGGAAGCCATTTGAGGGGCTGCAAAGTGAAGAGGTGAACAGAGAGGGGTGTTCCTAGGAGGTCCATGCACCTGCCCAGCAGGTGAGTAATAAAGAAGAAACTGCTGTGTAGACACACCCCCCGCCCCTGTTACATGCCAAGTCTCCTTCAGCCACCCCCACCCGGTGGTGCCTGCTGCAGCAGCTCAGCAAGAGGAAGATGAAGCATTTCTAAACCACCAGGACAAAGGGCCAAGTTACCAAGTTCAAGGCCCATGGCTGGTAAAGCCCAGATGTGAGACGGGGAGCTCAGTAACAGTCCCAGAGTGCCGTGAACAGCTAAAATAATAAAACTGTACACTTTCCTAAAGGCAGAGAAAAAACCTGCAAGAAGAATCATTGAAAATGATACCTGGGACTTGCTGTATGATTTGTGCTAATCATGAACAATTTTTCAGGGGAGAAGGTTCTAACTTTTCTTATATATAGAAGACTCCTAATTTAGGTTCACTTAGGAGCATATCATCTATGAAAAATTACTGCATCATTCAATAAGCAATTACTGAGCACTTTCTGCAGGAAACGACACCCACACTCAGTAATACAGAAAAGCCCTCATGGAGCTTAGGTTCTAAATGGGAAGGCCAGTGACATCACTTAAACTACGAGTCCTGCCCTTTGGGCATCAGTGGTGATACAATGGAGGGGAACCCAGAAAACACAGAAGCCCTCCTCAGGGTGGCCAAGAAGGAAGGAGGAGCCAAAGCACCAGCGCTCTGAAGGACCCTTGTAAGCTACTGCCAACGCCAGCTGCTCACAGCATGGTCCCCAGGCCACCCAATGGCATCATCAGGAACTTACTGAGTGGCGCACTTTCAGGCTTCATCCCCGAACCTCCTGCATCAGTGCTTCTTCTAATAAGCTCCCAGGATGTGCATGCACTGGGAGGCCTGAAACCACTCCCCAGGCCACTCTTGTAAGGAGCAGGGCTTGCCCTGTTTCCCTGCACTATCTGCTAAACAAGAAGTACCTCTTCTTCCTCCAGGGGCACACATTCAGACTCCTCAAACATCTTAGGTGCTAACTCTACAACGTGCATTTCACATTTCCCCCAGAGCTCCCTGCAAGATTAAGTTTAGTCACTGCAGTAGGGGAGCAAAACTTTGCCACCCCCAAATACATCTTTTTTTGGCAAACAGCTGATTTAATGGGTGGGACTTTAAAGGCTAGGGAGAGGTTGCTTTAGAAAAAGAATATTTGCATGTAAATTGCTGGAGGGTTTTGTTCCAGAAAGACCAATCTTCTTACCTCTTTTCTGTGGAGAAGGCAGAACTGCAAATCTGCATTTATTTTTCTGCTGTGTTTTGCCCTAGTTAATGCCCCAACTGACCTTCCCTTTCTCAAAATTCTTGTTTCAGTTAAGGTATTTAAGATAGAATCTGAAGCCACATGGTGAGTCAGTTAGCCAGGCTGGGTCGATCTCATGTAGCAAGAGGTAAGCATCTTATTACTAAACTTCTCTTTGGCTTTTTGTCTTGTTGATCTGTCTATGCTTGTTTGATTATCTGCCAGACAAGAAGAACCCAGAGGGGTATTGGGAGATTTCTTTTGCACCTCAATACCCCATGGTGCCTCTCTGCTGCCGCCCCATCTTTCCTTATTTCCCTGCCCCTGTACCTTCCTCCAAACCAACCTGTCTCCAGGTGCAGGGAGACCAAAGGTCCCTCTGAGGAGACAGTAAGTGGAGCACTGAGGCATGACTAGGACAAGGAACTACCTCTGCCAGTAGAGGCAAAAATTAATGAAAAGACTGGAGCCTGGGAGGAAGGAGAAGTGCTCAGGGGAGAGAACTGAGGCCGGTGTGGTAGGAACACCCCCAGGAAGCCATGTGGAGGAAGGGTCAGGATGCCGAGAAGGAAAAAGGGTGGACCTCCATCCCACTGATGAGAGAGCTAGAGATGAGCAGGGCAGTGCTCAAAGGTTAGAGAAAATGAGAGAAGAGTCTGGAGCTCATTGCAGTCTGGACTGAAGATATCTACAAACAGCTGGTAATACCATTGCTCCCCCAACTTTTGACTAATGCCACCAAACTAAATAAGTCTCCAGTCTCACCTACCCAAATATGACTACAAAATAAAAACAAATGACCCCACCACAAAATTGCCTGGTCCTTCTATGAAAATGGCCTTGACAGCAGCATAGATGAGACACACAGTGATATTTCCTTCCCTAAAAGTCAAGTCCATGTTCAGAGAGAAACATGAAAATTAAGATAATCACTAAATACTTATTATAATGAGGATACTGACAAATACCACAATAAGGTATCAACCCTCTGTGAGAATGAGCCATATAAAAAAGAATGGAATCAACAAGTGTTGTTGAGGATGTGAAGAAAAAGGAATTCTCACTCACTGTTGGTGGGAATGGAAGTTGGTGCAGTCTCTTTGGACACAACAATATGGATATTTCTTAGGAAAATAAAAACGTGAAAACTCTAATATACAAAGTCTCTCGACACCTATGTACCTAGCAACACTGCCTATAATTGCCAAGTCGTGGAACTAACCTAAAGGCCCTTCACAGAGAAGTGGATAAAGAGAGAAATGAACGGACCTGAGGAGATGAGGTTAAATGAAAGAAGTTGGAAAGTGAAAGATATTGGATGGTGTCACTATCTGTGGAATATAAGTAAGTAACCCCCAAAATAAACAAAACCAAAGGCAAAATACAGCAAGAATAAATCTTGAATTCAGTGAAAGAACTTAATGATTACAAGATGGGACGGGGCATCGCATAGGGCATTCTGGAACTGGGGAAGTGGAATATGCACACATATGGAAGAGCAAAAATATAACCCCCAAATTAAAACATAAAATAAAAATTTAAAAAAGAACAATCAGCGATAAACTCATTGGCTCCTCCTTCCTGGACTTGGGTTGACATTTGTTTATTGAGAAATGTGCATCACTCATCTTCTATGGCCTGGGAACATCCTGGGCTTTGGGGGCCCTGAAATGGATGATGAAGATCACAGAGGAAGCAGCAGCCCAGATATTTGAATTGTACATGACAAGTGTGATAAGCTCTTTTTGGACAGTGCGTTAGACAGTGAAAGGATATCTAACTCTTCCACGGGAGTTAGGAAAAGTTTTAGTAAAGAGGCAAAATAATCAACTTGGGTTGGACTTAAAGAATAAGTAAAAACCTAACAGGCAAGGCAATGAAGGACAAAAGCAACATTTATTTGAGGAAACATTCAGCTGGGCTGGAGTATAATCTGTACACAAGGATCGGGAATGGAGGGAATCTCAGGAACATTTCCTCGGGTAGACTGTGCAAGCTTTCTTAACTGCAGGACATCTCACAGCCTTTAATAGGTGCCTAGTGATTCTCCACAAAAAAAGGCAAAATACTTAGTACTTCCTAATTATATTGGATCACAGATAGTACTTTAATTTTTCAAAAATTATAAATGACCTGCATGTAAAGTAAAATAATTGTAGATTACACTGTCGTGTGACTGTGTATAGTGTATGTGGTGTGACGAGAATGAAAAAGTACAGTAAGTCTTTAAGAAAGGGCTAGCAATATGATCACAATGGGAAGCTAATTCTGAGCCCTTATTTAAAGCAGAGACTGAGCTATGACAGACCCCATGATCTCTGCCAAAAACACAGCCAAATCTCACGAAACTCTACATTTCAAGAAGTTCTTCAGAGCATCTGACTGAAGTCCTTGCTGCGGATTAAGTCATGCATCATCCCTGCATCCAAATTAATCCTATTTTGCCAGATTATTAAAATAAGTCTTTTTCTCCTGTGCTGACTCAAGCAGAACACTCACTAAATAATAATAAGCCAGAGAAATGCAGGTGGTAAACACCAAGAATCAGCTGGTTTCCAAATTCTAACATTTTTAAATAGTGAACAATTCAGCTACCTCTGTATTTTCCCAGGGTCTATTCCTTTCTGAATCTAAGTGTTCTCTCTACATATAAACAGGCTCTTTCTTCCAGAGCCTATTTCTTCCTTCATAGGACTATTTGGCCTCCTGAGCACACCTGTCCATGAATATTTGACAGAACAGGCTGTGATGTCTGATGGCTAAGCTGTTCCATCTTCCTCACCAACTCCCGCTGAGAATCCCATAAAGGCTTGAGAAGAGTGGGAATTAGGACACCTCTGCCACCCACCGTGTGACCCGAGTAGGACATTGCCACTTTGGGGTGTGTGAAATGAAGTTGGCTCGGCTGTGCCATCTCTGAAGCCTGTACTACCTCTGAGCCTGAGAAATGCCATCTCATCTTTCCTCTCAGCCCTGTCATCTGTAAAAGATGAAAATTCTCAGAGCACGAGTGACTTCCGGATGCTTTCCCTCTCTCAGCTCCTGCTCTAGCACATTCAGAACAGAAACTTCCCAGCACTGAAAATTTAGTGGTACTAATCAACAGTCTCAAGATGAGGTCAAATGAGGTCAAAGCCGAGCATTTATCCTTTTGGCTGAGACTATCTCCTCCAACAGCTGCACAGAACAGATAGTTTTCCCTTGAGTAAAAAAGTGATATGGTCCCAAAAGATGAGTAAACATCTCTCTCCCAAGGGCCCTTCAATCATCATGCTGAAGCCAATCAATTCACCTAGACTGGAAGAGGCAGCAGCAGAGCAAAGAGCACACACTCCAGCTATACTGCAGAAGATAAAACCAGTGGTCCCTACAACTTGGGGACTTGGGTTTCAAAGTTTACATCAGCTAGTACAAATGAGAAGAATTCCCATAAAATTCATAATTCCCATTGCTCTTAAACATTTTCAAGATCCACCTACGTGTGGATCTCATCACTTCACTGACATGTACAAACCTGGCCCCTTTCTCCACTCCCCACTGCTTTCCAAACAGGCAGTTGGGACCTCATCATGCTTTTAAGCAAAATGGGATACACCTAGGGAGGGGACTGACCAAGACGAAGGGGAAAGAGCTTATTTCTATGGGGAAGAAGAGAGTGTGTCTTCTTGCCTCAGTACACGAGCCCACTAGACTGTACAGGCGTCTAGGGTTCAGACAACTTGGGAGAACTGTGGGGTGAGACAACCTGGGGTGGTAGAAGCCATCTTGAATAGCAGCCAGCTGCTCCTTCTCCATGACTCAGTCTCCCCATCTGTAAAGTGAGCTGGTTGGACTAGATGGTCCCTCTTGCATTGGTCAGAGAGTCTGAGACCCCGTACTCCAACAAAGCCAAAAAGCCTCCAAATAAGACAAACCAACTGGCATCCTTACCCTGCCAGGGTAAGACAAGGCAATACTGACACCCAGTGGTCCGTTGGGCAGCTCCCACTAGGTGCCTGGAGTCCTGAGGATCTATCTCTCTCAGTACTGAGGCTGGGCCAGAAGCTTCACTGGGTGCTGGAGACAGGGAAAAGAAAGAGGACCAAATCCATTGCCAGAAAAGCACAAAGTAGCATAGACAGGTTGATTTTCTAAACCCTCTGATGGGGATCTGGCTAAAACTTGGTTAGGCTTAAATAGAGCCAATGTATCACAAGCAAATTTGTATTCCGCAATATTTTTTCCTTCCCTAATGGAAACAAATATGCATTTAAAAATTGCAAGACTTATTTCCCAGGAGGCATTGCCCCCAAACCTTGAACAGTTCTATAATGATTTCTTTGACTTATTAATTAGTCTTTCCAGCCCTGAAAAATAAATAATAAAGTTCCACAAGTGTGAGGACAAGGGCTCTGGGTGGTTTTGCAAGCCTCCCAGCAGAGCGCAAATCCTTCAATTTGGAATAATAATGAGGTGAGGACAGAAAGGATAACTGAGGCAGAACTGTCAGGAAAAGCACATTTGGAAAGCTTTTGCAATTCCAGTGGGCTAATAGTTTCCAGAGTATAAAATCAGCACGATCTAAAATATAACCTTTAATGACATTTAGCCTGAATGGTGAATAAAAGAAAATAATTGGAAAATGTATTTTAATTAATTATTATTTCACATCTAATGGCTTTGATTTTGCAGGAAGGGACCAGCGACCTGGCCATCCAATCACAAGGTAAGTTGATGTCTCAATGCAACACTCCATATCTGACTCCAGAATAATAACATGGGGGAGAATGTGGGAGGACTGAGAGCTAGTTACTAAAATATCTGTGGTTCTTGCCCTTGGATTAGTGGAAAAGCCACCAGCAATCACCATGGCATTGCTGAAAGACAACACACACAGACACACACACAGAGGTGAGTGTATATGTAGAGTGACCTGACTAGACACTCTCCCTTTTCATAGACAACAAAATAAAGGAAAAAAAGCAATACCAAAACCAAAAATCAGTCACAGCAAGTCAAGCAATAAATGTCATCATCTCCAGAAGGTAGCGCCAAGGAGACACTGACTTTGACCCTATCCCTGGAGGGACTACAAGCCCTCTGAACATCTCTTAATACTCCAAAGTTGGACAATAAATGGAAGCATGACTTTCTTTTTGTCCTCAGGACAATCCTTTGAAAAGATGTGGGGCTGTGGTGGGGGGAGGGGGATCAGAAGAGAATGTAAAGGGAATGACACAAATTGACCCATAAGAAGCAGAGGATACTGGACTCCAAGCCAAACTGGGGAACCATCCACAAGATAGTGCCCATGTTGGTACACAAAGGAAATCACCCTGTAAACTCCTGGGTTCTTCTAGGCTGGCAACTAATCAAACAGGCATCAGACAGGTTAAGAGAGAAAAAAAAAAAAAAACCTTTAATAATGACTTATTTGCCTTTTGTACACATGGGAGAGACACAGCCTGACTGAGTAGCTCCCCCAGGTGGCTTCAGAGTCATCTTGAACAGCTTAGCTAGGACAGGAGAGGTTGGAGGATGTGGAGGAGAGGTCAGTCAGGGAGGTACTAGGCAAGTAGCCAAACGTATGCAGATTAGGTTCTGCCTTCTCCTTTCAAGAGAGATAAGGAGGTTACCTCTTCCTGAGAGAGGCCCTTACAGAAGCTTTTATGTAACTATCAAAAGCAACTTCCACCAGCCTTCAGACCCCCTCCCATGAAATTAACCTATTGCTTAAAAGGGCAACAAATTGGGGGACAGCAAATTTTTGCTCCCCTACACCTATGCTTCCTTTAGTGAAGCAATCCCAGGCACAGAAACAACAGTTTTTAAAACAGACAAAAATAGAAACTATTTTCTCCAAGAAAAACTGTATCCAAACCCTGCTGAATCTCCCACCACCACCGCCCCACCATGCTCACAGGCAAGGAGGGTGTGGAACAAGACACAGGAACCTTCCAGCTGCAGCTGAAGGGAGTGGGAAAAAGATGGCAGAGTCAAATTTCAGAGAAGCTGTCTTCAGGAGTAGGGTGATAGCCTGGAAACATCTAAGTAAATACAGCATGAAAAAGAGATTTAAAAACACAAAAATCTTTGTTTTATAAAAAACATATCCAGAAATCATTTCCAAGTACTTTGGCCAATAAAATACATTAATGAGAATGAGACTTTTTCACTTCACATAGCTTGCATTTGCTTAGTTACTGCATATGTGGTGTGGTGCATTTTTCACAGAACAAAGGTTTTGAAAATTAATTACTTTTGCTTATAGACTCCTCAGATATACTGGCATACTTGTTCTTTCTACACCTGTAATAAGAACAAATGTAAAGTGAATAATCTTTTTATTAAAAAGGTAAATTTCACCAAGCTGTTATAGACTAATACTTTGCTTGCCAAAGTTTTTTTTTCCCCCACATCTATATGACAGTATCTAGAAACTTGTTATGAAATCATGACTTTTAAGTCATCTATTTCCTTTCAATTCTAATGTCCTTTTTTATTATAAAGTATTATAAATCATGGTCTCAACTTTTCAATATTCTTTAGATTTCTTCTTTGTTAATTTGTTATTGATGATCTCATTTAAAAACACTAAATTCTGTTACTTTATTTTTCCATTCAAATGTGTCTTTCTTATGTGTATTATAAAAATATAAGATATACTTTATGAAACTATATCTTGTGTGTATTATAAATATAGCTCTTACCCAAATAGTTGTAAATAAAAATGAACAAAAAGTAAAACCTCTCAAATTCTAGCCAAAAAAACAAAACAAAACAAAAAAAAATACCCAAACGAACCAGAATTAAAGAGAGGATAGATCTAAGGAGGAAACAAATAAAATTCAACTAAAATAATACAATTTTAGAACTAACAAGTAAAGTAGAAACAGCAAGAAAGGGAATCACTATAATTGAAAATTCAGTTAAGGACATAGACGACAAGATAATTATAGTAGATATAGAAGGGAAAATTAAGCTAATGAAGAGCTCAGATATAAGAAGAGAAAGTTGTTATTGCATCCTAAAGAAAGAAAATTGTTGAAATTGTGTTATGTGTTGAACGGGGTCCCCGAAAAAAGATATGCCAGACTCTTCATCCTTAGCCCAAGTGAATGTGAGCTTATTTATAAAAAGGGTCTTTGCAGATGTCATCAAGTTAAAAAATGGCAAACTCACTCACAGACTCTAGTCCAATATGGCTAGTGTCCTCAGAAGAGAAATCAGACACTAAGAAAGGAACACCAAGTAAAAAACACTTAGATACAAATGGGAAGACCAAGTGAGCCAGAAGCAGAAATAGAATATTGTAAATATAAACCAGGGCACACCAAGACTGCCAGCTCTCCCTAGAAGCTGGGTCAGAGGCACAGAACAGATTCTCCCTCAAACTCTCAAGAAGAATCAGCACCACAGACAACCTGATTCCAAACCAGTAGCTTTCAGAACAGGAGAATAAATTTCTATTCTTAAGTCACTCAGTTTGAGGTATTTCATTATAACTGCCTTAGAAAACTAATATAAGCAGCAAATCCTACAAATGTGTTGCCCTTTAAGTAAGAAGTTGATTTCACTTAGTTTCCAGAACTAAGCTAATGTAAAAGGAGCTGAGCAGGAATTTTCTAATGAAATTAAAGAAACAGGACAACCACAGTCTTTACCATGTTCTAGAGAAATTTAAAATAGTTGACTGATCCCAAAACCTACCATGGTTAAACCAATAAACTTCAAAAATAAAACATGTTCAAGCTTGGAAATAAAATAAAAAATGTCCAGAAACTCTGTTAATCTAAAACTCCTTTATAAAGAAGAAAATGATAAAATCCTGCCACAGATCTAAATAGTCACCTCAGCAATGTAGTAGCTCAGAGGAAGAAAGTTGGAGGGACTATTTAATCAATTTAAATACAAACTAATAATGGACTATAGAGGATGACTGTGGGCATCATGGTGATGGGTGTGGGGAGAGACATCTGAGGAGGTGTGATCTTCAGACTCTTAATCACATACGTTTTGTAAACCAATGTTATATCAGTAATGAAAATGTCCTAAAAACATAGCACTAATAACAATAATAATCTTGGGCCTCCCTAGTGGCACAAGGGGTTAAGGCACAGCACTATGAAGCTATCTGCTGCCACTGCAGCACAAAGTCAATCCACAGCAGACCTCCCTTGCCTCGCCCCCTGCTCCCCTCAGTGGTGTATTTCAGTCAGTCTGCCTGTTCCGTTCCCCACTCTGTCTCTGGTGAATCCTCTCAGCCCTCATACCTCTCTGGCCTGTACCCCAGTTCTTGCATACATAAACAGATAAATCTTTAAAAGAAAAAAATACTGTTAATTAACAATGGAAATAGAATTGAAATAGTCTAAATCTAAAAAAAACCCCACAGAAATCTTGAAGGAACTACTTCAAATGTATTTTTAAAAAAAGTATTTTGAAAGAGAGATAAGCATCAATAAATATTGTATGTGATTTAAATTTTAGGTTTAAAAATTGATGAATTCGACTAATTCAATGCTTTACATCATTTTTCTTAAAAGTTAATATTTTTATTTAATATTTTAACTTTTTGACAAAAAGTGATAAAAAGCTACATGGAAACCACTCTAGAACATTGGGGAAATCAACATGAGTCACATGTGGTTCCTGATTTTCAAAATTTATAGTCTTTTGACAAAATTAATAAACTTGATATTCAAGTGTTTATTCAATTTTTACATTAGCATCATCTCGGGCAGCTCATCTCGCCAGGTCTGAACGTGCTTCCTACCTGTATCATGAACCCCATGCACCAGAGCTACAAGAAAAGTACAGTATTATCTTCATTATGTATTTGATGAGGAAGAAATTTCTCAAAAGGTTATCATCTTCTACTTCACTTCCATATCTTTTCATCTGTTAAATTCAAGTAAAATTCACTTTAACAGATTTGTGGAAGTAAGAAGAGGAAGGGAAGGCAGGAAATATAAAAGTCAGTTTCAGTCCAGTTGTTAATTAGTTGTATGTGGCAGTTCATTTAATGTGGCAACTTTCCTGGGCTAAGCTAAGGGATGCCCAGAAAGCTGGTGAAATATTTCTGGGCAAGTCCGGGAGGGTGTCTCCAGAAGACATTGACTCATACACTGTAAAGACCAGTAGCCTCACCAACCCACTGAGTGCCTGGACAGAACAAAAAGGCAAATTTGTTCTCTGAACTGAGACTGCTATGCCCTGCCCTCAACCTCTGGGTTCCTGGAGCTAGAGGTTTTGGACTCAGCTCAGTTTTTACATCATAGACTTCTCAGTAGCTAGATTTTTTTTTTTTTTTTTTTTTACTAACTACACCGCGTGGTCTCCTGGCACTCCAGTTAGCGGAGGGCAGCCTTAGCGTGCCTCGGCCTCCATAACTAATTCTTATCACAAACCTCATAGATACACAGAGACCCAGGCAGCCACACAGCTATAGATAGCACCTCCTAAAGCCCTCACCATCTTGCTGAGATGATGAACATGATGCTTGGCACTTTCTCCATCATGAACGTGCGACTCCATTCTCTGGAGTCAGGAATAGAAAGCTAGAAGAAGCATAAGCATGGGTTTCAGATACTTATGGAGCCACCTCGTCAGCTCTGGCTGCCCTGTACCTGAACTTACAGAGCCTCAGTTCACAGAGGGATGGGTGAGGCATGTGGAGTCAAGAGCTTCACCCAACATTCTACAGCCAGGGTCACCTGCTGTCTCGGCTAAGACTCACTATGGTGCACGTGACAGCTAATTGCGAATACCTGAAGGATCACACCCATCGGTGGGGTAATAGACAAACACAGACAACTATGGGGAGTGTCACCTGACAAGCCTCCAGTAGAAATACTAAACAAGATTTAGAGAGAGGAAATAACTTGCTTTAAACCTCACTGTCTTTGGACTCAACTATGAGTCTAGGGAAACTGAACTCCAGATGAAGCTGGTCTGAAGCCTTGAAGCCTGACGTACACGGATCCACTTAACAGAGGACCTGGTGGAAAGCAGCCCATGGGATGGACACCTGAGAATGGGATGGGGGCAGGGGCTTATTGAAATGCTTCTCAATGGAAGGGGACACCCAAGCTGAGCCCAAAGGTTGATTAGGTCCATGGTGGTGGGAGGCTTTACCTGTTGGGAGAGCTGAAAGCAGAGCCCTACAGAACCCTACAGAACCCTTGTCCCCGGATTGATTGGGTGTTGCAATGGGTGGGGTGCAGCAGTGGAGATGTGGCCATAAATGACACCTCTGTTTGCTGGTGTCTAATTCTCCAAGAGTCCCCAGCTAAAGCCAATCTTTCTCTAAAAATTCATTCCCCACCTCATACCCTTGGCTTCTTGAACTGAGTTACTATCTTTAAAATTCAGGTTCTCAGTCTTAAACATCACTCTGACCTATCTCTCTTTTAAACCTTTGAATTCAAAATCCTACCACCTCTTGTTAAATTATCTGACGGGCTTTTTCTGATTCTTGATTCACCCAGGCCAAACCACCACTGATATCCCACACCAGCCTACAACTGTCAGGCCACCTGTTAAAAATCCACATCTCGCATGATCATGGATTCTCTGGGCACAGGCAAAAACAGGCATTTGACTCCCACTCAGAAATATCCAATTCAAATAGCACAAAATATGTGGAAAGAGGCTCAGTGTAACTAGCCACCAAAATCAGTACAGAAAACAGCCAAGAGTTTCTCTCTTGAGCCTTGAAAGATTCAAAAGATTAGCCATTGTTGGCAAAGGTCTGAGGAAACAGATACACATGGGCTGACCTGGAGTGTAAACTGATACAGCCACTGTAGAAAACCATCTGGCAATGGATAGTAACAACTTTAAAATATGTGTGACTTTCTCCAATAATTCCACTTCTGTTTACCCACGAGAAACAATTAGACTTGAGTTTCAACTAGTATATATAATGAGGATCCTCAGAGGATAATCTGAAACTGAAAGCAATTTATCAATTATTGATGGGTTTATTTCATTTTTACCTATGGAATGTGTGTGTGTGTATAAAATGGAATACCACACATTTGCTGACAAGGAAAAAGTCAATATAAATATTTACATATCTCCACACATACACATGCATATAAAGTGAAAAAACCTACGCAAAATCCATTAAATATGGTTCCATTTTTGTGATTATCCACCAACTTATAACCCAGGTAAGTTCCACAGCCAAATCTTGCCATAATATGGCAGCTAAAGAAAATATTCGATATACAAGAAAAACGGAAAGGTTAAAATCAAAGTAATGGTTCTGAAATTAGAATCTGATTCTTCCTTGGATCACAGGAGAGTCAATGGATCATGGCAAACCACTCTGACACCTTCATTTGTCCTTTTCCCCCTAGTCTCACTATCTTGCAACCCAGTGCAGCCAGAACACTCCATCTGCCTCAGTTCCCACCTCCACCATCTAACAAACTCTCCCTGAGCCCTGTTATCTGTTCTCCTCTCCCTGTTATCTTTTCTCCTGTCCTATTTCTACCAGGTCTTCACTCCATTTTTTTTCCATTACTTGGTGAGTCAGTTATGATCCAAAAACCATGTTGCAAATCACATATCTTCAAATACCATCTGGGTCTTTAGTGATTCCTGACTCCTCCCTCAGTCAGGGCAGGGGTGGAGGGGGAAGGGAGAGCTGGAGTGGGGAAGGAGGAAGGGGAAGTCCCAGAAATCTGGATGGAAAATCTTAAAAATATTTATTTTCCTGACCAAAAGGGACTAGCAAAAAATCCTAGAGATGGCACGTGAGTGAGAGGTTCACAAGGGCTGAGAGAGGAGAAAGCATGAGATTTTCTGCTAAAGAGTTCCAGTTTCGACTTGTGATGAGTTTTGGTGACATACACTGGTGGTGATGGTTACACAATATTGTGATTGCTGTTAATGCCACTAAATTGTACACTTTGAAATGATGAAAATGGCAAATTTGTGTGGTATTTTGCTACCATAAAAGACATGCATGGGTAGGGGAGACTCAGCAAGTGCACCTCTGGATAGCTAACAGCTAAAATGTGTCCCCTTGGCCCCTTCTGGCTCCAGGTTGAGTTTCTGCTAAAACTGGTACAGGTGCCACCTGGAGGTAACTCCACGAGGAGGGCAGAAGAGAAAGTGTACAGGGGTCTGTGGGCACCAGTAGCCTCCAGTCCATGGATTTCTTGTTCTGGGTGAAACATAAAGGCCCCTTTGTATAAGGGGGCCTTTGCCTCATTAAAGAAACCAAATACTGAGCCAATATAACATCTGAGACCCTTCCCAGCCTAGTCCTAATATTATCTTAATTTTTCTCATGTGAACCCCAGATACTAAGTCTCTCTCTAAATATAATGTTCACCTTTTAATTTCTGAGTCTTTGCCCTCACAGTTCCTGGCTTACAACGTCCTTCCTACCATCTCCTCCTCACAAGCCTTCATCTACCTCTCCCAGAAAGACTTCATATCACCTCAACAAGAAGTAAGACGCTCCAGAAACCTCAACCCCACTCATCACCAACACCCAGCCCAACAGCAGCTCCACTTTCACAGCACAGCCCAGAACCTCACTCCCAACCATGATGTCTGCTCCAACTTTGGGTCATCCTCAACCCAGTCTGGACAGCCCAACAGCCTCCAGCTGTCCATCTTGTGCTCTTCTCCCTTTCTCCCCTCACTCAGTCCCCAGCACAGATCACAGGATAATCTTTTTAAAAATGTAAGATGGATGATGTCCTTCCCCTGTTTGACCCCTCCACATGTCTTCCTAGCATATCAAAGTAAAATCCAAGCTCCTTCCCTTGGCTCTACCAGATTTCCCTGGATCTGCACCCTCCCCTCCTGGCCCCTCCATACCCCATTTTTACCACTTTCCACTGGTTTGCTCAAGTCTGGCTCTGCTGATCTTCTGTTCCTGAAACAACCCAACCTAATTCCAGTCTTAAGACATTTGTACTTGACATTCCCTCCACCTGGAGCTTTCTCCTCCCAGACAGACTCCTAGCTGGTTCTATAACTACTAAGAAACCAAAACATCACTAAAACAGAGGGGTTTGTTCGGCCACTCAGCTAAGAGATAACCACAGTAGCATTCTCTAACCTTCACACTTTGTTTTCTTCATAGCACATTCACCGCCTCCCCCAGTCCCCCGAGTTTACATGAACTTTCAATCTGAGACATATTACAGAACCCTCAAAAGGCGTGAGCTCATTGGGCACACAGTAGGCACAGCTATCTCGTTCACACTCCATACGTGTGTCATCATCACCACTAGGTGGGACACTTGATGTTTTCTTCCCTTTGGCAGCCTCCTCCCATCAGACCACCTTTCCCTCCATAACCTGGAGTAGTCCAGGACATCCAAATCTGCTACAAGGAATGGACATTCCAGGTTCTGGCTTTATTTCAAGCTTGTCAAGAATCTCTTGCTTCCTTGGTGATCTTACTGGAAAACTAACAAAAATTGCCCTTCAGCAAACAGATGAATTGCTTTGAAATAACATGGATACAAATGGGTTAAGTCATTTTTGTTTTCTTTTTCTGTTTCATTAGAAAAAGCAAAGCTACTTCTTGCAATGGGATCATTTACATTCGCAAAATTTAGTCATCTGCATTTTAAAATATAAAAGATGAATCAAGTTTAAAATTGAAATTGCTATTTAAAAGGACAGAGTGAACCACTAGCAACCACGAGCCTGTACATATTAACATTAGCAACTTTTTCTATTTATCTCTGTCCAGCTAAGTACCAGCTCCAGAAGACCTGGTTTCCAGGTTTCTGTAGAATACTCTCCTACAAGCCTGCCTCATGCTAGATAGCAAATCTCAAGGAACGGTGTCCATGATGGAAGTTTGATAACTACTCTTCAGCAAAGATATCACTCAAAGAGAAATTAAAACCATGAGTCTCCTTCGACATGCATTTGTTAGAGTAAGAATGCAGTTTGAAGAGGCTATACACTGTAGGCTTTGAACTATACGACCTTCTAGGAAAGGCAACAGTCCAGAGAGAGTAAAAAGATCAGTGACTGGGTGTTGTTGATGCAACTAAATTTTAATTTTTTTATAACAATTAAACTGGTAGGTGTTATGGTATGTTTATTTTACCATATTTTAGACAAAATTTTTTAGACAGCAAAAAAAAAAAATTAGTGCAGTCAGAGGCTTGGTGGGAGATGGGGAGGGATGAAGAGGTGAAGCACAGAGGAATTTAGGGCAGTGGAAGGCTTCTGAGACTGCTGTGGTGAATATATGTCAGTGCGCATTTTTCAAAACCCATAAAATGTACAACACCAGAGTGAGTACCGATATAAACAATGGAGTCAATAATGATGTGTCACATTGGTTCATCACTTGTTAAAACTGTTCCCTGCTAACTCAAGATGTTACTAACAGAGGAAACTGTGGGGAGGGGGTGAGGATGGAAAGGGGTTCATGGAAATTCTCTTTACTTCTGCCCAGTGTTCTATAAATCTAAAACCACTTGGGAAAATAAAGACTATTAATTTTCTTAAAATCATTTTCCACTCATCAGCGTCTACACAAACAGAAGTTTAAGAAAATTCTTTAGTGGCAAATTACAGATTTAGGTTACATGATTGCCCCAGTTCACTCCTCCTCCGAGTACCAAGTGGGTTTTCTGTTTCATAAGCGTTCTTAAACATCAAACAACTCATCGGGGCACTCACAAACTTCAAAATAAATAAGCCACATGGTTATTCAAAATCACCCAGGCGGAAGGACAAGAAAGATTTCCATGGAAATGCCTCAAAATTTTTTTTCTGGGTGCACAGGTCACCCCAACAATGTCGGACAAACTGGACCAGTATCTCCTTATCATTTGCGCATTTCTATGGATTCCTCAGCTCCTCGTGATAGAGAAGATAATTTTGTAGAGCAAATGGCCACATTGATATTCATGGGATAAACGGTTTGTAACTGAACAGCAACATCCGCTAATGTAAATTTCATACACAGCTTCGGAAAGGTTAAACAATGCCGCTGAGCCAGACTGTGCCCAGAAAGCAGATGACAGATGACAGGCGCAGGCACTGCCTGGGCGCAGGCTGAGACCTTCTGCAGAGATTTCTCTAAGTGCCCAGGTCCAGCTCTCTCCCCGGGAGGGTGCTCACACTGTTTCACTGACAGAGCCCTGGAAACTAGGACTCAGCACACATACAAAGCAGGCCCACCTAACTACCTCCACTCAGGAGCAAAAGACCCCAGGTCACAAATTGAGGAAAGTATAGATGGGATGATTTTCCAGTCTGCTTTATGAATATGCATTTTTAAACAACATTCCTAAGTATGCTTGCTGAATATCATTATCTTACCTCCCTCCACCCCCCCCCNCTGCTTTATGAATATGCATTTTTAAACAACATTCCTAAGTATGCTTGCTGAATATCATTATCTTACCTCCCTCCACCCCACCCTACCCCCCCCCTTACCTCAACACTCAGACTCCCTCTTCCCTCCTCAGGCCATATTTATGGAGTGGTGGAGTGGCTGCTGGGTGTCAAGCACAGAGTTTTCTGCTGAGAGAGTAGTGATGAGGAATTCAGACTGCGTCTTTCTCCCCCTGGAGGTTATAGTCTGGAAAAAGCAAGAGAGTATACAAGCTAATTTCAGAATGTGCTCAATGTTATGGAGAAAAATAAAAAGGGGTAACAAGGAGATGATGGTGGTAGATAAATAAAACACTCAACAAGAGGTGATGTTTAGACTAAAAAGAAGGATCTTCTCAGCCATATACAGGTGGGTAAAGGACCCCAGGCAGGGATAGCCATGCATTTTTCAAGACCAGGAAAGAATCCAGTGGGTCCCCAACTGGGTGAATGTGGAAAGTGGGGTCAAGGGCTGGGTGGTAGAAGGTCTCGTTACCACTCAAGGATTTATGCTACATTATAGAAAAAGATGAAGATGACCAGATGAGAGGGGCTAAGGCTTGGGCCCTGTGCATGCTACATGATCTACAGATGTCTGCAGAGGACACACAGATACCTCAATCTCCTCCTACCAAACTTGCCAAGCCTTGTGATCCAGCTTGGCCAAGGACTGGTTCAGGAAAGTGGAACCTTTGGTCATCTGTCTACTCCAAGGGAACACCTTTTCCCCACACATGAAGCTGACTTATCAAGTTATAGAGTCCCGTTGCACCAGGACAGCCCCAGCCTGGAGAGAGAAGAGCTTCCTCTGGGGAAATACATAGATGGTGACCTAACAGAACTTGCTGATGAAGGAGCCTATTTGATAGAAGGAGGGTTGACCAAGAAGAATTCAAGATGATCCCTAGATTTCAAGGAGACCCATAGATTGAGCACTTCCTGAGTGATCCCACTTCCTGGGATGGGAGAAAGTAGAGGAACTCTAGAGAGCTAGAAAACTGAAAGTTTGGTTTTAAACATCCAGACTGAATTACTGAACATCAGAGGGGCAGGAAGGTAGAGGAGAGTTTAGAAAGAGGAGGGAACTAGACCCAGTTGGAGGGCAGAAACAATTACAGGAGAGATGGGGGGAAAGGAGTCAGCATATTCCAGGCTTGACTCACGTAGCCACTATGACTCATCCATGTAGTAAAAAAGGACAGGAAGACCAGGTGTTCCAGAAGCAGCTGCCTTGGTGGTGGAGGCTGGGAGGTGCTCAGTCAACTTGTGCTTACAGCTCATTCTCAATCCAGGGCTCCCATATAAATCTGGACAGTAGATAACCTACACATTTAATTAACTGTATTTGTGCAGAATCAGTTTGATCATAAAAAAGTTAATGTTGCAAGTTTGAATATTGGAGAAAATATAGGTCATAACTACTTTCTACCTAACTCCCCTTAAACATGAAATCTAATAACCAATTGCTCACTGTAGCATCAAACCAGTGCCCCCAGTGCCACCTGAGATTAGTTGGAAGAGGGTCCATGCTGCCCATGACAGATTATTTTAAAGCATTCTTGGCTTCTGAGAGTTGACAAATGGCCTTGCCAAATTCTGACAGTGGTCTCCTTGGGTGCTGGTATGTCTAAATATTTATTTCTCAGACAGCTCTCAGTTCTACAATTCACCTTGTCCCCTTAGCTTCTTTTTGGCTCCTGCCAGTCCATGTCCCTCAATAAGTTACCCTCCTCATCCTAGCTCTTCCCCACCCCCACCAGCCATCCCTCTGATCTTTGGGGCAATGCTCTGGTTCACCTGCTGAAGTCCTTACTCCCATACTTAGGATACCAACTTGCTGCTATGAGCTCTAACAGCTGTTTAAACAAAAGAATGTCTGTCTCAGGTGGCAGTCAGGGCCTGGGAACATGCCTCCTGTCTTGTCCTGCTGTCAGGCATACACAAACCCAGATGGTGCTCAGGATTCCTAAGTGAGAAGGTGAGAGTAGCCTCAGAAGGAAGCTCTTGGTCCACACTGCATCCTTATGATTAAAGTTTAACTCCGTTCCCAGCCCTCTTACCCACCTGCAACTATGCAGGTGTTTCTCTTTGCAAACCCATCCCTTTCAGGCAGTTTTTCCTGCCTGCTTGTGTCTGCGCAAGTGTCCTTTATTCTACTCTCCCTTTGTATAATAAACCTGCCCTTTGGATGTAACTAAAAAAAAAATTAACTCTGAGGGCACAGACTGTGAGATAAGCCTCTGCATAATTTGTGCGATGCCCAAAATCATGCCAAATCTTGGTGAGTAGCAGCTCAATGCTGATTCACTAGATGAAGGCAAGAGTCTAAGTAGAAAAGCAGACTGATGTAAGATCATGATTCAACTGTGGGTATGTTTTACTTGACTTTTAAGACATCTCTGGGGAGCTCAAGATGACAATTTTATAGAACAGTGTGCAATATAAGGACAAAGACTGAACTGGGAATATAAATTTGGGGTGATGGACATGTAGATGGTATCTAGAGTTTTGGGTGAGAACCTAGGGGAATGGATGTAGACAGAGAGCCTGAGGATGTCAGAATGGGATCTTGGGGTACATCAATATTTAGAAATTGAGGCAATAGAGCAAAAATGGCAAATGAAACTGAAAGTCTCTCTTGAGGGAGGCGGGGAAATATGATACAAAGGAAAGGCTTCAGGAAGGTGGTGATGATCAACTGTCAAATGCTACTCTCAATAGAAAATAGGGAAATGAATGTTCCATTGAGCAAGGAGAAGTCATCCATCATTGGTCACTGGTTGAGCAGAATGTTAAAAACAAAAACCTGATTGGAAGAAACTCAAGAATGAATGGAAGGAGAACGCAAGGCAGCAAAGACAATGGGCTCTACATGGGAATTTGCACAAAAATGGACAGTAGCTAACAGAGGAGGAGGAGGGGTTAAGAAAATATGTTAAAATATAAGGTATAACAGCCTGTCCCTTTACTAGTAAGAATATTTTTTAGATAAATCCAATGATGGAGATAGAAAAAAACAATTGTAGCAACATACTTGATTTGAGCATGGACAGTTCATCGTTGGTCATAGTTTGGAAGGCAGAGTATGTGAAGAGTAACACTGGCAAGTAGATACGATCGAAGAATAAGTGGAAGGTCTCAAAGAATAAGTGGAAGGTCTTTGCTCTTCCATTTTTCCAGTGCAATGTGAACAAGATCATTCAGAATGAGGATGCAAGAAGAAGTGGTATCAGAGAGTTTTGAAAGAAGAAAATGAGTAATAAAGTGGTTGTCTAGGAATGGGAGAGTGAATAGATTAAGATTGCATAATATGCTTGCCTAGAGACACCAGGAATCCCCTTTAGGTATGTGTGGTCATAAATTTAAGGTGAAACCAGATCAGACCTACCATATGTTTTATTCCTACTACATTGAGCTGGCATAAGACTGAAAAATGAGTCAGTCAAGGATATATGAAAGGCAATGAATATAATGATGGATCTTGGAACTTAGGAAAGAAAGTGAGCCATTGTGATGAAAAGGCAGTAAAATTAATAAATTGAGTGTCCAAGTAGGCTTGGGGACTTGTGGAATTGAGAAACAAAGGCATTGAGCACAGAGGTGGAGGTAGTGGTGAGAGACTAGGTCACAGGAAATTAGGACTATGGAGCAGCTGACAAACAAAATAGAAGTGTGATGACTAGGAACAACACCACACCTGTCCTATATCTTCTTCCCCCATAAAGACTGAGGAGGTACCTCTCCTCCTAGAATAACACTCAAGCTTTTCCACAACTCAATCATCAAAGTCACTCAAAAGATTATTCTTTCTCCAAGAGAGGTTAATAAGGAAACAATGCATAAGGATTAAGACTCTCATAGCCCCTCAGCACTTACTGCTAGGGTTAGGCGGGAGCTCCAAGCTCTCCAAAGCACAGTCCTCCCAGAGTTATATTTTGAGCTCACCAAGCTGGATCTCACCAGGCTTCTGGACCACCCCGACACACAGCCCAGCTCACGCCTCATTGTCCATCTTCTCATGACTCTGCATATCCCTCTTTATGCCCTTCATATTCCATTAACCTTACTCCTCTACACATTAGAAATGACTCTCCCCTATGGACACAGATTCTTTTTCAGCCCTCTCAAATGGTGGATCCTGTTTCTCCCATACCTCATGACCATTGGGCATGGATGTTGGATAGGTTTCTCTTTGCCTTTCCTTATGATTATTTCCCTTTCCTAAACTGTTTAAAACACAGAGAACAAATGAATTTTGAACTCATCCCATCACATTCTTTCCTTGACCCTTAGGGCACTCTTTACATTCCCTAACCCTCTCTTTTCCTGGTCTGCTATCACATTTTTCCATTACTATCCCTATCTTAGTTCTTGCAATTTGAATATAAATATGAATGAATTATCCTGCTCTCTGCCACCTTAGTTCATGATCCACTCTACCTTATTTCTTATATTCATCCCCATATTAGCTACTTATTGCCAAGAGTTT
This sequence comes from Galemys pyrenaicus, assembly GCA_019455555.1. Classification (NCBI taxonomy): domain Eukaryota; kingdom Metazoa; phylum Chordata; class Mammalia; order Eulipotyphla; family Talpidae; genus Galemys; species Galemys pyrenaicus. Next base: position 77,754 of record JAGFMF010011983.1, read on the forward strand.
GTCTAGTCTGGTCATTGCCTCTGTTAGACAAGAAAATCCTATAAAGGTCTTCATCTGCATGCTGGACTGCCTTTCCCTTGACATTCACAGGACATAGGTGAATTTGATCCAAGTTCTAATTTACACTCCACTACTTTCTTACTGTGTGACCACAAGTAAGCTCCTTAAACTTTGCTTTGATGTCTTCATTGGAAAAGGAATGTGGTAACTTCTACTTCATAGTGGGTTTGAAGTATTACATGAAATGATGTATGGTCAAGCATAGTTTCATACCTAATATGTAAAATGTAGACCCCTTATAAAACTATGATGTTGTTATTGTTGTTGTTGCTAACTTCTCTACTAAAGCAACAATATGATGTATTATATAAGAATATGGGTTCTATATATTGACTACCAGGTTTCAAATCCCATGACTGTAGTCATGAGACACTGAGCAAATTTCTTAGCTGTTTTGTTCCCTAGTACTCACATAAGCAAAATGGGGATTACAACTGTACCTGCCTTGTTCAGTTGTTGTGAAAATGGAATAATAGCTGCCAGAGACCACCCCACACAGGCCAAATGGCCCCCCCAACATGCTTTTATAAATAAAGTTTTATTGGAACAGAGTCAAATACATTTGTTTAACCATTGTCTATTACTTTCCTATTACGAGTACAGATTTGAATCGATGCAACACATACCAACCCTAAAATATTGATAATCTGGCCTTTTCCAGTAAAATTTGTAGACCCCAGAATATGTAAATGTTTGAAACAGTTTATTACAATGGAGGTGTTCAATGAGCAATAATGTATATGTTCTCAAAACTTCAATTTGTTCAACTAATTATGCAAAAAGCTGGTTGGAAGAGGGCAAGTTGAGATAAGTCACTTGCACTGTTAAGTCTACTAGTAAAATCCTACAGCACAAAGCCTGACACGGGAACCTGGATTCCTGGCACCGTAGCAGTCTTTTGACACTGGGCAGAGAACAGAGTTGGATTCTTACTGATTATCATGTCATGGCTGATACTTCCACCAGAAGGCCTAATGCCAGCACAGAATGCACTTCCAGGATGATCACCTGCAGGAGATGTGTAACAAAACCCGAGATTCTCAGTGAGGCCAGGAGAGAAAGCCCAGGAGCCACACTAAAAGTTCTCACAGAATATAACCTTCAAAACTAGAGTTTAATTGGTTATGCATCCCTAGTGGCTTTAGAGACTAAGAGCCACAGATTGGGACAGTGAAAAAGGACCTCTGGAAGTCACTGCTATCTTACCCTTTGCTGGGTGAGGTGGGAACAAAAAGCCTTTGGTCACCAGATGAGTTGAATAAGGAAGTAGAAGTAATTCATAAAAATGTGCTTATGGACCATTAAAAAATAAATTAATATATTCTTAATACTGCTTTTATCAAAAAAAAAATGTGCTTATGGAATTGAGGCTACCAGAGGAGAGCATGGGGAGCCACAGAGGGAGAACCCAAAGAACTCCAGAGGAGGCTTATTGGGCCTTTGGTGGTGGGCCTGATGTGACAATATCCACTGTGGAAATACTTACCTCTACCCCTTCGTCATATATACAACATATAAGATACAACCTAACTTAGTAAATTTAAAAATTTACATTGAAACACTACACACACACACACACACACACACACACACACTTTAACAGTCCTCTATTTGTTTCAATGCTTCTACACCAGCACTGGATATAGCATGTGGTAAAAACTAGTACTGAAGCAATATGTTATTCTCTGTGCTAATTATGATGAAGGTCCAAAAGGTTTGTAAGGACTAAAACTGGGAAATAGAAAGGCTGTGTTAGATGCAGAAATAAGGTACAGTGGTCCCCAGCTAGGCTCAGCAGAACAGCTCAAGACTGAATGCTGGGCCTGATCACCTACTACACACGAAGGTATGAACATTATGTGACATCTTCACTGTCAATGAAGAGAATGCTTTAAAGCACTCAGTGCAGTACCTGACGCCTAGTATGTTCTCAGATGTAGCTGGCTAATGGGAGTTATCACAGCCATTATGGTGTACCAATTGCAAGCTGCAGAATTAGAGGCTCAGTGGTAGATGATTTCATTTTTACTACGGGGAGTATTCTAAAACCCAGAGCCAGTATTATTTCATAAACTGAAAAATAACAGAATTGACACCTACTAGGCTCTTGTCACTCCTAAAAAGTAGGTTTACCTCCTTTTTAGTTTGTGTGTTTCATGTTTATCTTATAAAACAGCTTTTATACATTTAAAAAGAAAAATACCACTCTTCCCAAAAACCTCCATAAAAATTTTAGTTATTTTTTCACTGGAATGCTGTCTTTCTTAGGTGTTACCAAGAATGGACATTAGATGTTCTCCAAATAAACTTCATATAGAACACATCAGAAGTACAACTTGTAAAGCAGTTACTAAAGATCTCTCTTAAAATACCTTAACTGTCAGCACCCCATCGCTGGACAGGACCTTCTGGGTGGCCCAGTGGGCTCAGTGTCAGGTTGGCAGCTGTGGGTGAGTCTGCAGCAGAGGCAGCTGTGCTGAGAGCAGGAGGATAGCTGGAAAAGTCCCAGAGCTGCATTTGACTTAGTCACATACACAACATACATAATTCTCCAACAGAGATCTCCTTCAGTTTCTAGCAGGTAGTTGAAGCAAAACTTCTCAACTTTTAAATTTTTTAATTGAAGTAACGTTTAACATCACATTATACCAGTATACAAGTTACTAGTGTGCATCATTGAGAATTAACATGTATACAAAAAAGAAAAACAAGGCAGCTTTTCTGCAAAGCCTGACATATACCTGTCTCACCTTTATGCTTGCCTGAGACACCAGGAATCCCCTTTAGGTATGTGTGGTCATAAATTTAAGGTGAAACCAGATCAGACCTACCATATGTTTTATTCCTACTACATTGAGCTGGC